>OX453090.1:33826133-34228633 GCA_949708635.1 Hirtodrosophila cameraria | reverse complement strand
TTTCAAGGTTACAATTTTTTTTTTACAGTGTTTTTTTTTTAATCTTTGCGCTGAATCAACCGCTAAATGTCTTTTAGACATAGGGGCCATTTTCTTTATATGTAAATCAAATAAAATTTCACATTGAAATCATATTTGCATTATGCTTATTGAGAAAATGCAACTCGAAGGTTATTCTGCTGCCTTTTCAAAACAAAATTGTTTGTCTTTCTCTACATTTAGCGCTCAAAAGGCGACTATGATTCAATTCAATGCCTCTTCTGAAGCGTTCTTCTTTGTTTTTTAGCTCTTAAGCTCTTGATAAGTATGTATTTTAATATAATTGTTGACGATTGGAACAATCAATTGTTAATCTTAAATTGTTTTAAGTCCACTTAAGTTAGAGTTATAAGCTAATTCCATTCATACATCAAACATTTCTTGCTCATATTTATAAAAAAAAGACCAAAACAAAGTTGCGCTTAATTATTATATTATTATTATGAATTCGTTTTTTTTTTTAACTATTTTTGTTAAAACATCGTTTATACATCAATGCTAATATGACATATTTTTGTCTCTTCAATCAATCAATCAATCGTTCAATCAACAGCGGTGGGCGTGTCTTTGGCATGTCGCATTCACTGCCATCCGGAATGGTACGTATATTTAAAAATTGTGTTTTAAATTTAATAAATTTTTGTATTTTATTTAAACATAAAGCTCGAAAATCAATCAACTCAAATTTCATTGCATGCGCAAATACAAAGAAAAAAAAATAACAAAAACAAAAAAATAAAAATAACATTAAATTTATAAAAGTATCTTATTTCAAACAAACAGCTATTTGCATTGATAACACTATGCTACACCCAAAAATGGGCTAAGTTTAAAAGCAATAATTTTCTGAGGCAATTTGGGGGCACCTTAATTGATTAGGTGTCTCTTATGCATCATTATTTTCAATTTTAGCCTTAGACCAATTAAAAAAAAAAAAAAAAACTTGTTTTTGTAACATAGTGTAATTGAATATTTGTTTTCGGTTTTGTATGTTTATTCAATGTACTTAAATTTATTCTAGTTGAATGTTATTGAGTTTGTCTCATTGAACGCTCTGGGGCACACGCTTTTAATAAATAATAATAATAAAACAAAAAAAAGTTTTTGTGGATGCTCAACATTTGATTTTATACAATTATTAAACTAAAACCAAATCAGTAAAAAGTTAAAAAAAAAAAAATAAAATACTTAACTAAAAGTTTGCATTTTGAAAACAACAACAACAAAAATAAACAAAAGTCACATAAAATATATACAAACATATATACATATATACAACAACAGCAACACAACAACAGCAACACAACAACAAACACAATACAAGTAAGAACGTTGCAGCCGACTGCGATATACTCTTTTTTGGAAGTGGTCATAATATTTTTGCTCAAAATCTGTCACGAAGTCTTCAAGTAGCCATCAATTAAGATTTGGAAGCTCCAGCTAAATATTTTGCATAATTTTCCTCGTTTTCAGGGGCGGGGGTGTTGGTGATTTTTATGCAATCTATTAATTAGTTTAACAGCAGTCATAAAGTGAAATTCAATACATGGAGGGTTGTGCAAAATTGATTTAAAACGAAGGAAAATCTGGCCTGTTCCGAATTCCACATTCAAATCGTTTTTACAGAAAAGTGTACAGTGTGATTTGGAAGTGGAATTCGGAACATGACATTTTGCCGTTCTGGGTTGGAAGCTTTAACTTTTTGTCTGCTTATTGCACATTGCACAAACTCAATATACTCTTTCAATTTTGGAAAAAAGTATAATAAATCCAAGGCAAAAATACACACACACACACACACACACTCACACTCACACTCACACTCACACACATACACACACACACACACACACACACACACACACACACACACACACACACACACACACACACACACACACACACACACACACACACACACACACACACACACACACACACACACACACACACACACACACACACACACACACACACACACACACACACACACACACACACACACACACACACACACACACACACACACACACACACACACACACACACTCACACTCACACTCACACACATACACATACACATACACACACACACTCACACTCACACTCACACACACACTTTTCCTTTTCCTTTTCTTTCCTGTACATCAGTTCAAAATCAATGACTTGAATGCATTTGGACTTTCAAAGGTTCACGCACGCACACAGACATACATGCATAGAGACTTTCTATACACACGCACACACATACACATTTGGCCCATAAGTGGCTTAGAGCAACCGTTCCGTTTTCCTTTCATTTTCTTGACAGCTTTCTTCATTTTGCTTTATTCTCACATTTGCAATTCCGTTTCCCTTTAAAAATGTTACGTTGAATGCTATTAACTGTTATCTGTTAACAGTTACTCACACACATTTGTACACACACACACTCACTCACTCACAATCAAACACACATTACTAACAGAAAAAAAAGAACTAGCGCTGAGCGCTGTAAAAAGTTACCACGCGACTGCTAAAAAGTTAGCTTGCGACTGTTAAAAAGTTAGCTTGCGACTGCTAAAAGTTAACATGCGACTGTTAAACGTTAAATAGAAACATGTTAAGTACGCACGTTACATATTCCAAAAGTCATTCTACAGACATTTATTATGCAAGCGTTTTTCGAATTTTATTTCCAAATATTGTAGTTTTCTTTTTTAAACCTTGCGTGTGTGTTGTTGTTGATGCTACTACTTAACGCTGAGATACGTGTATGTATATTGATAACAGCGATTCTACAGTAATCGACACCGAGTCATCCATCAAACGAGTCGAATCGAGTCTTTATTCAATAACCCCCCAACAGTACAGCGTTTTATGAGGCCTTCTCTCAACATTAGAATATCTTTGTATGGTTAATTTGATTACAGTCACGTTATGCGTTCTCACCACAGGACACAGAATTTACATTTCCAAGTTCCTCGTCCCGTCGCGGCTACAATGATTTTCCAGGCGGTAATGGCGGCAGCGCTAATTCGCTTGGCGGCAACATCTGCAATATGCCACCAATGGCCAGCAACAATTCGCTGAACAATCTATGCGGCCTCTCGATAGGCAGCGGCGGTAGCGATGATATGATGATGATGAATGATCAACGCTCCAACAGTAATACTAATTTGATAGTTAATTACTTGCCGCAGGATATGACTGATCGTGAGTTGTATGCGCTATTTAGAGCCATTGGACCCATCAATACGTGCAGAATCATGAGAGACTATAAGGTAAGTTCAAATCAAATCAAAATAGGTTTGAAAGCAATTAGAATCAAGAGTAATTATTATCGTATTAACTGTATTATTGAGTACACTATATTTCAATGAAATCTAATTCTAAATCGAAATCTCACATGATCTCATTACCAATTGTCATTTCTCGATTTTAACTCTACATTTTTAGACTGGGTACAGTTTTGGTTATGCTTTTGTGGACTTTACATCGGAAATGGACTCGCAGCGTGCTATTAAAGTGCTCAATGGCATCACAGTGCGTAATAAGCGGCTAAAGGTACGTCTCATACGAATTTGAAGCATGCAACAACTGATTTTTGATTTACCCAAAATAGGTTTCGTATGCGCGTCCCGGCGGTGAATCGATCAAGGATACTAATCTATATGTAACCAATCTGCCGCGCACTATAACCGACGATCAACTGGACACAATCTTTGGCAAATACGGTTCCATTGTTCAGAAGAACATATTGCGTGATAAGCTCACTGGCCGACCAAGGGGCGTGGCATTTGTACGGTAAGTTGTGTGTGTGTGTTTATAAAACCAAAAACGCAAGAAAAGCTGTTGTCTTCGATTTGTTTTTCTTTTTTTGTTTTTGTAATTTCTTAAATCTTAAAATCACATTTTAATCGATCTAAAACACTTACCTTATTCATCTTACAACATTTTTATCACGCATTTCTCTTCCAATTTTTTTTCCCATCTTCCCCGCATTCTCTAACATCACACCTCACCCTGCACACCGCAAAAAAACAGCTACAACAAACGCGAGGAGGCACAGGAGGCAATCTCGGCGCTGAACAACGTTATACCCGAGGGAGGATCACAGCCGCTATCAGTGCGTCTGGCCGAGGAGCATGGCAAGGCAAAGGCGGCGCATTTTATGACCCAAATGGGTATGGGACCGCCACAGGCGCCACCACCACCACCACCGCCACCACCGCACATGGCGGCTGGCTTCAATAATATGGTTCATAGAGGTAGATCATTAAAATCACAACAGCGCTTCCAAAAAACGCATCCGTACTTTGATGCACAAAAGTTTATATAAATACAAAGAAAAAATACAAAAAAAGCAGCAAAAAAAATCAACCAGAAAATCATAACAAAAATAATAATCAAACAGACCAGTTTATACATACAATATTATGTATATATAATATATAATATAAATATATATATTTTTTTGACAAACAACAACAAAAACAAACAAAGAACAGATGCAAAAATCACAACTCTAACAAAAATACAAAAAAAGAAAAAAAAAAAACTAAAGAATAATTAACAATTTTAGTTCTCTTTAATTACTTTAAACATAGGAACAAATTTTCTATCTTACGTTAACTTGTAAACAAAAAACAAAAATCAAACTAATTTCTTGTTTCAATTTCTAATTTCTAATTTGTTTTTGTTTTTCTTTTTTTTCTTTAATTTCCATGTAAATTACACACAAAATGTTAATATATATATTATACTAATATATATATGAGCAAAAATCATAAAAAAATACAAAGATTGAATTGTATATTTCCCACTTAGTGTAAAATGATTTTTTAACAAACTACAAAAGGAAAAAAAGAAGTAATTGAGTATTTTTAAATTAAAATTAACTTTAGATTATACTAACAAAATACAAAAAAAAAATCCTGGGAAAAAATACATAGAGATAGGCCGATTCTTGTAAAGATTATTTTTGCTTTCATGTACCGTTTTTTTTTTCGCTAATAGTTTAGTGCAGTCCAAACAACAACAACAACTACACACACACACACACACATACATATAAATGAATTAAATATCTTAACAAGAAGAATATAATACATCCGAAGAAACAAAAGTAAACCCAAACCAAGTGCCGTAGGATATTAAATTTTTTTTGAAAAGCTTAAACAACGATTAACGTCACATTCAAATAATAACCATACATAGAAATACGCATTTATCGATAAATACATATATATCGATATACATGATTGCAGATCATTTTAGCATTTAGGCTAATTTTGTTAACATATACACATACATATATTCACATATCCAAATGTGTGTCTTTTTTTATATACATACATACAAACATCATAGACCATATATAATTATATAGAAATGTGCTAAAACAACAAAATGTTTGGGAGTGTGTGTGTAAAATTGGAACAACGGACTGAACCTGAAACATAATGCAACAATACCCACGTAAAACACATAAACAACAATATAATAACAATAACAAATAAAAACTTAACAAAATGATAAACAAAACAAAAAAAAAAAACAAAATGAAAACAATGATAACGACCGCAAGTGTGCAAATTTTTTTTAATGTGCAAAGTACATGGAATGCTCAAGAAAAGAAATCTACAAAAAAACAGATTTAACTAAATGAACTGAACTTTAAAAGTAGAACAGAAATTAAAAAAAAAAAAAAACCCTGAATAAAAAGTAAATTGAAGCGTTGCCCTGTTTGTTACACTACTTTCCATCCTCTCTGGCCTTTAAGTAATACACAATCGTTACACATTTATGATTTCTACCCACGCAACAACAGATACAACAAGAATGAAAAGAACACAACAGCAATAACAACATATTATCTATCTATGTATACTTTATACCATATATGACTTAAAAAACGTATATATCTCTTAAATAGCGTTAAATTTTAAATTATTTAGTTTGTAGTGCGTTACAACAGCAACAAAAGTAAACAACAGCAACAGCGAAATATAATTATAAAAAAAAAATAAATGATTTAATAATCTTAATATGTATATATATATATATATATATATATATATATATATATGTTTTTACATATATACATATATGATGATGAATATATATATACACTTGTGTATATATCAAATAAAAAGCCAAACGCAAAACAAAACTAAAAACATTTTTTTTATTTTTTTTTGTTACAATTCAACAAAAAAAATGCAGTTGAAGCACAACAAAAAGAGCACACAACAAATAATTGAATGGGCCGTAGAATAACGGGAAAGTTCTATGCGTGTGCGTATGCGTATGCGTGTGCCTGGCTGAGTGTGCATGTGTGTGTGTGTGATCCTTTTTTTTTAGTTTTTTTTTTTATTTAACAACCATCAACAACGACAACATCAACATCAACAACAGCAACAACAGCAACAAAAACAGCAGCAGCAGTCTTGCTGCCGCTAACCAACGCCAGGTGGCGCTCGCGCATGCCAGCCAGCAGGTATTTGTTCACAGCAGACAGAAAGAGAGGGACTGAAGAGAGAGCAATTGACAATTTAAGAGAGAAAAAAATGAGAGGGAGGTCGAGAGAGACAGAGAGAGAGAGACAGGGACTATTGACATGTAATAAACAGCAAGCGTGGCGCATGGTAAGTATGCGCGCACCTAACGAAGCGATAACGGGGTGATCTATCGATCATATATAAAATGCTTGTATATCGATCAATACAAAAATATGATATGATAAAAAGCCCCAAAAATATATTTTGTATTTTTTTTTCATGTGCATATTAACCGTCGCGCTCTGGCTAAACATATATTTTTTTGGTTAATTTTTTTTTTGTCATAATGAGAAATATTTTAAAAGTGATCGAAAAATAAATAAATTTTTTTTTGTTGTTTTTGTAAAGTAACTTAAAGAAAGATGCTGCCACAACACCCCTTTGTCGGTTCCAGTGCCAAATGTTCCATAATGAGAGTTGTAAAACAAAACAAAATCTATCTTCTTGTTATAAATATGTTTTTTTTTCATATTTTTTCCAAGTGTATCATGCATAAAACAATCATACAAAAAACATTGTACGACTAGTTCTTTTTTTGACAAGTGACAAGTGTTGAGCTCTCTTGAGCTTCTTTTCTATATAAATGTATTTATTTATTTATTTATTTATTTTTTTTTTTTTTTTTTTTTGCATATTAATATGCGCCACTTATACGTCTATATATATTTTTTTGTTGTGCCTGCTGTTTTAGTGTGAACTTATATAAACTTTTTCAAATCGAAATCTCCAGGAATCGATAATAATTTCATATATCATTGTTACCATGCAGCATTCTCTTTAAATCATCAGCAAAAGGCGACTCAAAATATAAAATCAAACACAGAAAGTTTACTAACTCAAAATTGGCAGCCAGAATATTATTTTTTTTTTATGATTTACTTTAGGTTTTTTTTTGGTTTTGTTTTTATTAAATTTATACTTGTGATTTTTTTCATGATTTTCTTTTTTTTTTTTGTTGTTGTTTGTTTTTAAGTCTGAGCTTATGTATTTTATTTTTTTTTGAATATTACCTTTTTTTTAATTTATGTATAATTGTTTAGTTTATTTTTAAATAGAGATGAAAAAAGTATAACAGAAGAATAGATTTATTGAAGTTTATTACCTTTTAGTATCCTCAACTGTGTAGTTTGTGTTTTATATCCGTATATACGTATATCCATTTGTTGTTTCGATGCCGTAGTAAAAAATAACACTAACCAGGCTTGGCATGTATATTTTTGCCACGCCTACTTCTAGCCACTAACCCCAGAACTCATTTCATCATTAATAATTTTCGACTCTTCTGCCTTTGATTTTTCTTGATGTCAAAATATATTTGTTTTATAAAACTACAAGCTTACCAAAAAAAAAAAAAAAAAATATGAAAAGTGAAACAAAATTATATATACATATATATATATTTCCATATATATATATATATATATATATATATATATATATATATATATATATATATATATATATATATACAAAAATCTTAGCTGGCGCCCACAACTAATAAGTTGTTCAACTTGTTTATTTTTTTCATTTTTTGTTTATAGACGGAGCAATGGAAAAATTACGCTCATTATTCGATGCTATTTGCGATGCTATCTTTGGTCTCGATAGTAATTATTCCTTTTATATTCTCTACTATGCCTAATGATAATCATAATCATAATTGTTTTTTTTTTTTTTTTTTTTGAGAGCACATAAGAAAATTCGAGTCTAAATATATAATTTAAGTAGTTTAGTGGCGACAAACACACGACACACGCATTCAAATACACAGACACAAACGTAATCTGATAACAGATTGGACACGAGATGTGAAGTAAAAAGCGAAATCATTATCAAAGTGATAAGCGATGTGAGAAGCGAAGCAAAAGCAAAAGCTTTCTTCGCTACTCTATTCAATTTCTTTTGAATCATAATGTGATGCTTTCGGGAGAAGCAAGGCAGCGGAGCGATACTTCTTACCTTAAATATGCTTCTCTCTCTTCGCTTTCACTTTGTTCGCTTCTTGCTCCTTGCGGCCATTTGAATATCAGACTTATGTACACATATCTATATAAACAATATGTACACACACCTACACTTACAATTACATACATACATACATATTTATCCAATAACATAGGACATACCCGACATACCGTTATCCGACATAGCTCAATATATATGTTTTATTCTTTTGATATCAATGCGAGCTTCAAATTATGCCTCATGCTGCAATTTACCAAAACTCTTCAGAGCGTGCCACGTTTTATACATATTTTTGTTTAGTTTTCACCTCATCATTTCAAAACCAAATTAGTAAATATTTGACTCTCTCTCAAAAAAAAAAAAAAAAAGAAAAACCAATTCAAAAAATATTTATTTATTTTTTTCTAAATTTAGAGCGTTATTTGAAAAAGTTCCAATTGCTTAAAGTAACAATAAAAAAAGTCGTACTTTTAGCGAATAAATTCGGATTTGTTAAGAATTGCGCAATAAGCAAAAACCCTAAACAATTTTAAGGTTAATAATATAAATCATCTGCTTTTTAGATCATCCAAGATATCTAACAAAGTTTTTGCTATCGATTACTTTGCTTGCGCTTTTCCAAAAAAAGTATAAAAATAAGAACTTAAACAATGATAAATTTCAAATTCAATTTGACATTTTGTACAACTTTATAGTGCATTTTTTTAACCTTACTTACACAATACCTGTCCCAAGATCATTACCTTTTGGGGGACCCGCAGCAAAATTCAAAATTCAAATCCGTCCGAAGTTGTCCGCTGTGCTTTACAATGGGACATCCAAAAAACCATCATCAAAATAACAGTATATCATATCTTAGCTCATCCAACTTCAATGTTAACAAACTAACCAAACCACGTATGCGTTCAAATTTGTACCTTTTTTTTAATAGATGGATCGATTATACATATCAAATCAGTATGTATGTAAAATTGTTTTGCTTGACACGTTTTTTGATATGCACCGAACTTTCAGTGCTCTTTATTCATTGTACTCTCCATACTATATCTGATTATAGCGAACCATCTTTATAGAGAACATACATATACAAATGTCTCATATACGGTTCATGAAGCATCGCTTTTTGTTTTGTTTTTTAACCACACTATTTCCTGATCCATACTTGAAATTCCTTTTTAAACTCGATCCACAAAACAAAACATGGCACGTGTAATGAATGAATGAAAGATAAAAAAAAGAAAAAAAGAAAAAGAAAACCAAAAATACAATAAAGTTTCATAGAATACGTTAACATTCCATGACTTTGAAACGTCGTGTAACGAGAATCCAAAAAGCGAAAAGGCAAATTTGATATTGCGCATAATCAAGAAGAACCAAAACACGTAAAACGAGCTTTAAAAACAAAACCAAACTCGCAAAACTTAAAGAAAACAAACTAAATCCAATACAAATTTTAACGTAAAATAAAACAACCCTATTACAAATACAATACAAACAAACAAACAAGGAACAACAATAAACACTAACACTTCAAATCTATCCCAACAATATATATACTTATTTATGATAATGCCAGTTATTAAACTACAACACTTGCCTATTAAGTTAAATAAGTTAGGGTTTTTGTCTAGAAGCACAAAGAAAAAAAATTAAAATTAAAAGAAATAAAATTATTTAAAACTTAAAAACTAGCTTAAACTTTAAACTTAATTCTTATGAATGCAACTTTTTCAAATAATCGCCATATATATATTATATACACAATTTTTACTTACGTATTTACTAATATAAAACAATTATTTTTTTTTAATTTCTTACACTCTTTACAAAAAAAAAAAAAAAAAAAAAAAAATGTATAAAAAACTTATAGGCGACAACTTTGCCGATTTGCTTGATGGACTGTACCGCAGGAAGTACCATTATCCTTATTTATAATTGACACCGCAACAGCAGCAGCAACTTCAATTCTATCAGCAGGCGTGCAACTTCAATTCCAATGGCAATAATAACAACAACAACAACAGCAGTAATCACAATAGAAACAACAACGGCAACATCAGCAACAATACCAATACCAATTCCAATACCAATACCAATACCAATACCAATACCAATACCAATACCAATACCAATACCAATACCAATACCAATACCAATACCAATACCAATACCAATACCAATACCAATACCAATACCAATACCAATATCAATACCAATACCAATACCAATACCAATACCAATACCAATACCAATACCAATTTGCTACAATATCATCCTCATTATAATCAGCAACATCATCAGCAAAATCAACAACAATCGCCACAACAACATTCACAACAGCAATCGCCGCATAACAACATCAATGGCCAACAGCCACGCCTGAGCAATGGTGCTGCTGCTCAAACCAACAATCATCATCGTCACAACAACAACAGTAACAACAATAACAGCACAAGCAACAATAGCAGCCCCATTAACCACAATCACAACACCAACGATCAACAGCATCAACAAAATTATAGCACCGATTTAAGCAACATTCTTAGCACGCTCAACTACAACCATCAACAGCAACAGTCGCTGCTATCACGACAGCAGCAGCAGCAGCTACAATACAACAGTAATATGCTGCATAACAACCTCAATAGTCTTAGCTTATCACCACCCCGCAACAGGAGCAACAATAGCAACGACAACATCAATAGCCTTAGACTGTCACCACAGCAACAGCTGTACGATTTCAACTACAACATTGAGCAAGAACAGCAACATGCACAGAAACTACAAAAATTGCTAGCCAGCAACATTTTGCAACACACAACAGTAACATCAATATCAACATCAACAGCAACATCAACTACAACATCAGCAACTACAACAGCAACAAATGCAAATAGCGGCTATTTTTGGCAAACATAACCTCAAAATACTTAACCAATTTTAAAAACGATTTGCTGAACTTTTAAAATCAAACACGCAAATTGAACTACCTACAAAAAAAAAAAAAAAAACAAAAAAAAAGAAAGAAAAAGCTAAACTTATACACACACTTACTACATTATACATAATATCTATGTATACGCATGAAATTTATGTTTAGCAACATCATCTTAGTGTTCTCAACAAATACCAATTTAATTTTAGTTTTTCTTTTTTAATGAAATTTTTTCTGTTTATTTTTTTTGCTTATCTTTAAACGTTCCTCAATTACTTTGTTGTATTTTAAAAAAAAAATTTTTTTTCGTTTTTTTTTTTGAGGAATTTCCTTTGTAATAGCAACAAGACAACAATGGTCGGCATATATAGAATTAGGCATACAGACACACACAAACATAAATACAAACGAACACTAATACATTGTATATGTATACATTGACTATATATATACACACATATATAAAGTGAAGCATATATATATATATATATATATATATTATAATTATATAGAAATACGAGGTTATTTTTTTTGCTTAAATTTAGGCAAACTATTTTTTTTTCACATATATATATATGTATATATATATATTATTATTATTATCTATAGCATATGAATAGGTGTGAAGGCATAAGCTCTGTTTTTTTTTCTGTCTCTGTGTCTAAAACTGACTTATACAGGAGTATATGTATATTTATAGCTGAAGTTTAAACAAAAGATGTGTTTTTTTTTCTTAATTTATAAATAAATTTTTTTTTATAAATATATATATTATATTCATACATAATATAAATGTTAGCATGCTCAAGTTCAGGCTGTTCTTACCAACTATATAGACATGATGATATAATGGAATAAAATGTTAAGTTGTGAAGGGTTGGGCGGGGGGCTCTCCTTGCCCCCTAAAAACCTTTTCACCAGACAAAATTACAAATGATACTTTTTTTTCATAGTTGTAAAAATACATTTTTTTCATAATTTTAAAGATATTTTTTTGAAACAAATTTTTTTTTTATGCGTTTAAACAACTTGAGCATGTTAAACACACACACACACACACTTACATACTTACATACACAAAAATACTTATAAATGAAAACCTTTAATTAACAAAAAAGAAATGAAACGAAAAAGAACGTGATAAAAGCCTGACAAAGTAAACAAAAGAAAACAAACAGAAGGAAAGCAAGATGCAAATTTATTGTTTATATTTTCACTTCAAAATAAAAGTAAACAGATGGCAAAAAAAAAGCACTAAAATCAATGTAAAGGGGGCGTGGCAGGCGGTAATTTGTAAATTAATTTACATTTTGAAATTATAATTGTGTTATTTATTTTGAATTAATTTATCAATTTATTTTCTTAATTTTATGTTTATTTTGTCATATTTCTTAATTGTTTTTTTTTTTTTTAATTTTTATTTTAGTCCAAGCACCAGTATTGTCACGTCTCCTACAGTAGCTAAAGAATGAGATAGAGAGAACATAGCGGTGAGGGGGTGCGTTAATAACGTAAACAAAACTATAACGAAATCAAAAGAAATATTCAATTCAATTATACTCAAATATTTACATATATTTTGAGAACAGAACAGAACGAGGTTTTCTTTTGTTTTTGGTTTTAGTTTATGCATTACGAATATTGATAACAAAATGTAAACATTTTAATTTTGTACAATTCCTGAAATATACATACACATCAAAATTTTACTTTATTTTTAATAAATCTTTATTTGATCTTAATACATAAAGTGAATGAAAATAAAAATAGTATAATAAACATTTCCCAACAACTTAAGTTCATTTGTTTTATTTTTTCAGTTTCAATTTACAAATCAACATAAACACTCGAATTTGCAACAACGAAATGCGAATTTTAACAAAACAAAATCACATTCACACGTAGTCGACATGAACATTTAAGGTTTAAGATTAAATGCGGAAAATGTATGCAAATATTGTTAAATATCGTACAAATATTTTTTTTTTGCATACAGCTTGGTTGTGCGGAGTACTAAAAACATAAAAACAAAAGCGAATTACCAAAAACAAAAAAGAAAACAAATATAAAAATATATAAACGTAACATTTTTTTTAATCTAATGATAATATTCATAGCAAATATAACAGTTGAAATAAGGCTAAGATTTAAGCGGCCGCGAGAAGCATTTTAAAATGCAAAAAGAGAAGTTAGAAACGTGTCAGAAGCAGCAAGAAGTTAAAAAAGAAGTAAAGCAAGAAGCGTATAAGAAATGTGTTTTTTTTTTAGCACTGTGGCTTGATATATTATTGAAACCTTTTTGATTGGGCGCATCTCTGATTGTTTCTCGCGGCATACATTTATGAATATACATAACTACCTACATAGCACACAATCGATAAGACCTACACACATTCATCTGCATACATTTATGTATGTATCCATGAAAAAGGAATACGCAACCAATTTGTAACCCTTAGCATGTAAAGAATATCGGATTAATTCATAGCACTTAGCATCTCTTCTCGTAAATAGTTATAGTAAATGAGAATGAAAATTTTTTTCTTTACCAATAATCGATAGCTAAACAAACCCCACATCAATTCTTCAGGAGTTAACCCGAAACTACTTGAAAAAAAAAAACCAATGAAACACATGAACATGCACCATATTTTTTTTTAAACATATTTTTTGAGCATGTGCATAATATTGTACTCATTTTTTTTGTAGTGCTATTTTTTTAATCTTCATTTTAATACTAAAAATATAAGAACATCTTTTTGTTGTTAACCATAAGCAGCCAAGCTAATTTTGTTGTATATTTTTTTTTTTGAAGGAAGAAGCAACAACAAGAGCGCAATTAAACCTTAAACAAAAATATTTCAACATTAAATATAACCTCAAAAGAACTACTTATATGCATTTTAAATGTTGTTCAAGGAATATACTATACATACATTTTTTTTTATATCAATAAATATTTAGAGGTAATAATCTTTTTATAATGCATAACAAAACAAACGACACATTCAATTTTTTTTTTTTGTGTTTAGCATAAGTAACAAAAAAAACAAAAAACAAAAGTGAAGAAAACAAAATTTTTTTTATATATTTAAAATAAAAAAAAACAAGAAAATGATAAAAACCAAATATATTAACGAATTGAACCTCAAAAACTGATTAGTAAAAATAGTTTCTTACGATAAACAAATGCATAAATCAGGCTAACAATTTTTTTTTTTCTATATAGTATAACAACAATTAAATATTTGACACAAAGTAAGTGTTAATTGTCATAGAAAAAACTCTTAAAACAAAGGATGGCGCTTTATTTAAGTATTGACTCTGTTTATTTTTTTGTAATTTCAATATGCTCATTTCAAATTTCAGTAAAATTTTTTCTACTTCTCCAACTAATTGGCATATTTCATACAATATATAGCTCGTGTTTACCATTTATACACTTAGGCACATAAACATATTTACATATATGCATATATATAGTACATATTATAATGAAACCATATACACTAATAAAAGATCCATTTTTTTTTGCTTAGAAATTGTAACAGAACTAATATAGTGCATGTGAAATGTAAATCCCTTCAAACTGTTGTCAAAGTTTGCCAGAGTATGTGGAACATGCACTGCCCTTTGAAAGATTTTTAAAACAAGAACATTAATCAAAACTATATAAAAACGTCAAATAAAAAAAAGACAAGTACACAGAAGAAAAAAGTTACTTACAAGCCTCAACAAAATACATAAGCAATATACTTCATGCATTAATAAAGGAACAAACAAACAAATAAACAATTAAATTAAAAAACGTAAGGATTATATGTAATAATCGAAAAACCAATAGGAAAATAAAAACAAAAGTACATACATATTGCAACATATAACATACGTATACAAAACAATGTTAAGTAAAAACAGAAAAAGAAAAAAAAAGCGAGCAGTTTTTTTTTTATGAAATTCGAACTAAATACGGAAACAATACGATAAACTACAAAATACACATAAACAAAAAAGCAAAAAAAAAGAAAAACATTTATTGTTTGTAGTATACATTACATATATATGAAAGTGAAATGAATTTGTATTTTAATTTGTTCTACAAATATATGCATATATATTAATATAAATATATATACATATATTTTAATAGCAGATAATTGTTGTACTAAGACATCACATCACATTAAACAAAGATAAGAAACAAATAAACGAAAATACTTAAAATTCCACAAAACCATGTGGCAACGCTTTTCATCTATTTCGTACGATAGTGGCAACGCCGCTGTTAATGCTCATGACAAATGCTTTTTATTCTCTGTTTTTCAAAATGGAAAAAAAGAGTATATTGGGTTTGTGAAATGTCCGTCCGTCCGTCCGTCTGTATGAACGCAGGTTTTTTCCACAGTTTTGAAGCTAGAGCAACCAAATTTGACATAAAGACGAGTGACCACACCAATGACAGACCTGTCAAAAAAAAAATGCCACGCCCACTACCGCCCCAGTAAACGAGCGATCATTTTGACAAGTACGCGTCTCGCTCTGCTTTGGGCGTTTGCAGCGTTCTGCACTTAGTAGGAAAAATTTTATAGTTCGTAGCATTTATATATAAGTAGTCTTTAAAAGAATTTAATTTATATAATTATAGAAAACAGAGTATATTGCAGTCGGGTGAGCCCGACTGCAACGTTCTTACTTGTTGCAGTATGACTTTTGGTGGCCCGTAGCTCAAACGCGTTGAAAAACATCGGGCTGTGGGATCAATATTTAAGAATAGGATTTACGGCGACGGAGGTATTTTTTTAATTCTTCGAAGCAAGGCCCGTAGTTAAAGAGCGTTAAAAAACGGCGGGTTTTGGGCTCAAAAAATTCAAAAAATTTGAGAATGCGATTTCCGGCTGTACAGGTTGACTTTCATTTCCGACTATATAAAGTATATATATTCTTGATCAGCATTAACAGCCGAGTCGCTCTAGTCATGTCCGTCTGTCTGTCCGTCCGTCTGTCTGTCCGTCCGTCTGTCTAAATGAACATGCCGATCTTGGAGACTATAAGAGCTAGAGACACCAAACTTACACAAATGTATTTTATTAATGTTGATCAGCTACGTAAATTTCATTACGATCAGATAACAAGCACCATAGTTATTGACGATCTATTTTCCCCTGTCTCAGCAGGCAGAAGAAACAGTTTTACGGGCACTGGACAAGTTAAATGCGCTGCTTGCTTGCGTTGCCGCTGAACTGCTCAAAGTTGGGAGCAGGGAGTCTCGTAGCCGGGCACACTCGACGAAAGCATTCTTACTTGTTTTCAACACGAATTTCGCCATTTTCCTTTCAAGTCACATCCGAATTATGTGAATTCGGAAGTGGGAGCAAGTCAGAATTGTTAATTTTTGCTCGCATTGTGAGTTGCCGCCAATTTGCTAACATTTGAAAGGAAACGTATGCTTTGGATTTCATTTGTGTATCGTGTGTACCTTTTGTACGTTAACAACGCATTCCACAGCGCATACATTGTGTTTACAGATTTATGTTAATGCAACACAAATTTCGTGCGAGCTTATGAACAATTTAAAATGTACTTAAATGTGTTATAACCAAAAATGTAATTTTCTAAGCATTGTGTATTGTTGTGTGCTGTGCATTTTGTTTACGTTTGCGCTACTCATTACGGCATTTTCCTAATACGGCAAGAAATGCAAGTTATTTTAAGTATTTGT
Organism: Hirtodrosophila cameraria; assembly: GCA_949708635.1. Taxonomy (NCBI): domain Eukaryota; kingdom Metazoa; phylum Arthropoda; class Insecta; order Diptera; family Drosophilidae; genus Hirtodrosophila; species Hirtodrosophila cameraria. The sequence continues at coordinate 34,211,433 of OX453090.1, read as the reverse complement.
ACTTATTATTTATGCCTAAAACTAGGGCAATAACAAAGTCTATTTTATCAATTCGTTTAGCAGTGTTATCTGCTGTTTCTCGAGTGATAAACAAAGTGCTCTAGTGACATTGATTCAGGTGACATTCTCCTTTTTGCTTGATGGCCAATTGATTAACTGATAAAAGATACACGTTTTTCAAGCAATTTCAATTAATATTATTTGTTATTGGTTGTCGTTGCTGTCATTAAACTTGTTATTGTTTATTGCATCAAATCAGCGGAAATAGATTGGCTTCTGTGTGCATAGCTTTAAGCTAAACAGCTACTGCTGGCAGCTTTTTCAAATAAGTATATCAAAATATTTATACTCTTTTCTACAAAACCTGGAAAGAAAACAAGTAAGAATACTCTAGTCGAGTGTGCCCGACTACGAGACTCCCTGCTCCTAACTTGCATTTCAAGCAGTTCAGCGGCAACACAAGCAAGCAGCTTACTCAACATGCACAGTGCATGTCAAACTGTTGTTTCTGCCTGCTGAGACAGGGGAAATAAGTTTTTCCATAACATTGGTGCTATTTATCCGATCGTGTTGAAATTTACACATCCGAAAGACATTGATTAAACATACATGTGTACCAAAAATTAAAACTCTATCTTTAAAATTGTGGCTGTGGGAGTCTTTTGCGATTTGCGGGGGTGCGGGGGGGTGCATCTGAAATTTGAAATAAACTTGATCTGCGTATGGTATACAGGAACCTACATGCCAAGTTTGGTGTCTCTAGCTTTTGTAGTCTCCGAGATCTGTGTGTTCATACGGACAGACGGACAGGCAGACAGACGGACATGGCTAGATCATCACGGCTGTTGATGCTGATCAAGAATATATATAGTTTATATAGTCGGAAATGCTTCCTTCTGCCTGTTACACACATTTGCAGTACTTTATAACTCCCTTTTTCCCATTTTTAATGGGAACAGGGAGTAATTAGTAGATATATTTGGTTTGTGAAATGTCCCTCTGTCAGTTTGTCTGTTTGTTTGTTTGTCCGTCCGTCCATCTGTATGAACTCAATTTTTGTTCGTAATAACGAATCGCACAAAACTAACCTAATTTTAAAATGTAGGTGGATTTCGATTTAGGCAAATACAGGAACATGAGAAAACCACCCTTAGTCGAGCTAAAATCATGATTTGTTGTACATTTAACTTTTATTTGAGTCGTTTATGTTCTTGCTATATTTAAGGGAATTTTCACTTCCGTATGCTATAAGACACTTGTTTTGGCAATATTGGTTTTGAATTAGCAAATGGCTCATGTTGCTGGTTAATGAATGAGGTGACTGATAAGGCAACTCGTATGAAAATTGCTTAATTAGCGATCTATAGTTTAGCTGCGGTATGGTTCTATAGTAGAATCTTTTAAATATATGCATTTTAATAGCTCTCGTAGTGCTCTATGATTTGAATGAAAGGTGCATTCGTTTTAAAATGCAGGTCGGGTCCTTCTGTCTGATCTGATCCATTATTGTCTGTATTCGTCTCTCTTACTTGTGTTTATCAAGCTTGAGCTATATCAGCTTACTACAGCTTGAGGCACCGTGCTGATCCCGTGGCCCTTATCAATGCATTCACTGATGCGTAGTTTGATTTTTAAAACTCAAGTGGGCCAAGCGCTGACTCAGCTGCATCAGCTAACTGAGTAATTTGTGCAATACACTAGTTTGTTATACTCTTTTTTTAACTTTTTTGAAAAAAAAGGAAAAAAGAGTATATTGGGTTTGTGAAATGTCCGTCCGTCCGTCTGTCCGTCTGTCCGTCTGTCTGTCCGTCTGTATGAACGCAGGTTTTTTCCACAGTTTTGAAGCTAGAGCAACCAAACTTGGTATACATGTTGGTATATACCATAGGCAGACAAAGTGTCAAGATCTCCCCCCACCCCCACCCCTTCCCCCACAAACCGCAAAAAACTATATCTTCCACAGTTTTAGAGCTAGAGTAACCAAATTTTGCACAAGGGCTACTAATCACTTCCTAGATCGATCTGGTCCAAAAAAATGTGGCCACGCCCACCTCCGCCCCCACAAATGAGCAAAGTCTGTATCTCCCACACCCCTTTAGCTAGAATCACCAAATTTTGCAGGTTGAATTCTGTTGCCTTATTAAATGGATTGGATAAAAATAATTTTGCCACGCCCACCTCCGCCCTTGCAATTGACCAAAGTTTGTTTCTCCAAAACTTGTAGCACGGACCCAACCAAACTTAAATTGATGGCAAAACTTAAAAGATTTGAGCAAAAATATAATTGCCACGCCCACTTCTGACTCCGCAAAGAGACGAAAAAAAGAGTATATCGCAGTCGGGTCCATCCGACTGCAACGTTCTTACTTGTTTTATTTTGTTAAGTATACTTAGTTTGCTTGTATCATCCAGTATTGTCATTTTCTCTGAACTTAGAGCGTAATTTAAGAACTTAAATGTAAAATAAAGTTGCATTTTTGAAGGATGGATTGGAGACTTCTAGTCTTTTTTTTCAAATAAATAGAAAAAGATCTATATTTGTGGCTTTTGATAAGAAATCTATAAACATTTAACAGCAACCTAGAGACTCTCAATCTCGTATGGTCAATTTTTAATATGTACAGGAAGTAATTAAGACAGACGAATTTGACTTGACCATAGAACTCAACGTTTATTAAATAACAGTATCTTCTCGTTAATCGAGGTTTTAAATAAAGCGAGATGTACCGTAACAAAAATCGATAAATCTTTACTATAACTGGTTTGGTGTCAAAAAATTCGAAAAAATTTAATGTTGCGATTTCCGGGGGTGGAGTTTCACTTTTTTGCATAATTAAATAAGAAAATTTCGCTTAAATTTCAATCGCTAACAGTGTTGTACATTAACAGAGTAGTAAGGCTGTTGAGTTTTAAGAAACCAACAAATTTCCTACTCTGTTAACGATTACAGCACTGTTTCTGAAATCGCATTCTAAATTTTTCAACATTTTTTGAGATGGAAACCAGATTTTTTGGTTCGATTTTCGGAAAAGTAGTTAAAGTTCAGATTATAATTAGAGCCTAATTGAGTGTCAAGCTAAGGTTTCATAAGGATCCTGTTATATTGCAAGATTAGGTGGAAGGTCTGCTTCCTTATTCTTAAACATTTTCCAGTAATACCTATTGGCACTAAAAAAAACAGCCTGCGTTTTTTCCATACTTATTAACAATATAATTGTTCAATACTTCAATTTTGAAAAATCCGTATGCAATTATAAGAAACCAAAACTAATCTCTCTCAAAACGAACTTTTATATACGTTCGATAAAACACTTTTTTGGTTTTTTGATAACTTGTTTAGTTGCCATACAAAATGCCGCAATTCATTTGGCTAAGGCTAAGTACATAATACATCACAGATTGCCGATTCTCTATCGGGCTGTTGAAGCTGTTTACTTCTTTAGGAAGACCTCGTGCAGCTCCACATCCTTGAGGTTATTAGTGTCAGTCGAGGTTAACGAGGCACCACGCTGTGAGCATTGTCTGCCCCGCCTGCTGCCCGTGCGCCAGTGTTCCTCAATCTCGGCTAACGTGCGGCCGCGTGTCTCCGGCACAAAGCTGTAAATAAATACGGCGGCCAGAAATGAGACAGTAGCATAGAACGCAAACAGATTGGCAGTGCCTAGTATTGCCTCCATGTTTGGATAGATCTTAAGCATGATGAAGGCCAGTATCATGCCAAAGAAAACAGCTATGCCGGAGGCGCTGCCTCGCACGCTCTGCGGAAACACTTCCGAGATCATGATAAACGGCAAAGTCAACATGCCCGTCGTTGAGAAAACAATGTGCGCCACAATGCAAAGCACTGGCAACCAGGACCAGGTGCCCACTGTTGCCGGCCACCAACCGCCGGCGGCGAGCAGCAGCATGCAGATGGCCATGCCCGTGGCTGAGAATAGGCCTGCCGGACGTCTGCCAAATTTCTCGAATATCCAGCTCATAAAGAAGGTGGTTATGATGCGTGCCACGCCCAGCATGACTGCTACCAACACTGGATCGATGGTGACACCAGCCCGTTGAGCTATCTGTACCGCATACACAATGATGACAACAACGCCGCATGCCTGCTGAAAGCCAAAGAAGCCAATCATCATGAGGAGAGGCTTGTAGACTTCTGGGCGGCGTATGGCCTGAGCCAAAGATTCGCTGGCCGCCGTATCGCGGCTATTGTCCGCCGTCAGCTTCATCTGGATCAGCTCCGCCTCGAACTCAGGTACGTTGTCATCATCTGAAAGATTAGGAGAGAATAGCAAAAGAAATATGGTTGAAGTAAATGGTTTCGCAAATGCTAACCCCTGCGGCGCAGTCCTCGAAAATAGCGAAGCGAGCGCCGTGCCAGCTCGTTGCGTCCCTTTTGCAGCAGCCAGCTGGGTGACTCCGGCATGGGTATCACTAGCAACGTGGCAGCCAGCTGATATATACAGCTAATGCTCGCAATAAGCACCACATTATGACGTATAAAATAGCCCAGTAAATACATCATCAGTATGCCTGATGCCAATCCAATCGAGGTGCCCAGTATCAGTCGTCCTCGAATGCGAGGCAAGCTTATCTCTGCAGAGTAGACACCCACCGGGGAGACAAACATGCCAATCATAATACCACCCAGGCCACGTCCCAACAGCATCTGGCCATAAATAAAGTCCCGATTATTGTGCAGAAAACTCGTCGCCAGCAGCATCCAGCCAAGTAAACCGATCAGATTCGTCACCAATATGGTATATTTGCGTCCAATGCGGTCCAGAAAGAAGCTGACCAACAGTCCGCCCAGCGGACAGGCCATGTTGTTGATGGAGGCTGTAGGGCATAGCAGAAGGAGAGCCAAAGTTGAACAGTGTGAAATAAAATGTATACGAGTATATTCATAAGCGAGCAAAGAGATCGGTAATATTTCGATACAGCTACCCCACCTACAGGGTGATCCAAACCCAAATCCAAAAAAATCTGGTTTTGGTCTCAAAAAAAGCGGAAAAATTCTAGGATTACCAAACCGGAACCGCAGACTGACTTTTATGACGATAAATATAATAAATATCTACTATCAAACTATTTAACAAAAAAATCGAGCGATTTTAAAGTAACATACTATACATTTTTAAAAAATTTTCTTTTAAGAGCTTTAGAATTGTGTTTGAGCACCAAGACTACATTATTCCGTATAATTTGTGTCGAATCATTTTTTACTCCTTGTTCCCATTAAAAATTGGAAAAAAGGAAGTTATAGAGTACTGCAAATATATGTAACAGGCAGAAGGAGACATTTCCGACTATATAAACTATATATATTCTTGATCAGCATCAACAGCCGAGTTGAACTAGCCATGTCCGTCTGTCTGTCCGTCCGTCCGTCTGCCCGTCTGTCCGTCTATCCGTATGAACACACAGATCTCGGAGACTATAAGAGCTAGAGACACCAAACTTGGCATAGAGGTTCCTGTGTACCATACACAGATCAAGTTAATTTCGGATGCACCCCCCCGCAACTCCCACAGCCTCCATTTTAAAGATAAAGCTTTAATTTTTGGTACACATATATATTTAATCAATGTTGATCACCTGCGTAAATTTCATTACGATCGGATAAATAGCACTAAAGCTATGGAAAAATCTATTTACTCCGTCTCAGCAGGCAGAAACAATAGTTTTACAGGCACTGGACAAGTTATGTGCGCTGTTTGCTTGTGTCGCCGCTGAACTGCTTGAAATGCAAGTTGGGAGCAGGGAGTCTCTTAGTCGGGCACACTCGACTAGAGCATTCTTACTTGTTTTATATAGATCTTAGAAAAGGCTATTTGAAGACCTTGCAAGCATAGAAAACTTTTTGGATGACGATAAAATTAAGAAACTTAGCTTTTTGCTGCATTCATTTAATTTGTATGCGCTCCTGTAAGTATGCTTTTTATATTTCTGCGGAATTGATTCGAAAGTGAAATTTGGAAAATGGCTGAATATTATTTTTGTACGATTGATGATTTTGTATTAGATCGAAGGTTTTTTTTACAAACATCCGCCAATTTTTAGATTTCCTAAAATTTGAAAATAATTTTGTTAAGTTTTTGAAAAATCTGCCTGAAAAGTCAGATAACATTGTCTGGTTCACACCAACATGTATCGGCTGCTCTAGCTTCAAAGCTGCAAAAACAAATTGCGTTTATACGGACAGACTGCAGGACATTTGACAAACCCAATATACGCAGGATTTGAGCCCGCGGATCAGTTAAAAAACCCAATACGGAATTGTAATTAAGTTTACAAAATATCAAGAGTGAAATGATATTGCAGATATACGCATCTACAGGAAAGCAGGACAGTTTTAGTTGCAAGTAAGTTTTGCTGCCTACTTACCAAACCAGCTGGCTTCGTCCTTGTCCAGCCAGAAGGGCTGCGTCTCATCCCGCAATTGAGTGAGTGTCACAGCTGGCATGCTGATGACCATGCCAGAGCCCAGGACACCGCTGTTGCCCAGGAATACCATAAGCTCCTGGCGTAGGACGGCCAAATGGCGTTCACCCAAAGGCAGAGTGCTCTCTTTGCGTTTATTGCTCTTAGGGTTAATATTGTTGTTGTCCGTCTTGTCCATGTCATTGCTTATGATGGCCAAGCCCGGCTGATAGGCTGGCGGCATGAGCTCCTCTTGCTCCAGCGTCATGTTGTTTGTCTGTGTGTTGCTCAACTTTTAGGCTAAGCTGAGCTGCGCAGGACAGAGCAGCGTTGAGCTAAACTGAACTGAGATGCGTGTATATCCTTTATCGATCGAATTTAATGCTGTTCAATTAACAATATTGGCAACGTTACCCACGTTGTCTGTAACTCAACTGTGGCTATCTTGACGTCTCCCAGAGGCTTTGTACTGCTCGTTGTACTTGTACACTTGTTTAATTGAAACGACAAGTGGAAACTTCCGCGCATTTCAATCATATGGCGACTGGCGATTGGTGATTGGCGTCTGGCTTCTGCCGTAGCTCAGTATCAATTTCATAAGTTGGCTTGCCTCTCCAAGACGTTGGCAAAACCCATAAATTGGTTAACACGTAACAACTCCTCACTTAGGGCTTAGGAGTGGGCGCGTGTCTAATTACAGCATGCAACAAAATCAGCTGAAATTGAAAATTATGATTCATTTGACCAAATGACGAAAATAATATTTATACTCTTTTATTTTCAAAAAGGTAAAAATGAGAATGTTGGTTTTGTGAAATCCCACATATTTTCGATGCTGGCTTTAGCCAAATTGTGGGGTAGGTTAGGGGCTAAGAGTATATAGTATATACACGGCCAATATATATATGGTCAATATAATAAGCACACCTTTGTAGTGCTGGCATAAATGTATTCGCTACAAATGAAAACTATAAATTATATTTGAATCGTTACATTTGTTTATAAAAAATAAAAGTGAGTTTGTTCAAATATTGGTCCATATGAAGATTCCAAGGCAGTTTCTTTTGCGCAAGATCAAAATTTGTCTGGCTAAAATAATAAGCAAGTGTGGCAATGGAATTTTAGTGCAGTTGCATTTGTTCATCTGTTAGCTTATATATAAACTTCTTTCAATAATATTTTTTTTTAATTTTCAGCAAAATACTCAACATTAATTCCTGCTAACCTCTTTTGAGGTCGATCTTACTTGTGAATTTTTACTCCCTGTTCCCATTAAAAATGGGAAAAAGGGAGTTATAAAGTACTGCAAATGTGTGTAACAGGCAGAAGGAGCCATTTCCGACTATATAAACTATATATATTCTTGATCAGGATCAACAGCCGCGACGAACTAGCCATGTCTGTCCGTCTGTCTGTATGAACGCGTCGATCTTAGACCCCCCCGCACCCCAGCAAATCGCAAAAGACTCCCACAACCACAATTTTAAAGATACAGCTTTGATTTTTGGTACACATGTATGTTGTAGCAATGTTGATCAGCTGCGTAAATTTTAACACGATCGGATAAATAGCACCAAAGCTATGGAAGAATCTGTTACCCCCGTCTCAGCTGGCAGAAACAACAGTTTGACAGGCACTTTACAAGTTAAGTGCTCTGCTTGCTTGAGTTGCCGCTGAACTGCTTGAAATGCAAGTTGGGAGCAGGGAGTCTCGTAGTCGGGCATACTCGAATAGAGCATTCTTACTTGTTTTTAATTGGGAAAATCTCTAGGATGTTTAAGACATGGTTTTAAGTCCGGAATGGAAAATAAATATATATATATACATACACTAACCTGTAAATGAAAATGATGTAGTAGTACATCGTTTGTTCTTTTTTTGTACCCGTTAAAAATGGTTAACAGAAATGTATATATGTAACAGGCATAAGGATCATCTCCGACTATATAAATAAGGTATATATAATCAAATTTTAAATACTCCCAAGCTTCCAATCCCCCGCAAATTGAAAAAAAACTCCAACAGCCAAAACTTTCATTCATCGGATAAACACCAAAGTTATTGAACGATAAATCTATTCTTTAACTACTTTTACGCAAATCGAACCAAAAAATCTGGTTTTGGTCTTAATAAAATTCAAAAAATCCGACACCGGAAATCGTATTCATAAATTTTTTCGAATTTTTTAGACCAAAATCAGATAATTTGCTTCGATATTCGGCAAAGTAGTTAAAGTATAGATTTACCTTAAGTCGCATTGATTTGTGCTGCTTGGAAATACGACACGATGAACGCACGATACGCCTTTATTATATAACACAAAATGGTCCTTGGGAATGTTGCATATTCGTGTCACGAAATATGTAAATAAAAAGCACGCCCCCATCGCTACCTTGAAGTGGGTCCCACATAAACCATTTGATGACGATCTGCTAGCGCGGCTGTCACTGTCTGTGGTTAGGGGTCTGCGTGTAGGTCTGTTTAGGTATCGCTTGTTTCTTGGCCGTTATCAGCAAAAAGAACAAAACAAAAAAAGAGCAAAACAACAACAAATAAATAGTCTTATAACGTTTTGCACATTTGCCCGCGGCGTGCTATTGATTTGGCTATCGATTAATGGCCAATGACGTCGAATGACGCGACAGTGTGCTATAAAAACAACACCAAACACAGACAGCAGCTAATTAAGTACATATGTTTGTTATAGCTATTGATATTGTTTTTGATTGGTATTCGTTAATAGTTAATATAATTCTTGACCAACAAATTGCGGCTAGTTACGCGTCCGATTGTGGCAAAGTTCGCACAGCAACTGAAAGTGTAGCAGCAGCAGCAGTAGAAGCAGCAGCAACAATCTGCTGCTTTCAGCTGCAACAGTAAATGTTGCAGTCAGCTAGTTACGCATTGTTGCATTCATTTGTCGTTTGTAAGTTTTGAAAAATGTATTATTATTATTATAAGTACTTTGTAATTTCTATATATATATTGTATTTATTCGGAAGTTCCACCTTTTCCATTATTTGCTGAATCGTTTGTTGATTGGGTTGCCACGCGACCAGCATGCAGTTATATCTATGTACTCAATCACTACACCTACGAGTATACCTATCTATACCTATCACCTCTTCCACCTCTACCACTTTCTTGTCTCCCCAAGCCAACGACATTGGCAACGAACTTGTCCGTCGGTGCTCTTGGCTTTCAGTTGCGCAAATATGTGTTAGACTATAAGGTATTACAATTTCAACACTAAATATGTAACATATAAAGTTTAAATGCAAATAGAAACATTGGAGTTTACATAATACAATTTAAGTCAGAGTAACAATCGGTCGAAAACTATGTTGTTATTTCAAAAACTTTTCTGCAAGGGTATATTTCACAACAGTGCCCATTGTTCCTCGTTTGTGTTTAAGGAACTAAGAGTATCGCATCTTCGATGTTGTTAGTTGATTAAGCTTTTCTGCATTAGTGTATCTGGCCAAAAGCCAAATTCTCGATAGTTCTCTATATTGCTTGTCGGCCAACGATCTATCTCAGGATTGTCTCTCACGCTCTCGCTCACTCCCTCTTAAATTAAACCATTAGTGATGTCATATGATTGCACTATGTAACACGATTCTCGGGTAAGCCTAAGACTAAACTTTTATGATGCAGTTATGAAGAAAATATATTTATTCTTTTTTCTATTGGATAACTTTTTTTTTAACTATCTATCTTAATGTAAGATTTTTTTTTCCACTTTTCAAAAACTTTTTAATGTATTGTTTCTGAAATAGAATACCAATAAATAATTCAAATTTGGACAAACAACATTATTTTCGTAATGTCGAATTCAATATATCCAAATCTATTAACTAACTAACTTTTTAAAGGTCTATCTATTGGCTTTTGTTATGTGAAAGATTTTTTAAAATCTTTAATTCCTTAGGCAAGCTGAATTGAAATTTATGAACTCACCTGAAAAAAACCTAACCTTTGCCTGCCTATGGTATATACCAACATGTGTACCAAGTTTGGTTGCTCTGACAACCGTACAATCGTACAGACGGACGGACGGACATTTCACAAACCCAATATACCCTTTGATAAAGACAAAGTGTCAAGATCATCCCCCCACCATCATCCCTTCCCACAAACCGCAAAAACTAATATCTTCCACAGTTTTACTGCTAGAGTGTCCAAATTTGACACAAGGGCTTGAATTCTATTGCCCTATTAAGTAGATTGGATAAAAATAATTTTGTCACGCCCACCCACGCCCTTGCAATCGAGCAATGTTTGTTTCTCTGAAACCTGTAGAACGGGCCCAATCAAATTTATATTGATGGCACAACTTGAATGATTGTACAAAAATTACAATTGGCACGCCAACTTCGGACTCCGCAAAGGAGCAAAAAAAGAGTATATCGCAGTCGGAACGTTCTTACTTGTTTAATTTCAGTTTTTATCAAGTTCAGTTAATAGAATTAATATTTATTGAGCGAGTTCAAGAACTTAATTGACACAGCAATGTTTACAAACAAAAAACTCTCATTATTATTTTTAATAACTGTATGTGCGACAAACAAAAAAAATAATTGCTCGAGTGTGTGGTTTAATAAAAATGTCACTTTGAAATTGATTTAACAAAAAAAAACACACATTCACACAAAAAATGGTTTTGCCCTTTTAAATTTGTAGTCTATTAACTTGAAAACATTTTTATTATGACGAATCGTTTACCCTTTTATTTAGTTTTTCTTTTTACTTCATCAATAGGGAAATCAAAACAAATTGCAAAGTTAATTCCGGTTAACGAGCATTTAAACTCAATCATTTCACAATTGGCCAAGCACTAGCAGTTGAAATATTTTGTTATTTGTCATATGTGCATATTAATTGGTGAATTCACCAACATGCACAAGCACAAACACATTTGCAAAGTATATATTTACATAAGAATCGACGACACATCAATGCACAAGTATCAAATAAAATGTAAAATTATCAAGAAATCAATTTATGTGTTGGCATCCGCTATAAAAAAATATACAAAAAGACTGAAATGACAAATTTGGCGTCCCAAATATATCCAAAACACAACCCTCTTAAAATTACATACAAGTTTTAAGCTAATTAAAAGTAATTTAAAAATCCGTTATGCAAGACCAATGCATGACACATAGCTCATAGTTTTGTAATGGGAATTAACAAAACTTAACAGGCAGCTAACTGCACTTTATGTGTAAAACGCATAAAGGCCACATACTAGGAGAGTTACACAAAACTTGTTTAAAAATGCTGTGACTAAAGGCCAGGTGGTTCAGATAAAGAAGTCGTTTAAGTTGTCGGAAGAAGCGAAGAAATCCTCCGACGACATGGAGAAAATGAAGGCCAAGCAGGAAAAACATAAAGCCAAAGAGAAAGAAAAAGAACTCAAGACCAAGGACATGGCTAAGGCGAAAGAGAAGAGTGAAAATGAAAAGTTGAAAATAATAATAATAACAAGTAAGAATGCTGTAGTCGGGTGTGCCCGACTACGAGACTTCCTGCTCCCAAATTGCATTTGAAGCAGTGCAGTGGCAACATAAGCAAGCAGTGCACTTAACTTGTCCAGTGCCTGTCAAACTGTTGCTTCTGCCTGCTGAGACGGGGGTAATAGATTTTTCACTAACGTTGGTGCTATTTATTCGATCGTAATGAAATTTACGCAGGTGAACAACATTGATAAAACATATATGTGCACCATAAATCAAAGCATTATATCAAAATCGAAAATTGAAATAATCTTGATTTGTGTATGGTATACAGGAACCTGTATGCCAAGTTTGGTGTCTCTAGCTCTTATAGTCTCTGAGATCAAAGCGTTCATACAGACGGGCAGACGGACGGACGGGCAGACAGACGGACATGGCTAGTTCATCTCGTCTGTTGATCCTGATCAAGAATATATATAGTTTATATATTTGGAAATGGTTCCTTCTGCCTGTTACATACATTTGCTGTACTTTATAACTCCCTTTTTCCCATTTTTAATGGGAACAGCGAGTAAAAAGAAGCCGACAGAGCGCAAGACTTGGTATGTGAACATTTCCATGACTTTTCATCACATTATCATACATATAAATAAACTTTATCACGCAAAAAGAAAGCAAGTACTATGTTGGCCACAGTTGCGGTTGTTGACAAAATGCCCGAAAAGGAACCTACTGAAGAACCTACTCCAGTGACAAAAACAAAAGTCGCTGCTCCACCACCGTCCAGCAGCAAATGCAACGCCAAGACAAGGACTAAGCCGAGGCGTAAGTCCATTGGAACACTGGCGCGAGCGCAGGGAAAGATTAAGTTACAGCGCAAATCAATTAAGAAACTGGTGTCGGTCGATATTATCGAATCAGATAATCCGGAGGCAGGGCAACCATTGGCCTCAACACCGTTGACATCTCCCAAACAAAATCGCAAGCAACGAAAGTTATATACTTAAATTTTTTGTGATTTTATTCACTTTGTTATTTCATGTGTATGCTCGATTATTTTTACTCCCTGTTCCCATTAAAAATGGGAAAAAGGGAGTTATAAAGTACTGCAAATGTATGTAACAGGCAGAAGGAGGCATTTCCGACTATATAAACTATATATATTCTTGATCAGGATCAACAGCCGAGACGAACTAGCCATGTCCGTCTGTCTGTCCGTCTGTCTGTCCGTCTGTCTGTCCGTCTGTCTGTCCGTCTGTCTGTCCGTCTGTCTGTATGAACGCGTCGATCTCAGAGACTATAAGAGCTAGAGACACCAAGTTTATTTCAAATTTAGGATGTTTTCTATACTTTCTACATATATTTTGAGTATTATTTATGTACTGTTTTAAATATGTTAAATTTTATAGTCTTATAATAAACTATTTATTTGTAAGCAACTGCGATGTGAAATAGAAACATCATTCATAACGGGTGCTATGAATAGTGTCCTTGCTATCACAGAATTTGTATACTCTGTATTCAATGGAAATTATAACTTTTTTACAATATTGTAAGTTCTTTTCGTACACCCCTTACCCGTACGTTGCACAAATTTCAGATACCCTTACTCACAACACTACAAATCACTAAAATCACAGTTAAAAAACGAAAGACTCTTTTTTTGGCCTACTTGGTGATCATAAGGTGGATGGAGTTTTAAATCTCATATGAACCAGAAACGTTGATCGAGTAACCCAGTAGTTATTACTTAGATACAAAACAAAGAACTTAAAACTTTAATATACACATAAACTCACATAAACTTGAATAATAATGAATAATCATAACTTTGCCGAAGAGGATGCCTTCGACCCATATGAGTGCAATGGCGGATCGATTGTTGCCATCGCAGGTGATGATTTTGCGGTTATTGCCGCCGATACACGCTTGAGCAGTGACAACATCATCCAATCGCGGGAACAAAGTAAACTATTCACAATGTCACCGCACAGCGTTTTGGGATCAACCGGCTGCTGGTGTGATTGTCTCTCGCTGACTGGGCTGGTCTCGATGCGCATGGATATGTACAGGCAAACTCACAGGAAGATAATGACGACGGATTCTTTGGCCCAAATGCTTTCTATTATCATGTATACCCGTCGTTTCTTCCCCTATTATGTGCACAACATTTTGGCCGGTTTATATAAGGATGGCAAGGGCGTCGTCTTTTCGTACGATGCAGTTGGTCACTGTGAGCAAAGCGTCTATAATGCTGCTGGTACTGCCCGTTCCTTACTGCAGCCAATTCTGGTTAATCAGATCGGTTGCCAGGACCAAACGTCTGAAAATCCATTGCCCAAGGAGCGTGCTATTGGTATCGCTTCGGATACTTTTAAATCGGGCGCTGAACGCGATATATACACAGGTGATTCGTTGCTGCTAAAGATAATTACCAAGGATGGCATTGAGGAAAGAACGGTGCAGCTGAGTAAGGATTAAAAAGCTGTCGAAAGGAGTTATAATTTGATGTAATAACAAAATATACAAACAAAAAAAAAAGATTCTAGAGTACCATCGCATTTATGTTTGAAATTTTTAAATTCAATTGAAAATTCTTACGGTGAAGCGGGCCTTTAACAGCAGAATGTTAAGCCTCTGCTAAAAAAAAAACTGTTTAATTCAGAAAATTGGGTGGTAATGTTTCGATATAACTACCCCTGCGAAACAGCGATCAAAAAATCTGGTCTTGGGCTCAAAAAATGCAGAAAAATTTTAGGATTTCAAAACCGGCATCGGAGGCTGACTTTTATGACGGAAAATATAATAAAAATCCAATTTTAGTTGTGCCAATGCTGTCGTTAACAGGGCTGTAAGCGTTAACAGTGAGTTAAGTTAGTTAAGTTGGCGGCACTTCGAACAACTTAAGCAAGAATCGGTGAAATCGCGCGATTTTTTGTTTAAATAGTTTCACTGATTTCTTGCTAAAATTGTGCGCAGCGCCTCCAAAATAAACCATCCCCGCTACTCTGTTAACTCATAAAGGCACCGATATGCATTATCGATAGACCAGCGCGTGGCGCGAGTATCGGCTAAACTAAAAATTGCTTTTTAGCACATTTTTCAGCAACAAAAAAATATTCCGAGCCTATTTATGAGATTCTAGAATTATTCCGAATTTGTATAGCCCAAAACCAAATGTTTTTGAGCTGTAACGAAACATTACCGTTTTTGGCGCTTCTGGAGAAAATTTTAGTGATTAATCGGTGAAACTATTCAAACAAAACATCGGGTAACTCTTCGTTAGAAGGCCCGTTATTAAAGAGCGGTCAGACACACCGGATTTTGGGATCAAAAGTATTTCGGTTATTGATTTTGGCCTTGCCAATTTTTTGTTTAAATAGTTTGACCGATTTGTTAAAAATTTTCACCAGCTGCGCCAAAATCAACAATTAAACTACTGTGTTAAAAACTGAACCACTGTTAACGATAACAGGACTCCGTTTTCCTGCGAATTTGCAACTTTTAACTAAGTTTTCTTAATGATTTTTGCAAAAAGGTCAACCTCCGCCGCCGGAAATCGCATTCTCAAATATTTTCGAATTTTGTTTAGGCTAAAGCCTGGTGTTTCTGACTGCTCTTTAGCTACGGGCCTTCCAACGAAGAACTACACAGTTAGCGAATTACTTAATCTGCATTTTTTGAGACAAATTCCAGAGTTTTCGGATCAAACTTGGCGTGGAGGCTGTATTCCAAAGAATAACACGTTTACCAACACTTTGAAACATCAGGAATGCCCTTATAGTGTATTTATATTGCCGTCCCAACTAAATACATATCGATATACATCTTTACAGCCCTGAGTTCGTTGCAGCACTGACAGCTGAAACGCCGTGTATGGTTTGATTATTAAATTGTCGTCGTTTATTCTACGTAAATTTGGCAAATATTCGAATTGCAAAATGGCCGCAGGTCCTATTGCTGAACGTAACCAAGGTGAGAAATCAACAATAAACATATATAAAACATTTACCCAACTTAACATACGTTTGCGATCAACCCAACGCAGATGCCACCATTTACGCCGGCGGTCTGGACGACAAGGTATCCGAAACGCTTCTCTGGGAGCTGTTCGTGCAGGCGGGTCCAGTTGGTAAGTCTTCTTCTACACATTGAAAATGCGCTTTACTAAACTTTGTGCCTTTGTCTCGCGCTCTCCTCTCCCACTTTTGCTGCAGTCAATGTGCATATGCCCAAGGATCGAGTCACACAAATGCATCAGGGCTATGGGTTTGTGGAGTTTCTGAGCGAGGAGGATGCTGACTATGCTATTAAAATAATGAACATGATCAAGCTATATGGCAAGCCCATACGCGTGAACAAGGCATCGGCGCATCAAAAGAATCTGGATGTAGGCGCCAACATATTCATTGGCAATCTTGATGTGGAAGTGGACGAAAAGCTGCTCTATGATACATTCTCCGCCTTTGGTGTCATCTTGCAGACGCCCAAGATAATGCGTAATCCGGATACGGGCAAATCGAAGGGTTTTGCGTTTATTAACTTTGCCAGTTTTGAGGCTAGCGATGCCGCCATGGATGCCATGAATGGTCAATACCTATGCAATCGACCCATATCCGTTTCATATGCTTTCAAGAAGGATCACAAGGGTGAACGGCATGGCTCCGCTGCCGAACGTTTGCTGGCCGCACAAAATCCCTCGGCGCATGCGGATCGTCCACATCAACTGTTCGCCGATGCGCCTGTACAGAATATGATGCCTGTGATGGGCGGTGGGGGGCAAATGATGCCGCCACCAATGATGGCACCGCCGCCGCCTGTGGTCCCCGTAAACACAAGCAACTTGAACAATATGAATAATATGAACAACATGAATAATATGAACAGCATCAACAATATGAACAG
The DNA here is from genome assembly GCA_949708635.1 of Hirtodrosophila cameraria. Classification (NCBI taxonomy): domain Eukaryota; kingdom Metazoa; phylum Arthropoda; class Insecta; order Diptera; family Drosophilidae; genus Hirtodrosophila; species Hirtodrosophila cameraria. Next base: position 34,194,649 of record OX453090.1, on the reverse strand, counting down.
CTTGAACAATATGAACAGCTTGAATAACATGAATAATATGAACAGCTTAAACAACATGAATAGCATGAATAACATGAACAGCTTGAATAACATGAATAGCATGAATATGGCCAACATTGGCATGATTGCGCCGCCGCCCGTGCCACAGCCCACGCCGTTTCCAGCGACAATACCACCACCACCACTGCCTCCAATGGCTGGGGGGCAACCACCGCTGCCACCGGCCATGGGCATACCGCCGCCACCACGCATGATCCAGCCGCCAAATGCGTGGGCACCACCCGGCATGCCTGCGCCGCCGCCGCGTCCACCGCCAAACAATTGGCGTCCGCCGCCGGTGACCTTTGCTCCAGCGCAATTCTCTCGTCCCTATCAACCCGATGGCTATCAGTACTAAGTCAATTGTGACGCTAGCATATATATACACAAATATAGACGTATACAATTTTTAGACGATCCAATAAAACTAATAACGCATTTTTTTTTTGTGCAACCCAAAGCTTTGCTTTTTTCAAGCGTTCCATCCAAAAACATCAAAATCTTGTACATTATATAAATGTCGACCTATTTTGATAACATTTAATCAGAATTTTAAACCAACCTTAGAAGACCAAACTTATAGCTAATATGTCTTTGTTTGCTTGTACGAATAAGGTTAACTGTTTCTAAGATGAAATGTTAAAGAATTTATACTTTCATTGAAACGAACAAAGAGATTGTTCGGATGGGGATAAAGTTCGGGTTTATTTTCGACAACTGGTTCGATTAAGAGCATGCAGTAGTTCGGAATTCCACTTTCGAACTGGAGGGTTGCAAAGCCGGTTTGCATATAGAAATATACGTATACTAGTATTTTTCGGCGTTCGGTGCTACGCCTTGTATAATATCAGATTCGGATGAAATTTTAACTTCGCCCCTACAAATTTTCCGACTACTTTCCGACTTTTCAGGCGGTTTTTTTTAAATTTGAAAAATAGGTTTTTTTAGATTTTGTTCTGTGGAGGTTGGTAAATGAGTGTGCAGTAAATCGCACTAAAACTAAAGTTTCATTCATATTACCTTGACCACCCTCTTTCCACCCGTGGGGGGGGGGGGTGAATTTTCGGGAAAATTGGTATGCAGCTTTTAATGAATTTTCATATTCATATTTGAAAACGAGTTTGAAGCAAATCGCATAAAAACTCAACTTAAGCCCTTTTTAGCATCCACTTTCCACACAGGTGGGTGAGTTTTTATGGAAAAGTGGCATGCAGTTCTTAATGAATTTTCATATTGATCTTTGAAAATGAGTTTGAAGCTGATCAGAAGATAAACAAAAAAGTTGCAAACAGCGGTTTTCCGCGAATTTTCCACATTAGTGCGGTATTAGTGCTCACTTTCGGCATAGTCCTATGTGAAACTACTGTGAAAATTTCAGAAAATTTGTGCCCTGCGTTGATTGCCCATCGCCATCGCCAGTGAAGACAAACTCTTTTATACACTAAATATATAGATAAATACATATACGTAATAGTTTTGAAACTATATTCTATAAGCATTACAGGAATTGGTCCATTATAGTTAATCGGAAAAAATTATGTGTTCAAAATGGGCTTGAGGTTCTTAAAGTACATTCATTAAAACTTTGAAACTTCGTTTTGCAACATTTAAGCATTACTGGACAATGGAAAATGGGCATAAAGTACATAGCACGCCTCTTATAACCAAAATAATTATCGTATCTCCAATACCATAAACTAATATTTATTCCAGCAATTACAAACCAATTCGTGTCAACGACGCATTACTAAGCCATATGGTGCTCTTTGGGTAATTCATTAAAATATGCATCAAGCTTTTATTCCGAATGCCACTGATTATTATAAACAGATATATTCTTTATTAATCGAAGCAACTACGTTTTGCATTCAAAACTTCTTGTTTAATGTTCTACAATTCTTAATTTGTTGTATAACTCTCTTGGAATAGTTTACTAATCATATCTCGAATCCCAATTTATAATGTATGTTCTTAATCAGCAGTACTTCAAAGTAGCTTTCAGTTTTGACACTGTTTTGCAATTAAAACCTTACGTTCCATATCGTGGTCAATCGTTACAGAATCTAGTGCTAATGGCATAATTGAATAATAAAAGTTAATAGTTGCTATTTCGTTCACAAAAGGGTAGACAAAATTGAAAATGCTTCTTAATAAAGAGTAATCGAATGTGAAAATGTGTGTTTCCATTGAAAGAGGCGCTCCCGACCTCGTAAGGAATAGATAAACTTGAGCAGCTGATACAATAAAGCCATCTCCCTCATGTCGGAGTCTTAATATGTTAACAAAATCGAAACCGAAATCAGATCACTATATCTTATAGCAGTCATAGAAACGATCATTTTAAAATTATCTTTTTGTATGAACAACTCTTCTGAAGATAGATTTTCTTTCTTAAATTTCATGTCCTAGTTGCCTTTTTCCAAATGATGCAAAATTGTCTTATGTACGATTTGTTTCTTGGCAATATAATACACAGATTTATTATTATTATTAATATATATTTGGGGGAAGCGTAAAATTAAAATATTTACAATATAGAAGCATTTGAATGTTATTATTTCGTTATAAGTTAATTAATTAATTATCTTAGCGAAGAATTTGTAGCGCATTTAAAGTTTATTTTGCATCAAATCAGTTTTTTGTGTTTGTCGTCAGTTTATGTATATATATATATATACTCTTCGAGTTATTATTACGTGTAAAGACGTTGTTGTTGTTTCTTTAATTTACATGAAATAATTGAAATAACCTTTGCTCGCCCTTGCCTAGATAAAAATAATAATAAAACTAACTTTCTTTGTTTTTGTTTTGGTTTAACACGCTTTAAATATTAATTTGTTTAAATTTGAATAAATTTGAATTTGGAATTGCGCATTTTAGTTGTTTCTCGCATTTATTCAAATCTTTTTCATAAAAAAAAAGAATTTTTCCTTTTTTTTATAATAGTATATAAAAATAATAATTAACATAAAAAAACGTTCTGAACTGGTTTGGTTTTTGTTGTTTGTTTTTTGTTGCTGTTCTTGTTGCTGCTGTGTTTGCTGTTGTTGTTGCTTGTTGTTGTTGCTTGTTGTTGTTGCTTGTTGTTGTTGCTTGTTGTTGTTGCTTGTTGTTGTTGCTTGTTGTTGTTGCATGTTGTGTCGGTTGTTTATCCTCTTCTGCATATTTTTGACTGGTATCGCTTCACCTTTTTTCAATTAGTCCTGCTGCTGCTCCTCTTTCTGCTCTTTATCCTCCCCCTACTGCCTGGAACAGCTACTTTTCCTTATTCTTCAGCAACATTTCACGGTGTTCTCTACTTTGTGGTGATTGCTCCACCTTCTGTTGGCTTATCAGCCGTGTGATTGTCACCCGCAACCTTCCGCTGGGTGACTCCTCCTGATCCTCCTGCAGACTTGGACTTTGTGCGGGTCGAGCCGTTGGCCACGCGCACATTCTCTGAGCTATCTGTGAGATCCTCACTATCACTGGAACGAACGTCGCCGGTCATCTGTAAAATATAAATATAAATTGAATATAATATTTCAAATGTTTCTTGAGTTGATGTCCCTATCGATAACATTGCGGATAACATTTTCTGATAACACTAGGATTAATCGAGAACTAGTTGATCTTAAATTCTTACTTTCGAAATGATCCTGCGCGGAATTCAGAAGACACAAAACAGTAATTCTAGTTCAATTTGATTAACAAGTTCATTTGAATCGTGAATGGATGGATAAAGTAAACAGATTGAGAGAATTGTTTGTTGAATTGAATTCCACCAGAGTTCGAATCGATTCGAAAGCACTTGTTGACAATTTGAGTGATTGAGTGATCATCAGAAAACTTACCAGACCCTTCTGCAGAGAGTCTACAACAATCTTGAGAATCATATAGGTCCAGATGACATGCAGCACCAGGAGCATCAAAAGCAATGTGTTGAATATGTAATATGCTGGGAACATGGGCAGAATGCGAGGAGCTTCCACAGATGCGCTGATAAGAGAAAGGAATGGTGAAAGAGAAGGAAATCGATAAAGTGTTGTTTATACAGTATATTATGTAATATATATATATTTATACATAGTATATATACCTATAGATAATGCGCGGATAGAAGCCCAAGCGTGTGACAATCCAGACGACGGTAAAGATGGCAAATATGGCATCGCAGACCTTCTGATAGTTGGCATATTTGGTAAGCTTGGCCGCCTCCAGGAATATATCGGCACAGTCGTGAACAACCAGTACCAAGGAGCCCACACGATGCAAGTTGCAAACCCAGCTTAAGGACATTAGCAGTAAGGTGACCATGTGATGAATAAACATTTGCCAGAAATCCTTGCGTTTCACATCAAAGAATTGGGTAGCAGTAAGCGACCAATAGAAGGACATCGATATCATATAATACCACCAGATATCATTGCTCACCGACTATAAAAAAAAAACAAAACGAAAAAACGAAACGATCAAAAAAACATTTTTTATTTTTAATTCGAGTTTCGAAATTTTGGATGTACAACACTAACCTGGTGAGGATAGCCATACCAACAGCTCTTCACATCCCAGAACCAGGGCTTGTCCCATAGCACAATCACGCCAAATATAAAGCTATATAGATAATAGACGCACCGCCAGGTGTTCTCACAGAATTTCACCAATGTCGATGGCTTGTCCTGGGCCCGACGGAGACGCCACCAGCGCTCAATCTGGCGCTCGCTCATCTCTGTCTGTTTGGACAGCGGGGCCAGCTGTAAAATATGCAATTAATGTTATTAAATATGTATATATATAAAATAAGGAAGACAAGTTAATTTTTCGGCGTGCCAGACATATATTGAACGAAACTGAAATTTGAAATTAACTTGATTTGCGTATGCTATACAGGAATCTGCATGCCAAGTTTGGTGCTTCCAGCTCTTATATTAATCTTATACAGACGGACGGACATGGCTAGATCGACTCGGCTCTTGATGCTGATCAAGAATACATATACGGAATATATATATCGGAAATGCTTCTTACTGCCTGTTACATACATTTGCAGTACTTTAATTATGGAGTAAAATTGAAAGATCTATCGATAATATGCATATTATGCTTAAATTGAACCATTTTCAGAAAAGTTTTGTTGCCAAAACATAGTTAACTGCATGGAAGTTACAAAGAAAAACAGTTGAATTAGAATTGATTTAAGCTTTCTTAACTTACCCATTTGTGATCCAAACGTGATGATTTGGCATATGCTGTCTCTAAGGTAGGAACATTAGCCGCTTTCTTAGGTCTAGAGCTACGTATGCCCAAAGATTTACCAACTGGTGATATCCAAAAGCTGCAATAAAGACAAAATATGTACAACAATTATAAAATTATATAGTATATAAAGTTTATAAAATATTTATGTGGTTAGAGAGATATGCAACTCGAATGGTGATCATTAAAAACGTAGTTCTATAGCATAAGTAGTTCCAAAATATGCTTTGAAATTGCACATGGCCTTATCAATGGGGCTTTAGAACTTTAGGACGACCCCGTCGTCCAGTTGATAAAGAAAATAAATAACTCAAATAGTACATTCAATGTGCGTTATAAGCAACAAATCAAAGTTTAAAATAGTTATAGTTGAAACGGTTCTACCTAGCTGCTGAGCATAATATCGATAGTTTTTTGTTGCAGCTATCGATAGTATTATAGCTTCAATAATATTCATTCACATAACAATGAAACTCATCAATACTTTAAAAGCGAGACCTTGAGATGAAATATTATCGATAATAGCACTATTTGAAAATTCGTAAACAGCAAAAGTGATGATTGCAACATGCTAAGCGACAGTTGGTACTTTAAATTATCGATAGTAATAATCAAATTGATCATATACTTTTCATAATAATAAAACTAAGCTTTAAGACTTTATATTAATTCTTATAAAAAACACTGAAATATAAACGCTAGTGCCATCAATATCGATATATTTTTTTTTAAAGTCTACTCAGAGCATTAAAAGCCAAAGAATTTCTTTAAAGTTTACGTAACTCTAAAATATTATATTAAACACATTTCGAAGTTTGGCAACAGAGAACAGATAGTAAATTCTCGATTATATTGACCGTAAAACGCAATTTGAAGGCAAGAACTTTAATTAGGCCCTAGATATACAATGCGGAAATTTTCGCACATTGGAATTCAACACTGAAAACCATAAATGGGCCCCCCCAAACCGATACACCACTCCCACTCCCACCCGCACCCCATCTCAACACAGCTCGTCTGACACGTGTGAGGCATGGCAACGCTGGAGAATGGTGAAGACAGCTCGTTGACGGACATGCATAATCAATTGGGAACTGAACAGATACAGGGAATGGAATATAGAATATGGAGACTCTATACCATAGACGAACGCTTTTCGGAAGTTAATTCGCCAATGAAATCGAAAGATCCCCTCCCTATTCTATTCTACAACGCAGCAGCCAAGACTCGTCTGAAATATACACAAGCCCAAAATTCGAATTAAGGAAATGAGAATTATGTTCATTTGACCTGCTCCCATCCAAGTCTCACTCTCTTTTAAAAAGATTAAAGGCCAAAGGGGTTCTGACTTGTCGTTCTACCTATTAACATCTATTTCATGATAATTACAATAACAATTAAAGTTTAACTTGATTTGATTTGCCTGCATTATACAAAATTACATCCCTCAGTTTAGGTTCAAGTTCGCGACCCAGAAAAATAAATAAAAATAAAAAAAACATTTTATAGAGGCTGGTCGACTTAATAGTGCTCTAAGAAATAAATCTTTACTCCCTGTTTCCATTAAAAAAGGGAAAAAGGGAGTTATAAAGTACTGCAAATGTGTGTAACAGACAGAAGGAACCATTTCCAAATATATAAACTATATATATTCTTGATCAGTATCAACAGCCGAGACGAACTAGCCATGTCCGTCTGTCTGTCCGTCTGTCTGTCCGTCTGTCTCGGAGCCTATAAGAGGTAGAGACACCAAACTTGGCATGTAGGTTAAAGTTATGGAAGAATATATTTCCCCCGTCTCAGCAGGCAGAATCAACAGTTTCACATGCATTGGTCAAGTTAAGTACGCTGCTTGCTTGTGTTGCCGCTGAACTGCTTGAAATGCAGGTTGGGAGCAGGGAGTCTCGTAGTCGGGCACACTCGACTAGAGCATTCTTACTTGTTTGCAATACTTTTAAAATGATATCATAAGCTCATTTTTATTGCCCAATTTAATGACTTTTAGTTATTTTTGGCTATACTTTAAAGTCGTTGCTTTAATGAGTCCTCAAAACATGGTTCTATGATGAACATACAGAGATGGGAAAATTATCGATAGCACTATCAAATGCATTTATTAGGTATTTAAGGAAATTAAGAATAATCGAGTGATCTTAACAAAAAATAATAAACACCAAACCCGATTTTAGCACATTTATTTGCATTCCAATGTTATTCAATATGAATGTAAATCGTCAAATTGTTATCGATATTGCCTTAAGACATATATCGTGAAATAATATTGATGTCATCCGTCATTAAAATATCGATGTATCGATATATCGACCATTGTTATAATTTAAGCAATTTAATTGTTATATTGGCAGAAAGTCCATCTATTGCTTGCATTTCAAAATGAAGATAGCAACAAAAACATGCCCAACTTTAGCTTGCAGTGCATCAAATCAAATACCACATATTTATTTAATTTTTTTTAATTGAATTCACACTTCTGCCCGCATAATTATATATATACACAGAACTAGTGATCTGTATGCTGTTGCCAGCCCGCGTCTACATAAATATATATATCTAGCGATAAGTTTTGAATTTGTAATGCTCACTTATAGGAAACGTCGCCACATTCAACTTCTGCCTCATGATTGAGTCAATTCAATAATAAATTACTATTCAAAGCTTTTGCTGTAGGAAATGAAAATACAAAAGTAGTTTTTGAAAGTCTGACAGTTTTTTCTTGGCTGGGCTGGGGTTACTATGATGTGAACGTCATCATGTATGCGGTGCAGCAGCGCAGCTGTGAAGCCATATGGTTCGATAGACGGCGTGATCCCAGGTACAGTTGTTCAAATGAACGAATTAGTACGAACCAGTCGTTCTTTAGTTCTTGCTTTTAATTTTTTTCTTTTTTTTTTTTTTTGTTTGAACTCCCCAAATTGATTATTTGTGTCGATAAAATGGCTTTCAAAGGCAAAAGTATAAACGATAATTATCGTGCCGATAATAATCGAACTTAAGCAAACAGAACGAACGATCAAAATAGAGTTCAAACGCAAATAACAGATTGGGCAATTGTTCCAAAAACGATTCAAATACAACTTGCAATTTTCTAACAGCTGCCTCAACATGGACGCCATCTTTGGTTTCATTCTCAACATTGAAATGCCCATGAGCATTGCCCAGTATATAGATTTACCGTTAGTGCGTAGACAACGACATTGGTTGGCGCTGCGTCAAATTGAGGGCAGCTACTACAATTTGGACTCGAAACTGACGCATCCGTGTCGCATTGGGAATGAGCATAACTTTTTAATTTACCTGCGTCACCAGCTAATGCCTGAGACGGACAATGAGCTATTTGTTATTGTGACGCAAGAAGAGGAAGAACAGCTTTGGTTAAAGCTAAAGTATCGATACTTTACGCAGGCAAGCGTTTAAATCACAAACACATACACACATCAATAATAAAATTGTTTACAATGAGCAAGTTGAAACGACAAAAGTCCTCAGCCGTCTATCGATATGCGTGCAGCTAATGACAGTTGAAGTACATATGTACATACATATGTATGTACGTACGTATGTTCATAATGCAAGTGCGACTAGTCGATAAGCAATTAACGATAGAAACGCTGCAATTATTTAACATTACGTACATACTTGTCTGTATGTTTGTACATCGTGTACATCAAAATTACTGTTGTTATCAGCGACAACAGAGGCACGCATGCATGCATTTGTCGGTGACTAAATACACACATACATATGTATGTACATATATATGTATGTACATACATATTCCCTTGCTGATGATAATTTAACACGCAAGCGTTGCCACTATTGCATTTTAAACCAAAACATACGTTTTATTGCAAATACATAAGTACACATGACTCATGCGGTTTTTCAACTAAATCTCAGACAGCGTATTTTTAAACATTTTGCAGCGATAACAACGTCATTTTGAATTTGTCATGCAAAGCAAGTCTGTTATCGATTGCTGCTAAAAGAAACAAAAAAAAGCCGGTCACAAACAGCTGATTTTTTGTAAGAATGAAGGAACAACAACAACAACAAAAAGAAGAAGGTACGGTACGAATTGGCCATTTAACATATTGCACTCAAAAGGAAATTCCTTTCTTTCTGTCTCTCTGCTTGCCGCTGCTGCTAACCAACGACATGTACATATGTATGCATGTGTGTGTATGTTATCGGTCTTTCTCTATGTGCGTAAAGCACGTGCACTTTTTGGCCTTTTTTGTTTTTTTTTTTTGTGATGTTGAGCAACTGGCAGAGGCGATAGCAACAGCGATAAACCAGCACAGTTAAATAAAAAAACAAAATTAAAACTAGTTTGGATTTAGACCGATAACAATAATAACAACAAGTATGTGTATGTGTGTGCGTTTGAGTCGGTGTGTACATGTTTATTTGTATATTCTTGGAAATTACCAGTGACAATGCGCGAAATATCTATGGAGAAACTGCAGTCTCATACATAAGAGCAATTGTCTGTCTGTCTGACCCTGATTAGATTTAGCCATTAAAAGAATGACTGCATGTTTGTGTGCATATGTATGTATGTGTGTGTGTGTGTGTGCGTATGTGTGTGGGCCAATTTTAAAAGTGAGCTTTAAATTAAATTTAATATCGCGCGGTGAGTCGCGCGCGTTATGAGGGTCGCCTGATACGCAACCGAATACAATATATACATACATACATACATGAACATGTACAAATGTATGCATGTTGGTCTGATTAGATTGAGCTGGATTCATACAAATTCCAGTGTGCAAGTTAATTTGCAAACGACGCAGGACTGGAAATGGAATTTGACTCACGGGCTTTTACATTACTGACTCACTCACACACACTTATGTATATGTATATATGGTAATGACCACCCACACACATACATACATACATACACACTTATATCGCATAACGTAATCGCGAAAACGCGCTTTATCTAATTTTATTCGACTTTTACGTAAATCTTGCTTGCGCGAATCTTATCAACAAAAGGCAGGCGATATGAGGGAAGGAGTGGGCTGAGAAGCTGACAAATTTTTTTTTCCTTTTGATTTCTTGTTGTTGTTTTTGCTGCTGCTTATCGATGCCATACAGAAATTAGAAACACAACAACACGCCATACAAATTTGTGGGCGACCCTGAAAGCCAATTCTCGTTTAAGAGCTCAAACTCAGAAAATTTATTAAAAAAAAAAAAACTCGACAGCCATGACAAATATTAGACAGTTATATGTATGTATATGTATAATGTGCATTTACGGTTATATTACGGTATACATATGAATATACAACAACAACAAAATTCAAAAACAATTTGTCATCAAATTCGAATTCGAATTCCTTTTTCATAGCTTTTCTTATCTATCTGTTCAAATTCAGCAGACCGTTCCATTCAAGTGCAGTGTTGCCACCCTGCAATATGCATTGAACATCTGGCAGCACTGTTTCGACAGTACTGTGTTAAACCGCATTGTAATCTTTAATTCAAAACTGTTAATTTAAGATTAAAAAATAAAAATAAACAAAAAAAATTAATACAAAAAAATTTAAAAAATTAAATAAATAAAAAACAAATAAACGAAAGTTTTGAAATAGTGTCTTTTAGTTTGATGTCCGCAGTAATCGATTCCAAAATTTAAATTTGTATTTTACAAAACACAAGTAATGACCAAAAAGGGTAAATCGATTCAAAATACTCTTTTTTTAATTTTTTTGAAAAAAAAAAAAAATAAATAAAAAAAGAGTATATTGGGTTTGTGAAATGTCCGTCCGTCCGTCTGTATGAACGCAGGTTTTTTCCACAGTTTTGATGCTAGAGCAACCAAACTTGGTATACATGTTGGTATATACCATAGGCAGACAAAGTGTCAAGATCAAGATTTTTTCACGCCCACCCCCGCCCTTGCAATCGAGCAATGTTTGTTTCTCCCAAACCTGTAGAACAGGCCCAACCAAATTTAAATTGATGGCAAAACATGAAAGATTTGAGCAAAAATACAATTGCCACGCCCACTTCTGACTCCACAAAGAGGCGAAAAAAGAGTATATCGCAGTCGGGTGCATCCGACTGCAACGTTCTTACTTGTTTTAGACAGAAGTTGTGAAAAACAAATGAACATTGGAAAGGTAACCAAAGTGTCACGTGTTTCCTGTCGCATTTTCCAATGTTTTTATTTTAATTTTGTTAATTACAAATTTAAAATTACAACATGAAAAATGCAATCGACTCGACACGCAACTGTGTGTTTTTGGAGTTGCTAATCAAACGCGGGGCGGGATTAATTGGTAAAAAAAAAAAAAACAATAAAAATTTGTCCTCTGCACATTGTAGCAAACTCAATTTGTTTAGTTTGAAAACATAACTATTTGTTTTCAATTGTCAATTATTATTGGTTAGGTATTTAAAACTTAGATAAATGCCAAAATACTTTCATAAAGTTTTGAAAATGTTGGGAAATGTCTGTGAAATTCTTTCACGTACCGATTCAATCTCTATTTTCAACTGTTTAACAGAAAAAAGTTGAAATATATTTGAGGAATTCAATCAAATCATAATTGAATACAATCTGTTTATACTGAAAGTAAAAAGGTTATCTAATATGATGAAAAAGTAATGTTAATTTATTGTTAATAAGGTGACTGACACTTAAATACTGCAATAATATTGCTTTGCTTTCAGATTCCAATGCTCTTGTCGTGAGTATGATAACCTGAACCCAGGTCTAAAGCTTAGCATTAGCATTTTCCAATTTTCTTGCTCCCCCAAAACATTATTTTTTTCCGTAACAGCTGATCAGCATTAATAGTCAAGTCTTAAAGTTAAAAAACCATCTATTTAATCGAATGAGTACTCAAAATCACTGATTTTTGGGATGATACACTTATCGAAATTCCATAACTAATTTTTATATATTTTATATTATAATAGATTTTAATAAAAAACTATATAAAAATTAAATATATGTTAAATACAAATAATTGTTATTTGAAGCGTTTTTCCCCCTAGCTGAGTTGCTGGCTATGCAGGCGTGCTTAATTAATAATGAAAAGTGAAAGAAAATGACAATATGTATTTCGCAAAACAATTTTCAAAGGGTTTCAATTCAATGTGCGGTACATAAAAAAAACACATTTTGTTTTTTTTGTTATGCTTGTATTGTATGTATATGTATGTGTGTATGTATGCATAGTGCATACAAGTATAAACAAATAGCATTTTATTTTAATGTTTTTTTTTTTACTAAACAATAAGTAAGCGTTTTACGCGGCAGAGACATGGACAGAAAGATCGACGTACTCTCATATACACAGCATGTGTGTGTGTGTGTAGTTGTGGGAAATTGAGATTCTATTGGAACGCGAAGCCGAAGCCGCTGCCGCAGCTGCTGATATGGTTGTTTTTGTTGTTGTTCATGTTGCTTTTTTTGAAATCGAAGAAGTGGATGAAGGAAAACATAAAGTTGCAAAGCACAGAGGCAGAGGCCGTAACAGAGAGAAGGGGTGCACACAACAAACACGCACATACAATGTTGGGCGTTTCCACGTGAGGTTATGTTTGGCTTAAAGAGCAAAAAAAAAATATAAATATGAGTATGTATGTGTTGTACGCTTACTGTACATTGCACACAGCATGCATATACAAACAAACGAAGGAAATAGCTTGTGCATGTGCGTGTGTGTGTAGGTGTGTCTGTGTGTGCACAATGCCAGTGCTTGAAAGCGACGCGGTCAATGGGAACATTTACAGTTAAATAAAAAGCACACACACACACACACACACACAAATGCCTCATAAGGAAAGGGAAAAAAAAAACCCTTGACTTACCGCTCCAATGTGTAACGCACAAGCATAACGACAGCGGCCAGAGGAATTGGCCAAATAAGATCCCGATAATCGGCATGGACAACATCTGGACGGGAACCGGGCGCTATATCCGCCCATGTTGTATTTGGCGGTAGCCAAATGTGCGTACTCCAGAATGCATTATTAAATTTATTGATTATCTCCATATTTAACTGTGTGTCTGTCCTCTTCCTTCTTTCGTTCGTTTTTTTTTAGCCTTTTTGCTCAGTTTTTGATTTTCCAGCTGCGCGGCAACTGACAGAAATTTCTATTTTTCAAGTGTAGGACGTCGGAGTGAGGAGCCTGCTCAGTTTTGGGCTTTTATTTGGTACTTTTTGTTGTTTTTGATTTGTTTTTGGTTTTGACTGCTGGACTTGAAATTGCTTGCTTAAATTTGACTGCAAACTGACTTACATTTAACTAGTTAGTTTAATTGATTGTGTTTTGTATATATTCCATAAATATACATTGCGGTGTGGTTTTTCTTTTTGCATTCACATAAAATATAAAAAAAAAACACACGCGTTGCGGTAAATATGCACACACACACACCTACGCACACTGGAAGTTAACCGCGGAAAAAGGAAACTAAATGCAATACGCTTAAAAATTGTTGTTTGTCGTTTAATAAATCACAATAGAATAATAATAAATATAAATATTTTTATTTATGTATTTATAAACTATATACTCTATTACGTATATATATATATATATATATATATATATATAAATAAATATTTATATATACATAACAAGCGCGCCGCGCACACACGAACCGCTTATATTTATATTATTATATAGGCTGCCGGAGTTGTGTGAAGAATTCTGTTCTTCTTGCTAACCGCTTAACAGCGTTGCCAACACTGTGTGCAATGTTGCTGCCACAGTATTTTGAGGGCACATGTTGAATAGCTGTTATCAACATGAGCATAGGGATGTGTTGCATGCAGTGCTGCCAACTTTCGATAGCAAAATTGACAATTGAAAATTGCTAAAAATAGCTAACTTTGCTTAAAGCTAGGCAACTAAGATAACCGATGCATTATTTAAGTAAATTTAAGTTTATTCTTCGAGAATTCTCAAAATTAGTTCAATAAATACTACTAATTTATGTGATTTATTTGAACCATATATTTAGAAACTATCAACTTAATTTACTTAATTTTAATTTTTAATCTTAAACTTTAATGTCAAATAATTTTAAATTTATTCACATGCTGACTGCTCTTTGTCAACATTTTTCGAATAAATAAAAAAAAAAAAAAAACAGCAGCAACATATTCTACGCAATTCAAAGATTAAATATAATAAATTAATATAAATGAATCGACCATACAATGATAAAATCATGATGACAAGCGAAACAATATCCCGTATACTTATGTTGACGAACCTTAATTCTCTAATCCTATGTGCTAAATGGATACAATTATGTATATCTTAAACACTTAAAATTAATTTGATTTTTCTTAACATCTAGTTATTTGGAAGTCTAAGAACGTGTAAGTAAAATAAATTGGCGACATACTCTTTTCTTGTATGGAGGTAACACTTATTTAGGGGTGTTTGTTTTTATAACATATAAGGTTATCTATAAAAAGATAAAAAAAATAGCTGATATATTTAAGGAAAACCGCTTGATTTATAAACACCAGCTAGATTCAATAGTTTTCTGTTTTTTACTAACGTGAAAATGTCTAAATAGGCAACACTGGTTTCATGCGCACAATCGATATTCGATAACTACAAATGCAATGCTTGGCCTTTTTTTATTTATTCTTTTGACAGGGCATCCCTTGAGTTTTGCAGCACTGTTGCACACACAACATTTTGACGTTTGTGCTTCCTCTTCTCGTCTTTGCGACGTTTTTTTTTTATTGTGACACTGCAAGCGACATTTATTGTGTGTTAATTTTAGTTAAATTCGTTTTTAGCATATAATTTAGTTTATTAATTTGTTAGAATGGCTGAATTTATGGACTCGGAAGCCGCCGAATCGGAGGTATGCATATTAACACATTGCTTACGCGCGCAAAAGATAGCTATTTCTTTATGCATGCAAATGCGCGCGTGTGTATGTGTGTATGTGTATATATATATGTATTGCATTTTTCCTTCTTTTTTTAGGATGAAGAGGAATTGGATGTGAGCGACCGCAAGAAACTGAAAAAGCTTAAAGCAGCCGTCTCAGACAGCAGTGAAGAAGAGGAAGGTGCGTATCCAGCCAAAAAAAAAAACAACACGAGAAATTCCAATAAAAAAAACCCGCCAGCAAGTTGAGAAACGGTTTCCCTCCTGTCCCTTTTTCTGCAGCAAGCGCTTGCGACAACTGTGCCTGCCTACTCTATACATACAGATGTATACATATATATATATATATATATATATATATATATGTATACTGTGATAACTTATATTTTATTAATATCGGCAGATGCTCTACGTTTATTTTCTTTTTGTTTACAATTTTGAGGTTATGTGCTGTATTGTGTTGTTTGCTTTTTGATTCAATTTCACAATAAAAGTTGCAATCCTTATTTTGTTTGCCTAACAATTCAATTACGTTTATTGATTTTTCATTTAACAATCGAATAATATTTAATTGCCTATTCCAAAGTGATAATTTCCTGAAATAGATAAGGCCTAAACACAATTTGAAAGGTGTACGAAGATAAATCTTGAAAACAACTTTCTATAATCAAGCAATATGTTATTCCTATTTCGATTCCGATGAAAACATGCCGCATCGAAAGCGTTAGCTGTTCTGATTTCCGCAAATCGATGCGAAAATTCGGATTGAAAAAGTTTTTTTTGTTTTGTTTTGATGTAAGTAGAATGAGAAGCATACGAAGTACTTCAAAGAGGAAAAACATCGAAAACATGTACAAAAAATGAACAAAAGATGCGGAAACGGAAACAGGCCTGACTATTAATAAAAATTTGTGATTTTTTTTAAAGATTTCACAAATATTGAATGATTAAATCAGCCCCATTTTATTATTATTATAATTTCTTCAAATTAAAAAAAAAAATGGCTTATTATTTTATCTAATAAATTTATTCAGTTATTAAAAATCAAAATTTTAAGTTGATTCATAACAATGATTAATTCCACCTTACAATCACGAAAAATTTTCTTCTGGATTCCTCTTATCCTAAAGCTTTCTTTCCGAATTAATACTCACAATTCTTGAATATCGCTCAAAGTTTTATTCAATTTACAAATTTATCAACTTTGCCTGTAATTTGTTTTCTTTTTTTTTTGTTGTGAGGTTTTTCTTAAATGTGTGTTCAAATTTTCAAATATTTTAGAAGTTTGTAAAACTACATTCAACTTCGAAGTTCAATTTTTTATATTTTTTGCTGAATCCCAACTGAATTGAAATGAAACCCACAGATGATGACGAACGTTTGCGTGAGGAGCTTAAGGATCTTATTGATGACAGGCCGATTGAGGAGGATGATGCCAGCGAGAATGACTCAGATACAGGCAGCGGTGGTGATGAGGAGGGTAGCGGTGGCAAAAAGCGTAAAAAGCATGAGGATGATGATCTAGATGATCGTCTCGAGGACGATGACTACGATCTGATCGAGGAAAATTTGGGCGTTAAGGTTGAGCGACGCGTAAGTAAAAAATGAAATTAAAATTGTATTATTTCGAAACTTTTTGAATCGATAATGCCAATCAATGATTTCTAAATACAGAAACGCTTTAAACGTCTGCGACGCATACACGACAATGAAAGTGACGGCGAGGAGCAGCATGTGGATGAGGGAATGGCGCGTGAACAAATTGCCGAGCAGCTCTTTGATGAGCACGATGATATGAGCAATGTAATTATGCATTTCATTTCATTTATATTTAACTAACAATAAACTTTTCAACCGGATAAATCAAAGCATCAAAGCGTCGAAAGACGCAGCGAGCGAAGCATTCGTGAAGCGGACACATTTGATGACGAGGATAGCGAATCCGATGCTGATGATTTTATTGTGGATGACAATGGTCGTCCCATTGCTGAAAAGAAAAAGAAACGCCGTCCAATATTTACTGATGCGTAAGTTTTAAACAGATATATTCATATAAGACTTGGAAATTACTCTTGAACTTTATTTTGTTAGTGAGCAATTATCTGCAAGACATCTTATTCTGAAACATAAAAAATGGTTTCCTTGAAAATTATAGTAAAATTTTTTTAAATATAAATATGAGATATCGAATATATGTTGTGAATTCTATTCTAAAACACATAAAATAATAATAACCAATTGTATTTAAATGTGCCGGAAATTTTGTATGTAGAACTCGGTTAAACCATGTTCCAAGTATTCAATTTAACTCTTAAAATTATATAAAAACGATCCCTTACGATATAAAAGAAAAGTTCGATTTTGATACTTATATGTTATAGCTTATGCAATCAAAATAAAAGTAATTTCATTAATAGATTAAATAAATAAATAAAAAAAAAATTAGATAATCTAATCTGAAAAAGGTTCTTTATATAAACGAAAAATGTTTTATTTTTTTTTTTTTTTTGATATGAAGAGTATATAAATGGAGAAGTATAGTTTTCAATATTATATATAGATTTGTTTTACCCAATTTATAATAATGATTGCTTATATGGTCATTCGCTAACTTTTCTGCTTTATTTGAAAAAAAAAAACAGGTCACTGCAGGAGGGTCAGGATATATTTGGCGTTGACTTTGACTATGATGATTTCTACAAGCCCGAAGAGGATGAGTACGAGGAGGATTCCGAAGGCGATGAGTACGATGAGGATATGATGGGCGGCGATGAGTTTCGTGCGGCCAAAAAGAAGAAATCCCCAAAAAAGAAGTCAACCAAAAAGACCATCTTTGACATATACGAGCCGAGTGAACTGAAACGCGGCCACTTTACAGATCTCGATAATGCGATACGTAAAACAGATATACCCGAACGGATGCAGTTACGTCAGGTGCCCGTTACACCTGTGACCGAGGGCTCACATGAGCTGGACGAAGAGGCTGCCTGGATTTATCGCTTTGCGTTCTGCAAGCAGACCGTTTCCGAGCAGGAGAAATCCGATAATCGGGAGAAGATGCGAAAGCCACCAACGGCAGTGAATAAAATTAAGCAGACCTTGGAGTTTATACGCAATCAGCAGCTGGAGGTGCCCTTCATAGCCTTCTATCGCAAGGAATATGTAAAGCCGGAGCTAAACATTGATGATCTTTGGAAGGTCTACTACTACGATGAGCGCTGGTGTCAGCTGAACGAACGGAAGCGTAAACTTAAGCAGCTTTTTGAGAAGATGCGCACATTTCAATTGGAAACTTTATGCGCTGATACGGATAAGCCACTGCCGGATGATGTGCGTCTGATGTTGGATAGTGATTTTGAGCGCTTAAGTGAAGTGCAGTCCATGGAAGAGCTCAAAGATGTGCATATGTATTTTCTGCTTAATTATAGCCATGAGCTGCCCAAAATGCAGGCAGAGCAGCGGCGCAAGCAGCTGCTCGAGAAGCGTGAGGCACAAGCGAGAAAGCAACATGCCGCCGCCGCCGCTGCCGCCGCAGCAAATAGCGATGGTGAGGCCGTCGTTGAGCCATTGGAGGTCATCGAGCTGGATGAGGCCGATGAGCTGGCCTTGGCGGATGAGCAACTGAAACAGGCGCCCAATAGCAGTCCCTATGCGGTATTTCGCAAGGCGGGAATTTGTGGTTTTGCAAAACATTTTGGCTTGACGCCGGAACAATTTGCCGAGAATCTGCGGGACAATTATCAGCGTAATGAGGTTAACCAGGAGAGCTTAAGTCCCACAGAATTGGCCAAGCAGTATCTATCGCCGCGCTTTATGACTGTCGATGAGGTTCTACATGCGGCCAAATATGTTGTTGCACGCCAACTGGCGCAGGAGCCGCTGCTGCGAAAGACGTTGCGTGAGGTTTACTTTGATCGCGCACGTTTAAATATACGTCCAACAAAGAATGGTATGGTGCTCATCGATGAGAACTCACCGGTGTATTCCATGAAATATACAGCCAAGAAACCTGTTGGTGATCTCTTTGGCGATCAGTTTATCAAATTGCTGATGGCGGAGGAGGAGAAGCTATTGGAGCTTAATTTTCTCGATGAATTTGAGGGTAATGCAAATGCGAATGGTCCGCCTGGTGATTATGTGGAGGAGGCCGCCCAGCTGTATAATCTCGATCAGTTTGCCAAGAATGTGCTGGAATGGAATGCTTTGCGTGCGGAATGTGTCCAGCTTGCATTAAAAAAGTGGGTTATACCCGATCTTATCAAGGAACTGCGTGCTGTCCTGCACGAGGAGGCACAACATTTTGTGCTACGCTCCTGCATAGCCAAGCTTTACAAATGGCTAAAGGTAGCGCCCTACAAGCCCGAGATGCCGCAGCATCATAATTTCGAAGAATGGAGCACATTGCGCGGCATACGCGCCTTGGGCTTAGCCTATGATCCGGATCAATCTGTGGCTGCCTTTTGTGCCATTGCCAGCGTCGAAGGCGACATCTCCGACTATCTGCGTCTGCCCAGCATACTTAAACGCAAGAGTTCACATAATGCCGAGGAGAAGGCACAAAAGCTAGCTGATCTGCGCAAGCTAAGCGATTTCATCAAGATTAAAAAGCCACATATTGTCGTCATTGGCGCCGAGTCGCGTGATGCACAAATGATACAAGCGGACATTAGAGAGATACTCAAGGAACTCGAAGAAAATGAACAATTTCCGCCCATTGAGGTGGAGATCATAGACAATGAGCTGGCCAAGATTTATGCCAATTCCAAGAAGGGTGAGCGAATTTATATCAATAAATAATATGCTTAAATATTGAAGTTTCGGTACCTCCGAACACAGGAAAGTCCGATTTGTTATCAAGTTTTTTCAAATCATAAAAGGTATTATAAAACTTGCAATTACTGAGATTGATTAAGATATTGCTAAGATAGCAGTATTCCAACTTTAATGAAATGTTTAATGAAAATCAGATTTGTTTAGTTTGATCGAGTTATCAACTTATTGTTTCTTTGATAGCTATGGGTTATAGTCGCCCGATTTTCATTGCATTTGATCAAACTAAAAAGTATTAAAAAACTTGCAATTAATAAATTTGGTAAACATATGTTTACAAAAAAAAAATAACTATACAAAAACTCATTTTTGAACAGATTGTTGTGTGTCATACTATAAGATATAGTTATCCGATTTTGATATAATTATGTCAACATGCAAAAAAATTGAGTTTGGTTGATTTTCCGTGAGAAATATAAAAGTTTCTCATAAAACTAATTTTTCAACCAATTGTTCCTATGTCAACTTTAGGATATGGTGCTCCGAGTTTGATCAAATAAATATATTATGAGGTCGAAAGTGACTCCTTTAATGCGTTATACATTTCGTGAGAAAATTATAATAGTATAATCCATGTAACACCATCTACAAGGGCATAAAAACTTAGCTAATATTAAATTATTATATATATTCATTAATTTAAAAAAAAGTTGTTTAAAACTCAACATTCGATATATGGTCTTAAATATATTTAAAGCAATATGAAAATATCAATTATAACGATACATTATTTTGTAAATTTGTAGGCGAGTCGGACTTCAAGGAGTATCCACCATTGCTCAAGCAGGCTGCTTCTCTGGCACGCAAAATGCAGGATCCTCTGGTGGAATACTCGCAGCTATGCGATGCAGACGATGAGATACTCTGCCTGCGCTATCATCCGCTGCAGGAGCGTGTGCCGCGCGAGTTGCTGCTTGAACAGCTTAGCTTGGAGTTTATTAATCGCACCAGCGAGGTTGGACTGGATATCAATTTGATGGTGCAGAATTCGCGGACCGTTAATCTACTGCAGTACATATGCGGATTGGGTCCGAGAAAGGGTCAGGCGCTGATCAAGCTGCTAAAGCAGAGCAATCAACGATTAGAGAATCGCACCCAGCTGGTTACCGTTTGCCATTTGGGTCCGAAGGTCTTTATCAATTGCAGCGGCTTCATCAAAATTGATACGAGCTCATTGGGGGACAGCACGGAGGCTTATGTGGAGGTCTTGGATGGGTCGCGTGTGCATCCAGAAACGTATGAATGGGCACGCAAAATGGCTATAGATGCCATGGAGTATGATGATGAGGAAACGAATCCGGCTGGCGCACTTGAGGAAATTTTAGAGTCGCCAGAACGTCTCAAGGATCTCGATTTGGATGCGTTTGCCGTGGAGCTCGAACGACAGGGTTTTGGCAGCAAAAGCATTACACTCTACGATATACGCAATGAGCTAAGCTGCCTATATAAAGATTATCGTTCGCCGTATCTTAAGCCCAGCACGGAGGAGCTGTTCGATATGCTCACCAAGGAGACGCCCGATTCCTTCTATGTTGGCAAATGTGTAACGGCCATGGTTACGGGCTTTACCTATCGCCGGCCGCAAGGCGAGCAGCTGGATAATGCGAATCCGGTGCGAATTGAGGCTACCGATAGCTGGCAGTGTCCCTTCTGCCACAAGGATGATTTCCCCGAGTTATCCGATGTGTGGAATCATTTCGATGATAATAATTGTCCTGGCCAGGCATCGGGTGTTCGATGTCGTTTGGATAATGGACTGCCTGGATTTATACATATTAAGAATCTATCCGATAAGCAGGTGCGCAATCCCGAGGAACGTGTCCGCGTCTCTCAGATGATCCATGTGCGCATTATCAAGATCGACATTGATCGCTTCTCCGTCGACTGTAGCTCCAAGTCGGCGGATCTCAAGGACGTGAACAATGAGTGGCGTCCACGACGCGATGCTTACTACGATTTTGTCACCGAAGAGCTCGACAATCGTAAGGTAAATAGAGATCTTTATTTATAATTATTAAGTAATCGGTGTTTTTGGAATTAATTAGGTAACCTTTACCAACAAAAATCAACTCGATTTGTCGATATTTTTCGCTTACGGTATTTTTGTCGATGTTCTTTTGATTAATTAAGATTTTTGATTAAAAGACCGACAGAGTAGTAGATTGACTCATAGTATGCAGATTTGTGAGGATGTAAATAATCATAACATACTCGACTAGTTCGAAGATCTATTTTTCAAAATTACATCGATGGTGTTTCGATTAAGTCGATTTATGAATGTGTCAAAAGAATTTCAAAAACTCAACCGATGGAGAACCCGTTAATTGCGACTGAAAAATCGATGCATGAATTTATAAAATTCATTTATACAACTTTGTGTAGTTCGTTTTACTTGTCATTTGATGTCCTCGAAAATTTCAAAAAATATCAACACAAACAAATTTCGATATGGTAGCTCTTTCGTTGTAAAAAATTTGTTTAAACTTACAATCGATTAATCGAAATAATTTTTGTTTTTCAAACCTTCAAGGTAACGGATGCAAAGGCGAAGGCCATGAAGCGAAAGACCTACGCACGCCGCGTAATTGCGCATCCTAGTTTCTTCAACAAATCGTATGCAGAGGTCATAGCGATGCTCTCGGCGGCGGATCAGGGTGAGGTGGCGCTGAGGCCGAGCAGCAAGTCCAAGGATCATTTGACGGCCACATGGAAGGTGGCCGACGACATCTTCCAGCACATAGATGTGCGCGAGGAGGGCAAGGAGAATGAGTATAGCTTGGGACGCAGTCTTTGGATTGGCACTGAAGAATTTGAAGATCTCGATGAGATCATAGCACGTCATATTAATCCCATGGCTGTTGCCGCACGTGAGTTAATTCAATACAAATACTATAAGCCCAATACCGCGGCAGCGAATGTGAATGAGCGTGATTTTATGGAGCAGCTGCTGCGTGAGGAGAAGACCAAGGATCCCAAGAAGATACATTACTTTTTTAGCGCCTCCAAGAGCATGCCCGGCAAATTTTTGCTCTCCTATCTGCCGAAGACGAAGGTGCGCCATGAATATGTGACCGTTATGCCCGAAGGCTATCGGTTTCGTGGCCAGATCTTTGATACGATTAGCAGCCTGCTACGGTGGTTCAAGGAGCATTGGCTGGATCCGATGACTACATCGAGTTCCAGTGCTTCCATATCCGGCGCCACGCCCAGCAACAATACGCCCACACATCAACTCATGCGTCCACCCTCCTCCGCCGCCGCGGCGTCTGCGGCAATGAGTTCGCTAAGCAGTGGCGGCCACGCCTACAGCAGCTCCGGAAGCGTTACCGGCGGCACACCGCGCAGCGGCATCAGCAGCAGCAGCAGCAACGATATGCGCGCCTCCAGCGCCTACTCCATTTCCCATTCCATTGGCTATGGCTCCGGCGCTGGCATGAATGCTAGCTACGGCAGCAGCGGCACGCCCACCTTTACCAGCGGCCACATCAATACACCCTATACGCCCAGCGGCCAGACACCCTTCATGACGCCATACACGCCGCATGGCACACAAACACCACGCTATGGCCACAATGTCCCCAGTCCCAGCTCGCAGTCCAGCAGCAGTCAGCGTCATCATGGCTACGGCAACGCTGCAGCGGGAGCTGGAGGTGGTGGCAGCAGTGGCACACCACGCTACTATGACATGGGTACAGCTAATGCCTTCAATGCGCTACATCAGCAGCACCAACAGCACCAACAGCAACAACAGCAGCAGCACCAGCATCAGCAGCACCATCGTCAGCAGCATCAGCAAGATGAGCAGATGCGAAAATATGAGCAGCATTACCAGCAGCAGCAACGTGCCAAAGAAAGCCTCGACTGGCAGCTGGCAAATGATTCCTGGGCGCGTCGCAAGCCTTCGCACCAACAACAACAACAGCAGCAGCATCAACACAATCTGAGCATGAGCCTGGGCATGGGTCTGGGCATGAACATGCCACCTTCCGGCTATAATAGCGGCGCTAATGTCGGCTCCGGTTCCACGCCCACCAATGAGTATCATACGAGCAGTCGTAGCACAGTTGGTGCTCCACCAACAGGATCAGGAACACCTGGTGGCGCCGCTTCCAAGTCAGCACGCAGCACGCCACGCACAAATACCTCGCCGCACTCCATGAATCTGGGCGATTCCACGCCTCTCTATGATGAGAACTAGACAAGATCATGGGGCGGGTGGTTTATGGAGCAGCATATTTTGGAAGTTAAAAGTCTAAAGATTTACATTAATATACATAATATACATAAGTAATAAGTATATTACTCTCTGTACACTCACAAATTAAGCAAAATGTAACTCAACGCAAAACCCTAAGCAAATAAACGCATCAAAAGCGCATTAATTACATAAAATAAACACAATAAATACAACAAATTTAAATTTTTTCATCGATTTTATAATTTGCGCGAGCTTACAGTTGCATAAATTTAAATGCATTGGCAGCCCCAAAACATTAAATTGGCAGAAGAAATCGCTAATTTGGCTGGGTGTCATTATACCCTTGCAGAGCGTATAATAATTTGTCACGAAATGTGTAACGCATTGAAGGAGACGTTTCAGAAAGAAAAGACTTCTACATTCGTGATCAGCATCAACAGACGAGTCATGTTCGGGTCTGTTTATATGCGAACTAGTCCCTCAGTTTTAGAGCTATCGTAATGAAACTTGGCACAGATGTTTATTCTTTCTGCAAGCAGCACACTTGTCACTACAACATAGGAACAATCGGTTGAAAAATAGATTTTTTATGAACAACTTTTTTGTTTTTCAAGATAACTCAACCAAACTCACTTTAACTAAGTTTGAGGAAAGTTTATACTATTTGCTGAAAAAATTTCAAAAAAATTGGACGACTATATCTTATAGCTGCCATATGAACAATCGGTTGAAAAATATGTTTGTGTATGAAGTATGTAGTTTTTGTATGAAAAACGTTTTTTTCTCCTAATTAATATTTACTTAAATCACCTATTCTGTGTTGTAGGATGTTATTTCAATGTTGACAGCATTTTTTTTTTAGATCGGACTATATGTTGTAGCTGCCATACTGTTTAAAAATTCGGCACGCCGAAGATAACATTTCTCTATTGTTTTTTGCTAAAAATCTTTGTAATTCCTCGTTTTATGGCCCGTTTCTGCATAAATAATTTGGAAAACTTCTTTTAAAGTTGTCAAATCCCATACAAACCGAGTCCTCTTTTCATTATCGTTGTATATGTATACTTTTTCTTTATTTTTTATTTAGTAATGAATAAAGTAACTTATTCATTAAATTGAAATCAACTTACAATCAGAACAGTATTTCGTTAATCGCTCGGTATTAATTCGCTTTTACTTTTCAAAAACATACGGAGCTCAGAACAGACCTGTTTAGAGTTTATGAAGAAACTTCCATACCTATATAAAGGCTAAGCCGTTGAGATTCTTATGCTATTTTTAAAAGATATGTCTTTATGAACAAATTTTTTTCAAAAGTCTTTAAGATAGAGCAAATCAAACTTTTTGAACATAGGCAGTCAAAGTGTTAAGATTTTTGTAAGATTGTCTTTATTATAAAATAAAAATTGTTAACATAAGTTTGATTTCGATTTAAAACGAGTTGATTGAAGTTACTTTTATAAATGTGATTAATTTGATTTTATTATTATAAAATACAAATTGAAAAGATCAGATCAATTATTTGATACTATATACTGATCGATTTCGTCGTAAATGCGACTGCTATCGCGAAACCAAATATCTGATTTGGTGAGATTTAGCTGCTCCAGGGTCTGTTCGGAAAAATCCTTGAGACGAGGATCGTCCTAAGCGAAGCGGGGTGTGCAAGTGCCGATGCATTGAGCAGGCAAATGATCATTGTAGTCTTAGATTTTCAGATAGAAATGATCTTCGGCGATATAGGATTATCTCAACATCGAAGGCGGCTGTGGAATGCGAAACAACTGCTGAGAGTTGTCCAATTGGTGCGAGTCCTGAGGGTTGTCCAATTGGTATGCGTCCATTAGATCAAATACTTGCGTTGGAGCGCAGGTATCAACCAGCTGCTTCATGGGTGGCAATTGACAGGAGCTTCGCTTTTGGCGTTGCGAGGGTACAACTGTTATGAAGCTGGCCTCTGTTGATGTGTCCGCATCCGCATCGGATTGATCTGGAGAATCACCATCATTAAGAGGAAAAATGTTCAATTCGGCGCATGTTTTGTTCAAATAAATTAAGGTATCAATTTGCTCATCTTCCGTTAACAAAAAGGATTATATCTTCGTCTGCTGATTGTTGTTCTTCTTTAGTTGTTCCAGCTTTTGCTCCAACTTTGCACAGTAGTCGCACTTGAAATCGGTGGACTGGTTGTCTGAGGCATGCTTAACGCGACACTTTGAATGTGTGCCAAAGCCGCCACAGTGCAAACAAGGCTGTATGATCCAGGTTTTGTTATTGTAATCCTTACCAAAAGGACACGGAATTTCGTAGCTCGGCACCATAGACTTCTCAGATATTATCCTGCAGCAAGGGCATAGCGACGCATGCAGATTCTGTGCGCAAATCCCTTGTGGCAACAATCGCCATATGCCACCGATTACAGCACGAAGTGCACAATTTTTAGAACACAAATATCACAACGTACATTCTGGGGCGGCTGGGATACCAGCTGACGTTGGTATTCATTGAGTGGGGCACAAGTTTCGCAGTAGCTTCGAAACTCATCAACAAATTGATTAGCATCTGGTTTTGGTCTCAAAATGTGCAGAGAAATGTGAGGATGTTGATTCACACAGACACAGGTCTGATTTTTGGATAGCATGTTTATTTTATCAATGTTTGGATTATAAACACCACAACTAGTGAAGCAGTATACGTTGATTGCGTTGCTACTGAACTGCTTTTGCAACGCACTGCTTTGGTCATAATACCACAGGTCCGGTATATGTTCGCCATCGACCCCGGCACCAGACCATAACCATGTCCTTCGTGGCGTCGGGGCAGACCTCCTGCAAATTCTTCAATAAATCGCCATACGCCGCGTTCTTCAGACTCATGCACTTTCATTGCACTTCTCCTTGATCTTTAGTAAAGAGGCATGGATTTGTGTAGTAAATAGCGATGAATTTAGTTAGAAATTCTTCTGACCCCAGAATATTTAATTCAATTTTAAATTTTTGTAACAGT
Source organism: Hirtodrosophila cameraria (assembly GCA_949708635.1). Lineage (NCBI taxonomy): Eukaryota > Metazoa > Arthropoda > Insecta > Diptera > Drosophilidae > Hirtodrosophila > Hirtodrosophila cameraria. Next base: position 34,167,435 of record OX453090.1, on the reverse strand, counting down.
TGAAATAAAGCCGATAACATTTTCGATACATATTTCGATATCATTTGGACAGACCGAGTCAAATATCCAAATTGTTTGAATTTCAACAGACAGTCTGTCCAAAGCGACAGACGGTCTGTACAGACCAAAATTCAGTACTAAATTTGACACGACAGACATCGATAACACATGTTTTCACAGACAGTCTGTGTCGTCTAGGGGCATCTTAACGTTTTACAGCACTGTCGATACAGATCACAATGTCGTCTTTATTCAAGGTATTCCTTAAACTGATTCTGATATGAAAATGAGGCAAAGGTAAATCTTTGTTTTAGGTCCTCCAAAGAAATACTTAATTAAAACATTCGGTTTTGGTCTTAAAATGTGCATAAAAATGAGAGGATGACGAATCAAGAAGAATCAAGTGGAAATGGACCTTTTTTTGCTGGAATATTTAGTAAAAACCACTCAAAGATCGTGAACAGTGCTGTAAATGTGAACCGAGCTGTAAAATTGTCGATTTGAAAATTTGCGCTGATGAAAATTTTAAGCAAGAAATCGGTCGATTTTGAACGGTAACAGCAGCGATAACGATAAAAGAGCTCGATTTGTATGGGATTTCACAACTTTAAACGAAATTTTCTTAATTAATTATGCACCGGATATCGCATTCTTAATTTTTTCCGCATTTTTTGAGACTAACATCGATTTTCGGAAAGTAGATAAAGTAAACATTTACCCAAAACCTTAATAAGAAATCGGTCAAATTTATTATCGGTTATTAATGCAACTCTGCGACCAAGAAATCGAAATGTGAGCAAAGCGAAATTTAGATTGTGTTTGCCTCAAACGCGCTCGTTTCGGCCTCCTTGCCAACCAGCAAAACAGTCGCAAGTGTTAAAACTCGCCTTGTAAATCCGGTCTATGTCGATGTGCATCAGTGCTGATAAATCGAAATTTATTTTAGTATATTTATACCGCTTTAATTTGTGTGTGCGTCTTTACCTCAACTGGTCACACTGCACGTTGGCACAGTTCAATGCAGAAGCTCATGTTCGAAAATAATTTATATTCTATTATAATTCGCACACTTTCGCTACAATTGACTTAATATTGAATGTTAATTTTGAAAAATCACAGCGGAGACTGACAATTGGCAAATATTTTACTGCCGGCATAAACAATTTGCAATTAGCAAACGCAGCAGCCGGTTGCCAAAAAAGTCTAAGAAAAAGTTAAAGAAAGAAAAAAACGCCGCATTTTTTTTTTGTCGCTGCTAATTTATTTGGGTATTGTTAATTGTTCTCTCGAACAATATGAGTCGTCGACGTGCACACGATACGGAGGATGAGAGTTATGGTGAGTAAAGCATCAATTTGGAAACATAAATGTTATTAATATTATATTTTATATTGTTGGCACAGATCATAGACGCAACAAGCGTCGTCGCGTCTCCGAGAACCAGGAGATTGAGGACCGTCTGGAATCGCTGATATTGCGCGTAGGTGAGCGCAGCACCTCGTCGGTGGAATCGAATCTGGAGGGCTTGGTCTCGGTGCTAGAGGCCGATCTGGGGACCTTTCGTTTGAAGATCTTGCGCATACTTTCCGATTGTGCGGTGCGTATGCCGGAAAAGTGCACCGTATACACAACGCTGGTGGGTCTGCTAAATGCGAAGAACTATAAGTTTGGCGGTGAGTTTGTCGATCACATGGTCAAGACATTTAAGGAGTCATTGAAGCTTTGCCGTTGGGATGCCGCACGTTATTCTCTGCGCTTTCTGGCCGATCTGGTCAATTGTCATGTGATATCGGCGACTAGTTTGCTGCAGCTGCTGGACACCATGATTGATGTCTCGAATGAGGATACAGTGCCGCAGGTGCGACGCGATTGGTTTGTCTTTGCGGTGCTATCGACGCTGCCCTGGGTTGGACGTGATCTTTACGAGAAGAAGGAGTCGGCTTTGGAGTCGTTGCTGCTACGCATTGAGGTCTATTTGAATAAACGTTCCAAGAAACATCATAATGCGTTGCGCGTTTGGTCCTCGGATGCGCCACATCCACAGGAGGAGTATTTGGATTGTTTGTGGGCCCAGATTCGCAAACTCCGCCAGGATAACTGGGCTGAGAAGCACATACCACGACCTTATCTCGTGTTCGATTCCATTCTGTGCGAGGCACTGCAGCACAATTTGCCGCAAATAACACCGCCGCCACATAATGATAACTTTGATTATCCCATGCCTTGGGTTGTCTATCGCATGTTCGATTATACTGATTGCCCCGATGGACCCAATCTGCCGGGTGCCCATTCGATTGAGCGTTTTCTTATTGAGGAGCATCTGCATCATATAATTGAGACGCATCATCATGAGCGCAAAGATTGCGCCGCACAGCTGCTGAATTTTCCATTCAAGCATAAGATACCCTTGGAATACTGCATCGTTGAAGTCATCTTTGCGGAGCTCTTTCATATGCCCACGCCACGTTATCTGGACATTTGCTATGGCTCCATACTGATCGAATTGTGCAAGTTGCAGCCGGGCACACTGCCCCAGGTACTTGCCCAGGCTACCGAGATTCTATTCATGCGCATCGATTCCATGAATACGTCGTGTTTTGATCGTTTTGTTAACTGGTTCAGCTATCATTTGAGTAACTTTAAGTTCACCTGGTCCTGGGATGAATGGGACAGTTGCCTGCTGCTCGACTGCGAGCATCCACGTCCCAAATTCATTCAGGAGGTGCTTCAGAAGTGCCTGCGGTAAGATACAACAGAGTCCAATCAGCTATATCTATTTTTTACACTCGTAAACTCACGTTTAATACCTTTGCAGACTGTCTTATCATCAGCGCATCACCGAAATGATGCCCACAACATATGCGAAGCTAATTCCGGTCACCCCCATGCCTAACTACAAGTACTCCAACGAGGAGGCAGGTGAGTCGCCTGTCCATATCAATGGATCTTTAGCTCACTTATACTCATTGAAAACTTGTATAAAAAGATGTTTGTTGTTACAGATAGTTCAATCAAGATCAGCAATTGAAAACTGTATTATACTCTTTATAGTCGGGTCAAGTTTGATCCAAATTGGGCTGCTATATTTTGTCATAGGGGGGAAATCAATCATAAATTAAGTAAAAATCTGCAAGAGTTGTTGAAATTCTGTTCTAAAGGCACGTTTCGGAATTCAGAACAGCTCGATTTACTGATTTATATATTCAAATCAAATATTTATTGGATTTGCTTAAAATTAACAACGTTGACAAACATTTGACAAAACATTCTAGAATTTCTAGAACAGCTTAACGAGTATTTCAAAAATAAGTGAATGTGAAATGTATAAAAAGTATTTAAAGACTTGTTTGGAAGTACTCAGATATCCTGATATTTCTGCTTAAGATTAGTTTTAGTCGTTGGATTTGGATTTGAATTTGGAGGGCTTAGCTGCGCTTTACCTCATTCTCATCGTCGTCCACAATGATTGGTATCTCCTCGCCGTTTTCGCCCACTTTGATGCTTACAGATCTGCTAACTGATTTTTGGGTGAGAACCTCAATGACTTTTTGTACAGGCGCGGGTGTGGAGCTGGAGTTGAAGTTGAAGCTGGAACTGTTGTTGTTGTTGTTGGTTAGAGCAGGCGCAGCTGTTGTTGTAGTTGTTGTTGTGGCAGTTGTTGTTGCTGGCAGAAATATAATCTTGGACTCGTAGCGATGACTGCTCTTGGCCTTGCTGTCCACACTGGTAACATTCTCCTTGCGGCGCAGCTTCCACTTGGACAACGCCGGCAATTCCGTGGTTGTCGTCGTTGTTGTTGTTGTGGATTTACCCGCTGTAATGCGCGGTGTTGTTCGGTAGCGACTTAGCGCACGCAGTGGCGTTATGCTCGTTGAGCTGGACACGAAGCTGGCTATGCTCGTGGTTGGAGTTGTAGCTAAAGCTGCTGTGGTTGTTGATGTTGTCGTTGTGCTTGTTGGCTCCTTTGTTGTTGTTGTGGTTGTTGTTGCTGGTGTTGTTACCAACTTTGATTGCTTTTGGCTGCCTGCGGGTCGTTGTTCCGGTCGCTGCTCTGACTCCTCATCCTGCTCCTCATCCGACTGCTCCTCTAACCGATCATTTGTTTCGCTGACTGTCTCTTCGTGTTGTTGCTGCTGCAGTTGCTCCTCAGCGTCCTGCAACACATCCACCGGCGGCTGCTGTTGCACGTACAAAGGATCCGGCTCTGAATATCGATAAATTGTCTCCTCCAATGGCTCGCTCTGCACAAATGTCTTCTGCTCCTCGCCCGCTTCAGCAGCGATGCCCCCTGCATAGATTAGTAGCGGTGGCAGCTTGTTGGGCCTGTGGTACTTGGATGTTTGCTCCTCGTATACTGCTCACAGGACAATAACAAAAAAATAAATAAAAATCAAATTTGTATATTATTTATATTGTTATACATTTGTAAAAGTTTTGTCAGATTCTAGATGTAAAATAGGCCTGACATATTTTTACCCAAACCGAGCTTGATTTTCGAATCATTTTATACTTATTACACTTACTTCAGGATATTATAATTAAACATATGAATCCTGTCTTAAATTTTGTATTGATAATACTTAACAAAATGAGCTAGAGAAAATATGTACTATAAAGTTATGCAAAGATTTTTGAACTCTACTTTAAGTCAATATTGAGTCAGATTAGAACAACATCTAATTTTTCCAATTTCTATATTAGAACTATTCCCATTTTCGAGTATTTTTGATTGCAAGTTGTTTTCGAATAAGTGTTCTCATTTCCGAACAAAAATGTAAACGTTTTAAATTCGTTTTAAATTCGGCAAGAAAATCTATTCAAACTATTTACGGAATTCGAAACACCTAATATTGTATTCGAATCCACCTTTTTGTTCCGAATCTTATGCAGCAAAAATCGGGCGACTATATCTTATAGCTGTTAAACGAAAAATCAATCGAAACTTGTGTTTTTGTCTAATAAAATTTTTTTTTAGCTCTTAAATATGTATATTATCGGCAGATTGAATTGATTTGACTGATTTCGATTGAATCTGCGAATCATTCAGGCATTGAATTACCAAAAATTTGAATTTATTCATTTGATGAAAATATGATTTGAATTTAAAGTTGATTTCATTCAATTTGGAAAAGTAATATGGAATGAAATTTGATTTCATTGAAAAGACTTATCAAATTTTCACATTAAACTCTTTACTTAAAAAAAAGAATTGTTTTGAAATTTGATTAAACTCTTTACTTTAAAATGAATTGTATTGAAATTTGTTTCGAGTCACAAAGATATATCTTCGCTTACCTGTCTTGATCTCATTTTCACTTAATTTTTTGAGTATTTTCATAAGTTTTCTTCGTGCAAATATAATTATACTCTTTTTTAAAATTTTTTTGAAAAAAAGTATGGTTTGTTTCTCCCAAACCTGTAGAACAGGCCAAACCAAATTTAAATTGATGACAAAACTTGAAAGATTTCAGCAAAAATACAATTGCCACGCCCACTTCTGACTCCGCAAAGCGGCGAAAAAAAGAGTATATCGCAGTGGGGTGCATCCGACTGCAACGTTCTTACTTGTTTTGTCTGTTTATGTTTAATTCGCAAATTGCTGTCTCACTCTGTTCTGTGTTTCTTTTTTGCGTACTGTTCACTCTTACGTTCATTTGAGAAGTTCTTATTCTACAACCTTTTTATCATACCAATATGCATCCTAACACAAAGACTAAGGACTGGATTTACGCACCTTGAAATATTTGAGGCGAGCGCTGAAATGGACGCTGATCCTCGCCAGTCTCCAGAGATTCATGTGAATGCTGGTGTGGCGGGAATTGTACTTCTTGATGAAGTTCGTGTTCTAGCTGATTATAATGATGTGAATGATGATGGCTGAGCGGTGCTGGAGGAGTGGCTAGCGTGGTCAGCTCTGGAACGTATGAGGATGGTGGATGATATTGTCTACCCAGTTCTGGATGCTGAACTGCTTGGTTATCGTTTGTCATGTAGAAATGATGATGAAAGTGATGGGTAAATGGTGTTGCAGCTGCCCCTGACACACCCTGCTTGGAAGCGTTGCTATTCGAGCTACCCCCGCCCCCGGAGATACCACCGCTACTCAGGTCATTTGGTAGCGGGTAACGTTCCAACGGCGTGGATAGCTGCGCCCGTGGAGCAAATTGAGGCGGATAGCTGGGCCGATATGTTGTTGCCGCAATATAGCTGGGACGCATGCCGATATTGAAGAGATTGCTCGATGGAAATAGCTCGATCTTTGATGGCGAACCTCCCTTGGTTAGCTCCGGCACACCATTGAGATACTCACCAATATTGAGATTGGGTGGCGGCTGCTGAAAGATGCCACGTACAAAGGTTGCCTGCGGCTGACGATCACGATCCTGCCGACGCTGGGCAAACGCTTGCTCCCGCTGCTCCTCGTAGCTCAGGCGCCCAAAGCTCTGCGGATAGTCGGATTCCTTTTGTATAAAGCTTTGCACTGGCCAGCCAATGTTGGAGGCCAATGGTGATACGCTGAACTTCATCTCGTAGTGATAGCGTTGCGGCAATCTCTGTGCCGCTGGCTCGATGCCATCCCGATGCCGGATGCGTTGCACCCGCCACAATGCACGCGTCTGCACACCCTGGTCCATGTGATCATGTTGATGTTGCTGCTCCCCCTCCAAAAAACGATAGCTGCCATTGCTAAGCAGCTGCTCCAGTCGCCCGCTGGCCAAAGTCACAATATCCCCGAAGCGAGACGGCGAGGCATGCACCTGAGCAGCCGCTGGGATATAAGGCGTCTGCAGAAAGTCGTGATAGTCATGCAGCTGACTATGACAGAGGACGAGAAGTAGCAATTGGGTGCACTTGGTGTAAGTATTGTGGCACACACACACATACACACAAACCTACCTTAGATTACCCGAGGCAGCGCCCAGCGCAGCGTCTGTAAATAGCGTCACATAGCTCACATGCTTGAGCGTGCGCTCCCAGGGCCGTGTTGCTCCTGTTGCTCCTGCTGCTCCTGGCTGTTGCTCCTCATAGAAGATTCGCTTGCCGTTTAGCTGCAACTCCTGCTTGGGCGTCAAAACCAGATCCCGCCCAGCGTCCACAATCGCCAGCACCTGCTGCAGCTGTGGAAACAACAGCAGGAAAAGTTAATGAACCCTAATCAATAACTGAAACCTCAAATTCATCTCTTTAAAATTTGATGGGAAAAGTTGAATTTTCATGGAAAGATTCGTTTTTGAGATCAATTGGAAGACAAATTCTCCGATCCTGAAATATTACTTTGGTATGGACGGAATCGGGAACAATGTTCATATTTCGCGATAGCTTAAAAAAAAACGCGTGGAATCAGAATAAGACATTTGTTTTGGGGCGTGCGGGATAGGCAACTAGATATCTGTATCGATGCCAACTCTTAACGGCCTATTGTTTTTAACAGATGTCTCAACCAAAGTTTAATTTGTTTCAAATTTTACTACTAAGTGTATCTGATAGCAAAAAAATTCGATTTGAAAGGTTGTGCTTTTGTGGAATGATAAGTATTCAAAAATTTTTTTTAAAAAGGGAATAACAAAAAACAGGTTGACAAAATCGACAACGATTCGGAATCAAAAGGTTTCTGAAATGGGAACATAGTTATTTTTATATACATAGTAATACATAGTTGCTCCAGAAACAGTCAATAGAAAATTTAGTTTTTTCAAGACAACAAACAATCATTTCTGAGTTTTTATATAATCTATGCATTTTGGTGGAAGCTTTCATATCATTACTTTTTAAAGTTATCTCAATGAAACTCACTTTCTTGAAATGTTGAGTTAATTGGGAATGAATCAATTGGAATTTATGATTTTGTGTACAGAAATGTGTTGCAAGGATAAATATCTTCGGCACGCCGAGGATAGATTTTCTAACTTGTTTGATTCGGCACTTACGATTGCCAGCATAACGCTTAGAAGGCAACGGGATTTTCTCATTTTCACATTAAAAACAAAAACAAAAGTATATCAAAAACACAAGAACAACAGTTGAATCTTGGGCAGTTTGGTAGTTGGCAGTTGGAAGTTTTGGCCAAGTCTTTTTTAACCGTTAGACGCGTAGCGTGCAGCGCGCGCTTGAAAAATCGACTGAAAGGCGTCCACGACGTGCGCACCGCTAATAATAAAGAGAGACTTATGAATGAATGAATGAATGAATAGGGTCACCCAACCACCAGTCTGCTGTAGCAGCAGCTGCTGCTGCCTCAACTGCTTTCATTGGAGCAGCGAAGCGCAGCGCCTCTCCAGCACAGCGGCAAAGATTTCGCAATATTCGCAACGGCCGCGTTTTCGGTTTTACTTTTTTTTTTTTTGAAGAGTATCCAACAGCGGGTGCTGGGGGCAATTGGTTGGGTGTCGAAGCGGGTGGTAGGCGGATTGACAGTAACGCGCATTTATGCAACTGCTGCGGATGTTTAGACCCGCTTCAAGCCATTCGACTCCATTCCATGCCACTCCACCCTAACCTAGACCAACACCAAAAAACTTTTTGGCAACGCGAGTTTTTCGGTTCGAAATTGAGATTTACTACAGAGATATGCAGCTCTGCTCTGTTCGCTTCGCTGAAGTTCAATAGTGGAACTGACCCCCTCGTTTACATCTTATTCCATCCGATTGTCGTTCTCGTTGCGATCAGTTCAGTTCAGTTCACCTTGCTCAGATTCTTTATGGGGGTAAAGATTAAAGCAGAGATTAAAGCGCATGCCGTGCCACTGAGAGTGAAGCGTGACATAAGTTTGAGGCACAGTTTGGAAGATTAGAGGTGACTAGGCAGAATGGGGAATCAATGGGAAATAGAAAGTGGTTTGGAGTTGGAGGAATGAGAAAGAATATGAGTATAGTATATATATATATAACAGCAAAGGAGGAACATTTTAGGAATTTTCGATATTATCGATATATTTAAAAGAACAAAATTTCTCCCTGCTTCGAAATGATTTTTTTAGTTTATAAAACGACTCAATTTTTAAATTATTTTATTATTATTTGTATCTTTAAATTTAACGCTTTGTGATCTTATCTGTTGTGTATCTTATTTTAAATCGTCTGTTTTAAGTTTCGAATTAATTACTGATACACTTTTTGCAATCCAAACTGCAGGCTTTAACTTTTATCAACTATTTATTTTATCAAAAAATTATGTCTAACATTCAATATCTCAACTCAAACGCAAATGAGAATGACATTTTTAGATTCCACTTTGTGTCGCATTCGAAAAAATTTTTTCAGACAGTCTTACTGGGTTAACGTTCTGCAAAAGAGAGATTATGAAACTTTTTAGTTTTGTTATTTTAAAGATTTTTAAATGCGTGCTAACAGGACTTCACAGAATCACGGGGTCACTGAATCAAGGGGTCACACAATCGCGGGGTCACAGAATCACGGGGTCACTGAATCAAGGGGTCACAGAATCATGGAGTCACATAATCACGGGGTCGCAAAATCACGGGGTCACTGAATCACGGCAACATCTCTAACCAAGGCACGAAAGCTAAGCAACCGCAGAGATAGATATAGTGAGTGAGAGTAAGATATGAAGCTTCTCTGCAGCCACAGCTGGACATGCTACGCTCGATGAAACAGCGCCCTGATCTTTGAACGCCCTGTGCCTTGGATATGCTCAATTTGAGCTGAAAATCAAAGATCCATGACACTATTCGTCATCAAGTAAAACAAATGCTAATAAGGTAAAATTTAAGATTTCTTGCCACAAAAGCGGCATATGCAGGCAACAAATACCGATATGCGCAGTATCGACAATAATCGATTTAACAAATACATTCCAGAATTATGAGATAGCGCACATTTATAAGCCTGAAAATAAAATCGATTCTTGCCAGAAGTTTAAAAAAAAAAATCGATCAACATTAGATATTTTTCAGTTGGAGCGGAGCATCGATGTATTAACAATTTTAAAGTTAGTTTTGCAGAAATTGGGTTTTAGTTCATCTGTTACTTCAATAATATTCGACATATTAAAAACGATATCGATATGAAGATGATGTACTAAAGTCAATCATAACTGGCTGATATTTTTCTTAAAAATTTCGATATAATCGATCATTTTGGTAGCCCAAAGCTGGGTCTTTAAGTTAAAACTGAATTACAGATTAAAGGGCATCTTCTAGTCGAGAGTTTTGACAATTGTTTTTATGATTTCAATTAGCTTTCGGCACGAGTCATTCACCATTCAAGTGCCGCAAGTGCATCTATTAAACTAATGTCATTCTCAGGCCCAACCCACACAGCACCTCCCCCCCCCCCATTCTCTGTGAAGTTTTTTTGTGTTGTTTTTTTTTTGATCTTGACACGCTGCTATACGCCGTGGATAATGAGTTCTTTGTTTGTTTAGTTGTTTAGTTGCTGTGCTGTGCTAAAGTGATCCTCAATAACAGTCATGGAGTCTTAAGAGTCTTGGAGTCAAGTAACTGAGTCGCATGCAATTCTGCAATTCCTTCCGCATTCCCCAACATGCTGTCTCTAGTCTGGTGTTGGCCAAATGAACGCTTTAATCTTAATCTGGCATAATGTGCATTTCATTGACATAATTGACGCAAGTGCCAATAAATTGCACGTAATGACTGTCTACAAAGACAATAGCGTAGTTAGGATTGGTAAGGGGAATAGTGTGGGGGAAAGATTGAGACACTACATCATTAGTAACATTTGGCTGGGACGTTCGTCTTTTTAGCTTTGTTTCTGTTGCCGCTTGGTTCCACGCGGCGGCCCACAAAACGCAATGCTACAACTGGCGCAAGCGAAAGTGTCAACCAAACTGAGATTATTACCTCCCCCCGTTCACCCCCTCTGCCTTCTTCTCTGTAACCCTTAATCACACATCATCAGACAACGCTCTGTGTTATTAATAAACATTTATGGTCTTATATAACGACTTTAATTTCCTCAAATCATTCATAATATTTTACTTCAACTACCAGCTATGTTAATTAACATTTAAACAAATGTTAATGCCCTTTTAAACAGATATGTTTAAGGGATCTGTTATGATTTGTTTTATTGCAGGTTTTTGATTTGACTGTTTGCCCGTTTTTAGATGTAACTTTTTTTGTAAAGTCTTCAAATTTCAAATTTTGCGAAATTTCAACTTTTCTAAAATATTAAATATATTCTTTTTACGTAGAGGTAGTTTCTTTCATTCTATTTCTATATAAAGTTTATGCAATCCTTGATCAATGCAAGTCAATTCAATTAGTAAAATAAAGCAATATAAATTTCAAGCAAATGTTATATTTATTAACTTAATTTAATTTTTATTCAAACTGTTTACCTTTCTTTGGTAGCCAACCTGCCTGGCACTACGGTGGCGCATCAGCTGGTTGTAGCCATACGGCAGAAGTGCACACCCGAGGAAGTGGTGAACATTCTGAAGGATATACCGAGCAGTGGCTACAGCGGTGAAGAGATGTCCGATGGCAGCTTTAATGCGTTAAAGATCGATGTGTTTGTACAGACGCTGCTGAATCTGGGCTCGAAATCCTTTTCGCATAGCTTTGCGGCCATTTCGAAGTTTCATGTTGTCTTTCGTGCCTTGGCCGAAACCGAGGAGGCACAAATCTGTATATTACATAACATTTATGAGCTCTGGTCATCGCATCAGCAGATGATGGTGGTACTGATCGATAAGCTGTTGAAACTGCAGATTGTTGACTGCTCGGCGGTGGCCACTTGGATATTCTCCAAGGAAATGACCGGCGAGTTTACCAAAATGTATCTCTGGGAGATTCTGCATTTGACCATCAAGAAGATGAACAAGCATGTCATCAAGCTGAGTATGTAAATGTTTCCATTTGATATGCACGAAGTCTCCAAACTTAATCTCTTTTTTGATTGAACAGACCACGAGCTAAGCGATGCAAAGGATAAGTTGTCCAAGGCAGATTCCTCTTCCAGCGACTCTGAAGATGATTCAGTTCACAAGCGCAAGAAGCCCATGACGCATGCGGACAAACCATCTGAAGAGGCAAGTGAAACTTAAAGGACACAAGCCGGCTATGCCCGACAAACATTCGAACCTGATTTCTTTTTCGATCAAAAAATAACTCGTTTCATTTAATTTGCAGGTCGTGGAACGTATGGAGGAGAAATTGGAGGCAGCTAATGTTAATCAGAAACGTCTCTTTCTGATTGTCTTTCAACGCTTTATTATGATTCTGTCCGAGCATCTGCTGCGCTCCGATACAGATGGACGCGATCCGGATACAGACTGGTATCGCTGGACTATTGGACGCCTACAGCAGGTGTTCCTAATGGTAAGTAAAGTAGCATTGCTCTTTAATTACAAAACTGAATCTGACACTCCCTTCTCGTTCGTAACAGCATCATGAGCAGGTGCAAAAGTATAGCAGCACGCTGGAGACGCTGCTGTTCACATCCGATCTGGACACACACATACTTGAGGTCTTCCAACAATTTGTCGCCTTGCGCGCCTAACAAACTCAAACAACAACAAAGATAACTAAAAGCAGCTCCAACTTAAGGGGCACTGGCTAAACCGGACATAGATGTCCCCAACAGACAGCGGAGGATCAGTTAACATGAAGCAACAATATACTTTAGTTGTAGGATGTAGTTTTGTTTTTGTAAACACATGCATATAATACTTAATCATATGTATAACACACACACTCACATACACACACACACACACACAGGCAGAACATATGTAAGTTTTCTAAGCCAAAAAACAGTCGAGAAGTTTTTATTTTTTATTTAAATGTAACAAAGGCGTTGTAATAGCTGTACAAACGGTTCAAAACAAAAAATAAATTGTCTGAAACTCAGCATTTGAACGGTGGCCAATTACAGATTTGCATTCAAAACCTGAATTCACCTGAAAGTAAATTCAAGGGCTTATAATACTTGTTCGATCAAAAGCTATTTCAAGTAGGTATTTGCATACAAAAATGGTTTTGTGTACGCTGTGCATTTGGTCATTACAGTTTAAGTGGCCTCTGTGCAAAATACAGTTTTGAATCGGCGGTTACCACAACAGTTGTGGGTGCGCTGTGACTCAGCTTAATGTCGAACGTAAATTTTTTGCTGCATATCTTTAGGATTTGTGTTAATTCGAAGAGTAATTTGATTTGGTTGTTGCTTGCTTAAATTGTTATTTATTTGTTCTGATTTCATTATATATAGTACATATGGAATGTTTGCATATGCTTGTATGTTTCAATATATGAAAATATATTTGCCATTTACTTTCACTTGCACTTTCACTTAGCACATCTTGGCACTGATCTTTGGTTTCTCTATCAGAATGTGATGTTGCGGGGCTTGGAGTGGTGGGCCAAGGGAAGAAGGGATGTAGTACACATAATTCTATAGTTATAGCTAAGTGATGTTTTGTAGATTTGTATCCGTTTTCAGGTTCCAGTTCCAGGTCGTCATCATCATAGACATCTAGGACGTGCGCGGCTGACTAGGCACATATTTCTCCGAGGGCTGATATTGCCATTGGGCACAGATGGCCTCCTGCTCCGTCTCATTGTAGCCGGCTCTGAGATGTGGGAAAGAGATAGAGAGATTGAAACGAGAGAGGCGCAGTTACAGGTGTAATTGGTGCAGGCAGGTGACTTAGTTTATTTTTGCAAAACAAAAACAAATAAGCATAAAACTTAGTAGATACTACTTAAGTACATGCACATGCTTTGGATGCGATTGTTAGTGCTGCAAATCTATCGATAGTTTAGATTTAATGCAATTAATAGTGCTGAAAAGCCATCAATGGAAATATCGATGTTTGTTAACATATTCGATAGTTTGAAGTTGTATTTAAGTATTAATATACAGTATCAGTGCTAAGCTCTTTGATGGTCAGAATCGACACATTCGATAGTTTTTAATGGTTCTGTTTTTTGTTGTTACTGAAAACACATTTAGGTATTATGTCAGAGTATCGATAGTTTTCACCAATGTCGATTGTCGTAATTCGTAACTTATATTGTTTTCTATAGCTTATTACCATCAAATTTAGATACTATTTTACATCTTTGAATATCTTACAAAGAGATTTGAAAATTGAATCGAAATTCTTACTTTATTACTTAGAATTTTATAGTATGACTGCGTTGTCTGCCTAAATATTTTCAGTCTTTAAAAACAACTTTCAATTGAAAACTGGCGATGGTACGATTATTGACTATTGACTATCTAATTTATCGGGCTGGGTCAACTATCGATAGCCTAGCAGCACTTGTGTTTACTTAAGTTTGACTATCGATGACTATGATGTGTGATACGTGATGCATGATCGTGTCCTATAGCTACTAATACTAGACGGGCAGTGTCTTCTCGGCTGTCGTGTCAGCTCCAGCCATTGTCATATTCATTGCCATATCCATTGCCATATCCGTTGGGAAAGCCATAGCCATAGCCCTGGCCATGGTTAAAGCGCGGTCCTGGCCGCTCGTAGTGATAGCCCGAAGATGGAGCCGCATCTGGCGGCAGATCGCGACTGACAGGGGATGACAAGTTGTTCCAGAACTGGCGTGGACGCTGAACCACCTCGCGCAGGATGTTGACCGCCGCCAGGCCGACGCTGGCCAGCTTGACGCCGAAGCGGCGGGCATTGTGCTTGAGTGGGGCAATGGGAGCGGCCAGGGCGCGTCCTTGTCCTTGGTCATATGGATGGGCAAGGATCTTGGCAATGAGATTGTCAGCATGCGGTGGCACATAGAGATCGGCCTGCCGATATTCGGCTGGGCAGTGATCGTTGGCTGGATAAATGTAATCTCCGAACCTCTGATGTGCCGAGCAGGGGCTGCGCTCCTGGAAGCACGTCACCTGCACCACATTGTAGAATATGGCGCCCAGCGTATTGGCCGTCTCCGTGTTGGCCGCCTGCAGACAGCGCCGGAAGCGTGCATCGCATTCGCAGTGGGAGCGTGTAAAGGTGCCACGATTGCACAGGCCACGCCGGCAAGCGCCCACGTTGAGCACATCGGGACACATGTCGTGTTCGCGACAACAGCGATCCTCCCGTGTATGAGCACCCAGATCCTCATAGCTCTTGGCAATGGTACCAGGACCACACCACTTGGTGCCTGGATAGATAAAGCCCAGGCCGCCGCGAAACTCATGACCATATGAGCCCTGCCGGCGACACACCTCCTCCAGCTCCACTACCGACTCGAGCGGCACCTGGCGTATGCGGCGCGGATCTGACTGCAGCAGCATCCGCTGTATGTCACCCCTAGAGGAGGGCAGAACCCACAAGATCTGTATTTATCTTCATCTTCATCTCTATATCTTGTTTGATCCACTCACCGATCCGTGTGCATCTTGCAGAAGGGATGTCGCGACGACAGCTCCACCATCATGGTCATCGTCATGTCTGAGATGAGCACTGCGGAGCCAACGCTCGGCGGCAGCGCCTGGCTCAGCAGCAGCGACACCAGCAGCGTCCTCAGCAGCAGCGCCAGCGGCATCATGGCAACAGCGGAGAGACCTGAACTTTGCGAGACAAAAAATAAACAGATGGAGAGAGAGCGAGAGGAAAAATTATGGTTGGAGAGTGGAGAGATTGAATATTGCACCCCATTCACGACAGTCATGAATGCGATTAAGCTTCGTTGCATACATAAAATTTAAGTTGAAATTGTTTTCGTATAAATAGAGAGTATTGAGAGAAATTCTTTTTCTTTTCGATAATATAAATTAATAAAAAGCTTTTAAGCTTTAATTACACTGGGAACAGAGTATACTGTAGCGGAAGCTTTCGAATGCAGCGCTCATGCAGTATGTATAATAGTTTTATCACGAAATACATTCTTCATAAAATTCATTTGCTATGATATTTCCCACAAATAAACTGGGAACAAAGTATAAGGCAGACGGAAGCATTCACCTACAATCTCCGATACTCCCGACAGCGAAATGGGGGTGTAAGTGGTGTTGGGGTGGAGATCTTAACACTTTGTCTGCTTATAGTATGTATCAACATACAAACCAAGTTTGGTTTCTCTATCTTCAAAACTGTGGAAAATAACTGCGTTCATGCGGACGTTTATAATTTTGTCATGAAATGTGTAACGCATTCAAGGAGACGTCTCACAAAAAGAGGGTTATATTTGTGAAAAAAAGAGTATAAAAACGCCCTCAAGCTTAGACACAATGATCGCTGTGATGATTGCCGTGAATGGGCCTCATAAGAATGGGTCAGAGTGGCTTAGGTTGAGCGATTCATATTAAAATTTGCGTTGCTTTTGAAGGACTTATAACAGAATGTGGGCCATCAACAGCGTCTAATTAGCAGCTGAATGAAGTCTCTAGCTCACCCGCATCTTATATTTGGTAGTAGTATCGTATGTGTGTATTTCAGCATTTCTATGGCCCGGTCAGCGCCGGCCAGTTGACCTCTGCGACACACACACACATATAGAAACACGTACATACATATGAGGCACATTGGGTTAACGGCTGGCGAACAATGTAAATCGTTAGCTAAGCGTCGCTCGCTAAGCTGGTGCCACTGTGCGCTGCCAAATGAAACGATCAAAACAAAGTCAATGAAAGAAATAACAAAACAATTTGCAAAATAATAGGCGAAAGCGTTAATAGACACGGCAAACAACAGCAACACCAACAACAATAACAATAACCACTGTTAAACGGAAACTAATTGGACTTTGGGCAGCTTGAAGCTCGCCTTCAATTGTTGTTGTTGTTGCGCGGGGGTGTTGTGCTGCAGGTTAAGGGGTGTGAACAGAAAATGAATAAAAATAATAGAAGAAGCGCAGAAGTGAGAGCTATAATTTGGCATTAGCTTCTTACCAATTCTTGTTGGCCAATTAGCCAACTTATAGCTGCTGGCCAAAAGGTGAAGGTCTTGCCGCTTGCCGCTTGCCTCGCCACATGCCACGCCTACTTTCAAGCTGACGCTGATCTTCAGATCTCAGTCTACAGCTGCTACCCGAGTTGTCATCAGTTGTTAACTCCTAACTACTTTGGTTATGTCTAACCTTTGTTTGGCCAACAGTTTTTATACTCTGCACTGCACCCAAAACTTGAAATAAACTTGAAATGCATATAGTATACAGGGACCTACATATATGCCAAGTTTGGTGTCTCTAGCTCTTATAGTCTCCGAGATCGACACGTTCATACGGACAGACGGACATGGCTATATCGACTCGGTTGTTGATGCTGATCAAGAACATATATAATGTCTCCTTCTGCCTGTTGCAGAACAGTAACAGACGCCATAACAGTTTGGCTAAAGTAACAGTTGTAAACTTAATATTTCGCTCGACATTCCGACCGCAGTGAAAACTGTAAAATTTTAAGAGAACAGGAATAATTTCGCTAGCATTCCATTCCGTTTTTATACTCTTTTTTAATTTTTTTGAAAAAAAAAAGAAAAAAGAGTATATTGGGTTTGTGAAATGCCCGTCTGTCCGTATGAACGCAGGTTGTTTCCACAGTTTTGAAGCTAGAGCAACCAAACTTGGTATACATGTTGGTATATACCATAGGCAGACAAAGTGTCAAGATCAAGATTTGTTTCTTCCAAACCTGTAGAACAGGCCCAACCAAAATTTAATTGATGGCACAACTTGAAATATTTGAGCAAAAATACAATTGCCATGCCCACTTCTGACTCCGCAAAGCGGCGAAAAAAAGAGTATATCGCAGTCGGGTGCCATAATTAAATTAAATTAGTAGAGTATTTAAGCTGCGCTCACGTTTTTGGTATAAGCGCGAAAAGTTACTATCAATTATTTTTTTGGGAACTGTTCGAGTGTATGACATCGATATTTTGGCATTTTGTTGGCTTTTTTTCAAGGCGTAAACTTGGTACATTCGACGTCACGTCGCAGCATTTACAAAAAAAATTAACGATGACATTTTGAGAGCTGCTTATTGAGTATTATAAATATATTATTAACGAGTTATGTCTGAGCTGCTTGCATTGTATAGTATAATTGTAGTTAGCGCTGAAAGTGACTTGACATAGTCGCTAAGATGAAGTGGAGAGAAAAGAGGCAGGTGTAGGTGTAGGTGTACGAGTAGAATACCCCCGCTTTGAGACAATTTGAGCAATTGTCAGATGTCATGCATATAGCGGTAAGATCTAGTGGGCGATCGATTTAGCTATAGAATGAGACACAAAGCACCGATCAATCTACAATTCGCAAGTTGTCACAAGAAATTACAAAAGCGCCAAGTGACGTTTGATCACGATCTTTATTTTGTGTTTGAGCTTGGTCTAGATACGATCTATTTAATTCTATTTTATTTTATGCCGTTTGATCTGTGTAGAAAAACAACGCTCAATCATAACTCTGAAGTTGTCGGACGAAAATCGGAACCAAAAACAAAAAACAATGAGACGTCTGATCGCGATATTCAACTCAATCATATAGTCTATCATATAATATATGTATGTATATTGTATATATTATACATACATATATACTAGCTATTCTACTCTAATTCTATGCTGCCCGATTTATTGGTCTGGCGATCTGATGATCAAAGCGCCGTTCAATCTTAATTCGGAAGTTTGAATTGAATGGAATGATCTATTGACCATGGAATTACGCTATTTAAAGATTCATTCCCAAGTTGGATACAATCTATTTTCGGTTTGAACTTTTAACTACATTATCGCCATATAAAGCTCCAATTCGACTCTTTCATAATTTTGATCAAATTAAATCCTTAGCTTTAGTTTGAGATGCATAGATATGTTTTTTTTTCGATTTTGTTCGGATTTATAACGAAATCAAGCAGCTTCAGTTTGATCTAGATACGATCTATTCTATATTGAACGATCTGTTGAATTGGCGATCAGCGTGACAATCAATTTGAATTTAATCGCTATTGCCACCGTTAGCTACTGCTCGATCAAAATACGATCTACACGATATATTACAATTTCGTTAGATATGTTTCTCTGGCGATCTGATGATCTTTGATGATCTTCATTTGATGCTTCTGCCCGTCTGTGCGTCGCCATCATCAAGATCGTCCGTTCTGTTCCGTTCGTTCGCATAATTTTCAATGTCAATGCTTTTTAATTTCATGGCATAAATATGCATCGAGTTGGCCTGGCCTGGCATGGCTTGATCTTATAGCTGTGTCTACGTCAGAGTCTAGCCAAAGATTGGACTTCATTGTTGTTTCTTTATATATGTTTTCTTCTTTGTAGTTTGTGTTGCTTTTGTTTGTCTTTTCAAAAAAACGAAAACAAAAACAAAATCAAAGTTCGATTTTTTTAGCGATCAATTTTTTGTAGCTTTTGGTTTTTGGCTTTGGCTTTGGCTCTGACTGCGTCAAGTACATTGACCGCGGCGCCAAAAAGTCAAGAGATGTATAAATGTACATACAAAACTTGACAACCTGCACCTCCCCCGTCTCTGCATCCCTCTCAAAGCACGCTACTGTACACAGAGATCAAACTCTCAGTTTGTTTTATTCTCAACTAGCGGATCAACAGCCGACATTTGGCCACATTTTTTACTCCACGCGTAGGCCGTTAAGTCAAGGGATGGTGTGAGGGTAAGAGGGGGGAGAGCTACACTTCATAAACTAACACAGGCCGTACTCGAATCAGTTAAATCAGTTAAAACTGCGTCTTGCTTGCCTTTATGGCCCATCAAGCTGTGAGCTTCTGTTAGCCCTCAATAAACTTGTTCAGCTCGCAATTAAATGTTGAAGGGAGGGGATAGGGGTCTAAAGGTCGTTAGAGGTCGCTGGGCGTTTGAAATGGGCGTGTCGCTTGTGTCATCAATCAAAACAAGCACAGCTACCGTTGCTCCTTAAATTACAATTTTTAACTATCAAAACAGACAGAGACGCATTCACATGTTACATTAGCTTCATGAAGTCTTGTATGCACCATTAACAAGTAAGAATGCTCTAGTCAAGTGTGCCCGACTACGAGACTCCCTGCTCCCAACTTAGATTTCAAGCAGTTCAGTTTCAAGCAGCGGCCACACAAACAAGCAGTGCACTTAACTCGTAAAGCGCCTGTCAAACTGTTGTTTCTGCCAGCTGAGACGGGGCTAATAGATTCTTCCGTTACTTTGGTGCTATTTATCCGATCGTGTTGAAATTTTCACAGCTGCTCAACATTCATGCAACATATATGTGTACCAAAAATTGTGGCTGTGGGAGTTTTTGCGATTTGCGGGGGTGCGGGGTGGTGCATCCGAAATTTGAAATAAACTTGATCTGCGTATGGTATACAGGAACCTGCATGCCAAGTTTGGTGTCTCTAGCTCTTATAGTCTCCAAGATTCGTGTGTTCATACGGACAGACCGACAGACAGACGGATATGGCTAGTTCGTCTCGGCTGTTGATGCTGATCAAGAATATATATAGTTTATATAGTCGGAAATGCCTCCTTCTGCCTGTTACACACATTTGCAGTACTTTATAACTCCCTCCTCCCTCCCTCCCTCCGACTAAAAATGGAAAAATATAAAGGTCTACTATGATGAAAAATCTGACTTAAGAATTTTAAGAACAGGGCCTTAAAAGTGACAAAAATCAGAATGGTCATGAGGTAGGAGTTTAAAATGACTACAGACATTTGATAGAGAATTGATTCAAGTTTTTAAAAATGGTACTGTTTATATTCTTATTTTAATTTTTTTGAAAAAAAAAGAAAAAAGAGTATATTGGGTTTGTGAAATGTCCGTCTGTCCGACTGTCTCTCCGTCTGTCTGCCCGTATGAACGCAGGTTTTTTCCACAGTTTTGAAGCTAGAGCAACCAAACTTGGTAAACATGTTGGTATATACCATAGGCAGACAAAGTGTCAGGATTGGCTTCATAAGAGCGTCTATCAGATTTTTAAAAAGCTGCACGTTTTGACTCAATAAAGGGCCTCGTATAAGTGCTATATATGTATATAGACCATTTCTAGGGTAGCTACATGAAATACATCTTTGATTTGGATAAAATTTGAGCAACTTGTGTAAACTAATTTAAAACTAAGTATTGGTAAGTTTAGTTGAGATATCTCAAAAAAAGTTTTTCTTACAAAAACTCATTTTCCAACCGATATGAGATACAAGAAATTGTATGGGAATTCTCTAGAATAAGCTTTTTTGTCAAAAAGCTTATTTTTGTCAGAAGAAAAAATACAGGTTAAGCCACGGTGCGTCTGCTAGATAAGATCTAAAAATTACACAATATGCATTCCTGGTTAAACATAATTGGAAAACAAGGCAAACTATATATTAAGGCCCCAAATAGGAAAGGCATGAAGTTAGTTCATCATGTAAATCCAAACTAAGGTGAACTCTTTCCTACCTCTCTGCTGTCCCTCTTCCACAGACAACCTTACCCTTCACTTGCCTTCAGCTGCTAAACGCATTGTAACTGGTTTCTGTTTATTTGTTGTTATTATTATTGTTATTGTTGCTACTGCTATTGTTATTGTTGTTTTAATACATTAAGTGCTGTTGCTCCCCTTGCATTTTGAACGTCAGATCTCTTTTTGGCTGATTCTGAGCAACATCATAAACAAAAAACTAAAAAGCTTAATAAAAACAAAACCACAAAAGAACAATTAACGAAGTTTTAATACCCTTGCATATTCATTCTTTATGTTTGATGTACAAATTGTAAGCTAAAATTTTGTTCCATTATAGAAATTAAATTTAATAAAATGATAAAAAATGATAGAACAGAACGAAATTTGGAAGAACTGAGTTGAATTAATATATTACAAAAAACAAGTTTTTCATGCAAAAACGAATCTATTAATCGATCATTCCACAAAATTATAATTTGATCAATTGTTGCCTGATTTTAATAAATTTTTTTCGAAATTTAAGGTTGATAGTAAAACGTAAACTTGCTGAGTTCAATTTAGATAACCGCAAAGAACTCAAAGTTCTTCAACTGAAAGTTTCTCTTCCCATTTTCCGTTCCTAGCAAAACAATCGGAATTAGAATTATTGGTTGTTCTGAATTCCGAATACCGATTGAAAATATGGTTTTGAAACAGTGTAATAAGAAGTATCTTTGAAAGAGAATAACGATTGCTAGAATACCCCAAGCAAGGGCAACATAATAAGCACAACTAGCTGCAAGAAGCTAACATTGTAAGCCCCTCCCCCTCCCCCCTCCTCACTGCTTGGCACATCGGTAATGACAGCTTCAAGAGCTGGCCAAAATCCAAGTTGTTACCTTTGGACGTGTAATTGCCGACCGACGTCCGTCTTTCGTCTCTCAAAATGATATTAATCGTCTTGCTAAGGCCACATACCCTACGTGCCAAGTCAAAGTCGAGATTCAACTCCAACTTTAGCTGGGCTGCTCCTTGTTGATAAAAACAAAACTAAAAACATAAAACAAGCAAAACTAAAAACCAGAATGGAAAACAGAAACTGAAAATGGGGTCAAGTTTAAGAGCAGACAGAGGCGGGATCAGAAAGCTCTTTGGAGCGTAGAGCGGAAAGTTGGCAGTTGGAGATTGAAGATTGGTAAGGTTGGGTTTATTCTGAAATATATATAAACATACGTATAAATCATAAATCACAACAGAGCGGCAGCTTTGTGTTGGACAATGGCAATGACAGAGTAGCGGTCATTGAACGTCACTCTCTCTCTCTCTCTCTCTCTGGCGCTGCTCAGGTGAAGGTTAACCATGGTTAAGAGATATTAAACAAAAGCCGGTCACAGTTTTCACCTGTCGGCAAATGTCTGCTAATTGGGAAGTTTTTCAAAAACACAGCTACAATCAGTTTTCAATTTCAATTTCGATTTCGATTTTATTGCTGCGCTGATTGGCTGAGGTATTCGAAAGTGTTTAAACTTTAAAGGGACCTATAGAAAGAAGAGCTAAGAAAGCATCGATAGTTTCAATAGCAGTAGTTAAAACTATCGATAGTAGCAACAAAGTTTGCAAAGAACATAAATTATATTTAACAGGTATGAATGCTCTAGTAGAGTATGCCCGACTACGAGACTCCCTGCTCGTAACTTGCATTTCAAGCAGTTCAGCGGCAACACAAGCAAGCAGCGCACTTAACGTGCCCAGTTCCTGTCAAACTGTTGTTTCTGCCTGCTAAAGCAGGGGAAAATAGATTCTTCCATAGCTTTGGTGTTTGTAATCCGATCACAACGAAAGTTACGCAGCCTATTAACATTGATAAAAGAAATATGTGTACCAAAAATCAATAAAATCTTTAAAATTGTGGCTGTGGGAGTTTTTTTTCGATTTGTGGGGGTGCGGGGAGCTGTATCCAAAATTTGAAATAAACGTGATGTTTAAATCGCTCACTAAAAACCTAAATTTTGAAGAAACTGCAAGTGGAAATGGAAACAAGACTGATTAACAAATGATATTTAACATCAATCTATATCATCCAAAGTCTATGTTGATGGTCATCGTTAATTTTAAAAAACAATCTACCATCCCTTTAAGCAGCTTTTTTTGAACCCATTTTCGAACTCTTGGCCATTGTTTTAGCCAACAGAACGCGAGTGTTGCGAGTTGAAGTTAAAGTTGGTAACTGGGCACGGCCTTCTGTGCTGTGATAATCGCTGAGTAAATTTCACAGCTTGTCGAGAAGCTTGTCATGCAGTTTTAACAAACGCCAAGTTTGTGTATGACAGGTGTGAAAATGAGCGAACATCGTAGAGCAACGGGTAGAGGGTAAGGAAGGGGTGTGTGTGTGTGTGTGTGTGTGTGTGTGTGTGTGTGTGTGTGTGTGTGTGTGTGTGTGTGTGTGTGGAAGGAAGCAGGCAACTCAGTTCGAACTGGAGGCCAAGCTTATCGTAAATTCAAATATTTATCATTTAATATTTGTCCAGTAATTGGCAGCGTGTTCACTTTGGCCAAATGTCAACGAAAATAGTTCTATTTGAATGCACGCAATAGATCAATATCAATATTGACAGGTGTAGATAGATTCAATTTGCATTATCTAGTTCTTTTTTATTTTCAAGTCTTAAACAAATTTCAAGTCGAATACTGCATTTGAAATCTCAATATCTTTGTATATATCAATAAACTAACGTAACAAATATTAATATTAAAAGTCAAATACAGTGATCTCTCGCAATTTTAAATCTTCGCAAATTGCAAATTTTCCAGGCATTAGAATTAACGTTTTCAAAATTAAAATCGAACATTTTTGTGTTTTTTTTTTACACTTTGTAATAAATGTGGTAAATCTAACAAAAATTCAACTTAAATGTCAATGAAAACCAAAATTTTTTTTGATCTGGTTCTAGTTAAACTTTATTGCCAATTGAATAAAAAACATTCAGAAAAAAAACAATTGATTTCGTATCCAAAAACTAATATTTAAAACACACACATTTGGAAATGGCTCATTAAACCATTCATTAGAATTAGATTAGAATATTTCGCAAATTCAAACTTCTCTGGAACCGACGCTTTCGTATTTGCGAACGACCACTGTACTTTCTTAGTTAGGCATCTGACCTTACTTAAAACAGCTTTGAAATCGGTCAAACTAGAAAAATTGTATTTAAGCACAATTTTTAAAAATAACACCGATTAACATTTCATTGCCTAAACGAAAGCAACAATTGGAAACTGTTTCAAAATCGCAATAGTTTTAAATCTGAATACGATTAGAAATGTTTTTAATGACCATAGGTTTCCTGCCCTACAATTTATATGCCAATCTCAACGTTCAAATTCACTTATTCCCTTTTCAACCATATTCGCTTTCATTTTCATTTAAATTTTCATTTGCACTTTCACTATGGGGGACAGAACTTTTTCACTTGCAGGCTGTGTCAGCCCGCTCAGACCACCCGTCCCCAACAAGCCCCCGCAAAGCTTGCCGCCAAGACCTCTTGACATTTGGTGTCAACACCGACGCGTCTCTGCCCCTCACTCTCACTCTCTTATTCTCTCCCTCTCACTCTATTAATTCTCTCTCTCTCTCACTCTCACTGTCTCTCTAGCACTATCTCTCACTCTGCCGCCTTGCGACTGTTGTGGCCTTCAGGACCCGTGCGTAATGACCTTCAAAAGGCAGTCAGCAGCAATCGCAGCAAGGACGAAGGCAAACCACGTGCCAGATTCACACAGACGACGCACAGAAACAAAAATATGTAGAAAATAATTAAGGCATATATGTACGTATATCCTTGCAGAGATTCCGGCATTAACGGTTAACCGTTTCGTCGTTTTATCCGTTTCCCACTGGCTGCGTTTACCTCGAAGTTTTAATTAATTTAGCGTTTGATTTGTTGTTTACGAGTGCTCCAAGCGGCAAATAGAAGCAACTAAAAGGACCTGCGTGCGTTTCCTTTGCAGCTGTTGCCGACGATGCTCACAACAAAACATTTCCGCGACGCGTTTGCGGCGCGACTGAACTTGATTCTGGCGCGCTAAGCGCTGTTAAACTTGGACTTGGCCAAATTGAAAAGCAACCGTCGCGTCGATAAGCAACAACAACAACAACAACAGCA
The DNA here is from genome assembly GCA_949708635.1 of Hirtodrosophila cameraria. Taxonomy (NCBI): domain Eukaryota; kingdom Metazoa; phylum Arthropoda; class Insecta; order Diptera; family Drosophilidae; genus Hirtodrosophila; species Hirtodrosophila cameraria. The sequence continues at coordinate 34,141,969 of OX453090.1, read as the reverse complement.
ACAACAAATAAATATACACATACATGAGAAGAAGCAGCAAGCAGCAGCTAGCAGCAACCTCAGCCTCAGCCGCAGCTGACGCGGCTAGAAGCTTGACGTGTCTGCAGGCAGCGGCGCTGGCGGGAGTCGTAGCGCGACGCGACGCTACGTCTTGTCGTCGGAAGCTGCAGCATTGCCTACAACAAAATCTACAAAGCGCTGTTAATTGCATTTACATGGCCAAACTAAGCTTTCGGAAAGCTTTGAAACTTGCAGAACAGAGTGTGACCAGCGGAGACTCTGTTAGCAGAGCCACGAGCCCAGCTTCACTTTGTGGCTGCTAAGCTAATTGGCGTGGTGCGTGTCTGCGCGTACACATAAGCTGGTTTTTGTTAACTAAGTCGATTGTTTGATAAGAACCGTGGGGCTAGCTATTTTCAGTTTTGCCATTTAAAAGTTAGAAGAATAGCTTACAGTAGCTGACTGTTAGAGTGCTATAAGATAAGCTCTAAATTGTGGATGTTAAGTTGCTTTTTGGTGCGTGTCTACGCTTACAATTAAACTGTACTGTATTTAGCTTTGGACTATTCCGATACTTCGACGAACAAGAGTGCTGCCATTGTAGCCATCTTCAAGTCAGATTTGCCTTTATTTTTAAGCTAATCAGAAATTAGTAACATTGAAATTTACAGATAAATTACCTTAGTTTCTTAAGTTTGAGGATAAGGATTCAGTGCATTACACTGACTAGACTTAAAATACTGTGTTAATAATTCATTATTTAAATTAACTTCATTCCATTCAATGACTTTAACATTTTCGAGTTCGATAGTAAAGTTAAAATGGGTTCGTAGTTAAATACTTCATTTTATATAGTCAAAATGCAAATAATTTAATTTATCTTTGGTAAATAGATTTTCATTGTAAATCTAAAGCGGTACAGATAAAATATATTGTTTTATATCAATTGCAAATGAAAAATTATGCTATGTGAAATGGATTTGAAACTGGAACTCGAAACAGGCTGGCAGAAGTTTCAATTTTTGTTAATTAGTACGAGTCAATTGAATTATAGATTGCGTTTTGAATTTTTCTTGACACTTTGTCTGCCTATGGTATATACCAACATGTATACCAAGTTTGGATGCTCTAGCTTCAAAATTGTGGAAAAAACCTGCGTTCATACAGACAGACGGACAGACAGACGGACATTTCACAAACCCAATATACTCTTTTTTTCCATTTTGGAAAACAGAGTATAATAAGCCGATACAATAGTTTTGAAATTGTATAAATTTATTAAATATACATGTTTGTGTTGGTACTAAAAAAAAAAACAAATATAATGTATTGCAATTGCAAATAATAAGGCCTTAAAGCTAAGCACAAAAAGAAGAAAGAATATGGATTATTTTTGAATACAGAAATAAACGATAGAGAAATATTGTAATTGGTAAGTATAGGAGTTGGGAGTTGTTTTTGTAGCTTAACTTAAACTGTTTTCAGTTCTGGTTTTCGTGGTATTACAATTAGAATTAGATCATTTCGAATAGTATAATATGCAGTGGCATTTTTTTTTTTGTTAAATTGCTGCTAAATAAACACTATATATACTAGAGGTGGCGAAACATCGATGTCAACATCGATTATATCGATAGTTTTCAAATTATTTTTTGATTGCATTTGCATAATCTTTTACGGAAAAGTATTGCTTTTTGCAGTTTTTTTTTTCTTCAAAAAACAAAATAATTGTCAAATTGACAAATCTAAGCCGCAGCTTTTTCTAAAGTATTTCATAATATTTGTTTTAATACGGTATATTATACTATCGATAATATCGATGTTTTCAACTACAACTATCGAAAACTATCGATGGCATGTAAATCGATGTTTTGCTACTCCTAATACAAACTTAAAAATATACAATTTGTTGGGGTTATTATTGTAGCTGTAGTTGTTTACAATTTAAGAGGGGATAATCCAAAAAGGGGGAGTGTTGACTAAAATACCGTTGCACTGACTTAATTTTGAATGTGCATTTTTCAAAGTTCAAATACCAGAGTTTTCTCGACATAGAAAAAGCAGTGAACAAAATAAGGACATTGAATTAATTTAAGCCTAAATTTAGTAAATATATATAATTGGTTGTCGTTAATTAACACACATACACATACACATATCATATGGGTATGCGTATTAAGTGGGGGCCTAGTTAATGATTGACTGAGTGGTTGGTTGGTTTACTATTGGTTATATGATTGGGTAGCTTAGTTGTGTGTGTTTTGCCTTTGGCGCCTCGCTCAGTCAAGGGGGGTCTGCATGTGCGTGTCCCCTTCATCCATGCATCCATCACTACGGGAGCTGGGAAAATCAGTCTACCTGATGTTGGCAAACAGATTCAGGACAGACTTGTTTTCCTTCTGGCTACGCGCCTTGCTGAACACATTCCAGAAACGTAGCGTCTCATCGCCGGCGCCGGTGACAATGGCCTCGCCATCGGGACTGAGCGCCAGATAGAGTACGCGATAGGAATGGCCAGTTAGTTTGGCCACCTGCGTCAATGATGGATATTTCCACACGAGTATTTGGTTCTGTGAGTAGCCGTGTGTGGAGACCAGCTCCGATGAGTGCTTTGACCAGGCCAAATTGCACACCTGGGAGCCCGTGTCTACGCACTGCATGGGCTGACCCGTCAGCGTATTCCAGAAGCGTATGCAACGATCTGCTGTGCCACCGCCGCTGGCCAACAGTCCATGATGATGCGGTGACCAGGCGATGGCCTTTACCGCCGCCATATGTTCTGTATAAGACTGGACTGGATTCACCGAGTGCTGATTCCACACATACAAGCGATTATCATTGCCGCCGCTGGCCAAATACTGATTGTCCGGCGACCACTTGAGTCCGCATACCTCCTGCCGATGGCCAGCTAGGCGGCGCTCCGACTGCACTTGGGGTGTTCGTGTGTCCCGTTGTATAATCCAGCGATCCCTTGAGCCGCTCGACAGGATGTCGCTATTCCAGGCCAAAGCGCCCACCCGCGCCGAGTGTCCATTGAGTTTATTGATCTGCAAGCAATTATAAATTCAATCAGCTTTTACTTCAACTCGTTATAAATTTAAGTCTGCGATAGTTAGGTAATCGCAACACTTTAAAAATTTGTTGCAGTTTAACTTCTTTACTCGCAACAAATACTAATTTAACTAGTTGCTGTTTTAACTCGTTACAAATTGATTTATGCAAAAGTTCGTTATTCTCTACAATGCCTATTTCAACCAGCTACTTCTTACTTGTTACATATATAAATTCAATTAGTCGTCGTTTTAATTCGTTATAAACTAAACTTAACTTGGTGTCTGTACACGCTACTCGTTTAAATTTAAAAATAAATTTGTTGCAGTTTCAATAAGATATTGGCTATAATTACTTATTTATGTCGTTATTAATTTAATTTTATGAAAGTTTGTTACTCGATACAGTCTCAAATTCATTCAGCAGTTTGTTGTGAAGGTTTTTTAGTCGATACTTTTTTTAATTACAAACTAAATGAGTTGTTTTACCTCAGCACTCGCTACTTGTCACTCACTATTCTATACTATTTCCTATTCGATACTCGTATTTACCATAGGCTACTAGTTACTCGCTATTGGCTATTCGTTACTCGCAACTCGTTCCGCACTATTCGCTACTCGGTACTCGTTACTCGCTATTGGCTATTCGTTATTCGCTGCTCGCTATTCGTTACTCGCTGCTCGCAACTCGTTCCGCACTATTCGCTACTCGGTACTCGTTATTCGCTATTGGCTACTCGTTACTCGCTGCTCGCTACTAACCTGCTTATTAGCTGCCACATCCCACACAGTCACGTAGCCGTGATGCGTGCCCACGGCGACTGTGTTGCCACGCTCGTTCCAGGACACGGATGTGACTGTATTGGAATCTGGACTGAGATCACACAGGCGGGTTACCTGCATGACAAAGAATTAAAGCATTATGTTAGAGTAACTTTTATAGTTTAATTTGTTTTTGTTTTAAAGCACTCACCTGACTGGTACAGGCGCTCCAGAGATAGACACAGCTTCCCAGACCAACAGCGAGCACGTTCTGCGATGACCAATCGACCAAGTTCAGATAGAAATCATCCTGTAGTTCCGGTGCATCCAGCACCTTGAACGGTATTCTCGATATCTTGCGTGTTGCCTTGCGTGGTGAACGCAGCAGCTTTTGGCTCTTTGCGCTCACCGGCGACAGCGAGTACGGGCATTCCCCATTGTAGTCCTGCAAAAGAGAAAATTATTCATATTTAGTTGATAGATTCTAAATGTAATTAACTAACTAAGTGCTTGTTCGTTTTGTTAAATTTGATAAATCATATCAACTTATTTGCTTATTTAAACAAAACAATAAAGCTTTAATGTTTATATTCATATTCGTACTTAAATTAATATAATTTCAAAATAAATTATGATCGAAACGTTCAATTCTCGTTACTTCAGTTCATTCATTATCTCTTGTAGTTCGTTTCGATTGAACTGATTCTGAACGTTTGTGAACAACTCTAGTTAAGAATTATGTTTTACAAACAATTAGTTTAGTTTTGTTCCAGTTGCAGAGCTGAGCGCCAAATTGCCAAGGCAACTCTACAAATAAAAACAAAAAAAAAAAAAAAAAACAGAAAGAAAAATCTCTAACCAAAGTGATTTTATAAATTTATTTGCTCGCCGCGTACTTGGCCCGACAATTAACGCCGAGGTGTTAAAAGCAGCGACCGCGTCCGCATCGCCGTTCAGCTACTGCCTAATGCTGTTCCCCCCCCCCTTCCTTGTTACCTAATTCCCCCGCTAAGCCAGCTCTACGCATGCGACATGAGGGATTCGCATTTGGCACGCACTTCGCAATAAAAATACACGCTTCTTCTCCAAAAATTCAATTCAATCTCTTGTCTTTAGTTTGCATTGAAAATTCGTGCAGAAGAGAAAGAAGTGTGTTAAATATATACATGAACTTCCCGCCAACCCTCTCCCACCTTTCGGTGGAAGTTACGCAATCTGGCAAATTACAAATGCGTATACCAAGACTATGCGTGCCCAAATGCAGGCCAGAAACCAAACTGACCAAGTTACATTTACATGCAAAAGTTGACACCTTTCCATTCAACTGGAGCAACGGGATATTATCTACATAACTGCAAATTGAAATGTAACTAAATCGGTATCTAAAAATCTATCTACATCAACAGCCGATCTGGTTACAATCGAATATATTGCAATTTTACTCTTAATTTACAAAAATAATGATCTAATTCATTTAAAAACAAGTAAGAATGCTCTAGTCGAGTGTGCCCGACTACGAGACTCCCTGCTCCCACTTTGCATTTCAAGCAGTTCAGCGGCAACTCAAGCAAGCAGGGCACTTAACTCGTAAAGTGCCTGTCAAACTGTCAACATTGATGCAACATATATGTGTACCAAAAATCAAAGCTCTATCTTTTAAATTGTGGCTGTGGGAGTCTTTTGCGATTTGCGGGGGTGCGGGGGGTGCATCCGAAATGTGAAATAAACTTGATCTGCGTATGGTATACGTGAGCCTTCATGCCAAGTTTGGTGTCTCTAGCTCTTATAGTTTCTGAGATCTGTGTGTTCATACGGACAGACAGACAGACAGACGGACATGGCTAGTTCATCTTGGCTGTTGATCCTGATCAAGAATATATATAGTTTATATAGTCGGAAATGCCTCCTTCTGCCTGTTACACACATTTGCAATACTTTATAACTCCCTTTTTCCCATTTTTAATGGGAACAGGGAGTAATAAGATTAAGAACATTGTGAAATTTAAAAAATACTGAATGTTAAGCGAGATTAAGCATTAGTACAGCATTTGTCAGCTGTTAGTTAACAGAGGTGTTAGTTTCTTTCTAAAATGAATTGAGGTTAGGCTAATCCATTGCAGAGAACTTTTTAAAGTTATTTAAAATGCTAGGCAAATTAACTTTAACCCAGTTTCTATTTTCTGTAATGTTCACACCTTTTTGTCAGTTGAGGCGAGGGTATTACGAGAGAACTTAGGATTTGTCATCAGTTCATAGCGTCCACACCTCACGCTGCATTCTGATTCAGCAAGCAAACATCCCGACAAACATAACAGACAACCCCACGTTTACATTTTTGAAGCATTTGCACGAGATAAGCGCTGGAAAAATAAGGAAAGGAGGGTAACACGGGTCAGCCCACTTGACGCTTTCGAGTATTTTTTTTTTTAATCTTTATGGGTCGTGTGTCTGCCGCTTGCTCTTAATTTGTGAACGCAAATTAAAAATTTAATTCAATTAACATGAGAGCCTCAAAGAGCTAAGAGTTGACTTCTGGCTGAGTACTTGGAACTTACTTAAAGCAAACTTAATAACATTAGCAGCTTCAAATTGCGTGTCGCTTCAATGCCTGAATATTACGTCGTTTCACCAGATGTACGTAAAGAGCTAAAAGAGGGGTAGGTAGCGATAGAGGTGGGTAGGTAGAGTTGCTCTTTAAATGCCCACTGTGCACTGTGGACAGTGTCCAAAGCAAAGCAATTAAATGGCGATGTTTTCTTTGTTTTCCGTTTTTTGTTCACTTTTGATACTCTTGCAAAAGGTTTTATAATCTTGTCACCAAATTTGTAACGTTTCCAAATGTATATATTCTTGTTCCGTCCAATCTCTGTTTTAAAGCTATATTGATGAAACTGGCAACAGATGGCTGGATCGTATCACTAAGCTATAGTGATATAGTATAAGATCAAAAATCGTTGTCTAAAGATTTATATTGTTTGCTCAAACTTACGTCATACGAAAAAATTATTGAAAATATGAAAACATTTTCTGTAAGGGTATATACCTTCGGTATGCCAAAGAAAGTTTTTGTTTTTTTTGTTTTTTGCCTTCTGGGAAGCAGTTTGAAATACTTAGGTTGGCCCGGGTCTGGTCTGGCCTGGGCCCAGAATGGGTCTGGTCTTTGGTCCGTGAGCCCATAAAGCGTACAAGCAACTGCCATTAAATTTAAATGCTTTTCGATGCCAAGTGCCAAGTGCGAGGTGTGTGTGATTGTGTGTGTGTGTTCGTATGTGTGTGTGTGCCAGCTAAGCCTATTAGAAATTCAATTGTGAAAACAGTGACAAACAGCAGCCACTGACAAAATGCCAAAGGTGGAAATCCAAGTCCAAAATCACAATTCATAAACGTTGTTCAACTTGTTGCTGCTTTTTCGATTAAATCTTTCGCTCTCTTTTGGCCTTTGGTTGCTACTTGTTGTTGTTGCTGCTGTTCTTTCTCCTCTTCTTGTATTTTGGTATGTTGTCATTTGGATTTGGCATTTGGTTTTGTCATCCGTCATCAGTCGTTGTCATTGTTCTTCTGTTTATACCCTGTACATATAACACATTCCCCAAAAGTAGCATATTATCGATAATAATATCGATTGATGCACAATATAGGCGTTTTACTTATATCGATTAAAAGTAAAATTTCTAGATTTAAGTTTTGTGCAATTACCTTTTTTATTGAAAATGTAAAGAACGTTTTCAAAATCCAAGTTTGTTACAAGTTATATTCACAAATGATGAAAATTCAAAATTTTTGAATACAATTCGACTTAGTTTCGACAAAATGCTGTGAATTGGAATTCTGGAAAGATCATTTCTAATGAATTTGGGAGTCTAACAAGACGAAATTGTGGTTTTTTATACTCTTTTTTTTCAAAAATTGAATAAAAGATTTTGAGTTTTATACCAAAGGCAGATAAAGCGTTATGATAATTTTGTTCTTAAAAATAATCAATCGATACTAACAATATTTTCGAAATATATGTTTTTTCTAAGTTTGAATGTTCTGTTTTTATCTTATAGTTAAGTATTCTTTATTACTATCTTCTAGTTAGTATGTAAACGAACAGCGCTTCTGTTAACAAACAGTGCTTTGTTAACAAACATCGCTCTGTTAACTAACAGCTGAGAAATGCTGTACTGCATAGCAGCTTCTTAAAATACAATCTCAGTGTCAGCTCTTGGGTCGCTGATCTCTAATCTAAAGTTCAATAGACAAAATGGCGACTGCAACCAATGGAAGTAAAAGTTTTGAAACGATTTGGCTCACATATTCGAAACGTATCAAAACGAATTGAATTGAATCGTATTGAATGAAGTGGAGTGAAGATAAATTGTGAAGGTATTAGTCAAGTTTGCCGGCCGGCATTTGTTGTTGCTTTGAACTGCTTTGTGGGCGGCGCTTGAAGGCAGCTTATAAATTAAATAAACAAACAGCCAACCAGCAACAGCAACAGGAGAAGAAGAAGGAGAAACAAGCCAAGCTAACTCTGTCTCATCGCTTTGGGAGAAGTAAAAAATAATTAATGGTCATGATAATGCGAAACCAAATGGATATGGCTTTGGCTTCGAGTTGTATTATAATGTTCAAAATAAGTTCACTAAACTGAACGAACGAGACTAAGTTCGTGTTTGTTGTGCGAATTTTAGTTCGTTTTGTTCATTTGAACTAAAGAGCGAATTAAACGAACGAACTAAAGGAGATGAATAATTCAAACAAACAAACGCATCAAAGAAGTTAATTAACTAAACGAATGAACTAAATTAAAGAACCAACGAATTGAATGAACCACATGAACGAGTTAGCCGAACGAACAAATTAAACAAAGGAACTGAAAGACAGAAAGAGCTTAGCAATCCAAAAAAGTTAGTACGTGAACAAACTAAAGAAATGAACAAGTTCGTTTTGAACTACAAACAAACAATCGAAATACCGGAACGAAAGAACGAGCAAACTAAAATAACAACGTAAGAATCAAATGAACTAAAGAACTAAATAAATTAAGCAAACGAACAACTTAATTGAGCGAACAAGCTAAACGAACGAACCTAGTAAACAAATGAAGGTCGCTTAGTTTCTACTAATTTTAACAATTGAACAAACAAGATCAGCTCTGAAATATAAATGTATATGTATATATATATTTATATATAAATAAGTATGTCTGTTGCGAGTGTGCGTCTAAAGTAAGTTAATTACTAAATCACTAAAATTGGTGATCAAATAGGCAGAAGAAGAGTCGGTCGCGAGTTGGTCTCTTGTTGGGCTGCTAGTCATCGGCTTAAAGTTCAAGTTAATGCTATGCTAATGCAAATGTCTGCTGTATAAATGAATATCAATAATAATAATAATAATAAAACAAGCAACAAACGCTAAAAAGGGCTAGAGAGAGTTGAGAGGGGTGTCGGCAATGCCTAGTCTTTGTTGTTTCTATAATACTATAATGGCTATTCGAATGGTTAAGTCAAGTGGCTAACATACAGGTGTTTTTCTGTTTTTGTTTTCTAGAGGCTATCAAAGCGTATAAAAAACATTCCAACGACGGCGGTTTTTGCATAGTTTTATAGCTATAAAAATCTATAAATGCCATAAAATGATTAAGAACTTTGGAATTTAGAAGTTAAGAAAAAAGTGAAACTAAAAATAAGCGTTTAAATAAATGTATTGTACTTAAAAGTCTAAATAAGGCAGAATCAGCAATTGAAAATAAACAATAAACAATGAACAATGAATTAAACAATAGCTCAACTTTGTACAAATTTATCATCAATCATTGATAGCAACTGTACTTAAAATGTATAGATTTTGGGAATCGTAAGCTTTGTTTTGTTTTATTTTCATGGTGTTAGACATTCTCAAACTTCGAATTTTGGTTCTTCTCAATAGATTATTTATAGGTCTGTACCCAATTCCACTTTGGTAAGTTTTAATGGAAGTTAAAATAAAACTTTGTTAAAAGTAAAAATGAATTAATTCCAAATGATAACTTCTATATTTTTAACTCAGATGACTTTCATAAACCGAGGGAGATCTTGACACTTTGTCTGCCTATGGTATATACCAACATGTATGCCTAGTTTGGTTGCTCTAGCTTCAAAACTTTGGAAAAATCTGCGTTCATTGACGGACAGACATTTCACAAACCCACTATACTTTTTTTTTCAAAAAAAAATTAAAAAAAGAGTACAAAAAGGGAGTTATAAAGTACTGCAAATGTGTGTTGTGTAACAGAAAGAAGGAGTCATTTCCGACTTTATAAACTATATATATATAGAGACACCAAACTTGGCATGCAGGTTCCTGTATACCATAGGCAGATCAAGTTTATTTCAATTCAATATTTCGGATGCACCCCCCCGCACCCCCGCAAATCGCAAAAGACTCCCACAGCCACAGTTTTAAAGATAAAGCTTTCATCACGATCGGATAAATAACACTAAAGTTATGGAAGAATCTATTACCCCCGTCTCAGCAGGCAGAAACAACAGTTTGACAGGAACTGGGCACGTTAAGTGCGCTGCTTGCTTGTGTTGCCGCTGAACTGCTTGAAATGCAAGTTGGGAGCAGGGAGTCTCGTAGTCAGGCACACTCGACTACAGTATTCTTACTGGCTTTCTTTTTTTTTCCAAAAAGAATTTTAAAACAAGTAAGAACGTTGCAGTCGAATGCACCCGACTGCGATATACTTTTTTTTCGCCTCTTTGCGGAGTCAGTGGGCGTGGCATTGTATTTCTGCTCAAATCTTTCAAGTTTTGCCATCAATTTAAATTTGGTTGGGCCCGTTTGGGAGAAACAAACATTGCTCGATTGCAAGGACGGGGGTGGCAAAATTATTTTTGTCCAATGTATTAAATAGGGCAACAGAATTCAACCTGCAAAATTTGGTGATTCTAGCTAAAGGGGTGGGGGAGATACAGACTTTGCTTATTTGTGGGGGCGGAGGTGGGCGTGGCCAAATTTTTTTTAGTCAGATCAATCAAGGACACTTTGTCTTACTATGGTATATACCAACATGTATACCAAGTTTGGTTGCTCTAGCTTCAAAACTGTGGAAAAAACCTGCGTTCATACAGACGGACGGACATTTCACAAACCCAATATACTCTTTTTTCTTTTTTTTTTTTTTAAAAAAATTAAAAAAAGAGTATAAAAACTGGGATATAAACTTAAAAAAAACTTGATCCAACGATTAATGCAAGGCTTTGGGAAAAACTCAGAAATACCAAATGAGATGAAGAACTTAGATTACACATTTCATTCAAAATTATAAAAGAAAATTATCTGAGAGATCTGTAACATTTACTACATATGTATATAATTAACAATATGAAACTACTGAATGGCAAATGGAGAATGGGAAGCACGTGTGATTCAATCAAGTGTTTTTGTTGTTGTTTTGGGCATTATTTATGGTTGAAATAATGCAAAGGCACATAATTGAATTATATGTTATTTGTAATTTGTGGCTTGTTATGACCAAACAGTTAACCAAGAAACTTATGGCCCCACTACGTTCCAATCCGAATGGGGTGTGTCTACAGTTATTGTGTTAATTGTGTGGGCGTGATGTAGATGTAGATATAGATGTAGATGTTAATAGATGTAGGTATATAGATGATTGAGGCGACAATTTCATAGTTAGGTAGCACTTGAAACACTTCTGACTTCGAAGGCAAGACGGCTGAAGGTATAGAAGCCAACAAATGTTAGCCCATTAATCAAAACAAAAATAGCCAAATGGCCAACAGCCATCAAAAGCATATGGCCAAAATGGCACGTTGTTAATGAAGCGTTTGGGCCAACTGTTTTGAGCTTAAGTTAAGTTGGCCCCAGGCCACATGCAAACACTTCTCTACCCCTACCCCTCCCGCTCCAGCTCTTTGGCAACCCCTGTTTATACCCTCACAGATTGAAGAGTGTTATAACTCAGTCATGAAATCTGTTTTCCCAAACTGATAATATACAGATATTAAATATGTTTCGTTGTATATTTTTCTATAAGAGAGGAGTTTTAAACAAATTGGTTGCTCTAGCTTCAAAACTGTGGAAAAAACCTGCGTTCATACGGACGGACACACGGACAGACGGACATTTCACAGACCCAATATACTCTTTTTTCTTTTTTTTTTTTCAAAAAAATTAAAAAAGAGTATAAAAACGATTTTTTGTTCAATTTCTAGTTTTTTTACTCCCTGTTCCCATTAAAAATGGGAAAAAGGGAGTTATAAAGTACTGCAAATGTATGTAACAGGCAGAAGGAGATATTTCCGACTATATAAACTATACATATTATTGATCAGCATCACCAGTCGAGTCGATCTAGCCATGTCCGTCTGTCAGTCTGTCTGTCTGTATGAACGCAAAGATCTCAGAGACTATAAGAGCTAGAACCACCAAACTTGGCATGCAGGTTCCTGTATACGTTTTTATTATTCTATGATTTCAGACATTTATCGATAATCCCACTTTTTAGTAGCATAAGAAATATCAATTAATGCATGCGCTATAATCGATTGAACAACTGTTTTGTTTTCTAAAGCTATCTTGGAATCAATTTAAATAGGTCATCTGCAAAAATATTCTATATATTCTTTGTTAGTTTTGGATCTCGAGAAACTGACAAATTCTTAGTTTAATTATAATCTAGCAAATTTAACAACCTTTTGTGTTTTCTAAAGTAGTTTTGGGACTATTTTATGGTAGAGTATTGTTTTTTCGACTATTTGTATGTTGTTTGATTTGAATCTCGATCTGGTTATACTTCTTCTTCAACTATTCAGTGTCTACCTGGTTATTCATTGCGTACGCGCTTATATTGACTCAAGTGTCGTTATAGACCACTGAAGTAGTTGGGCAAACGAGGATTCAAATTCAGATTCGGATTCGAACTTGAGGTTTTGTTTTTTTGTTAATGTTGTTGTTTGGCTTGGCGACTCTGGCAACGTGTCAACTGTCAAAAATTAGTCAAAGCAAAGCGGACAGAAGACAGCGGACGTGTCGTTGTCGCTGTCGACGAGGCAATTGAAGCAACATAAATCTGATAATCGCGCAAATATGTCAGTTAAAATAATGACGATCGCCATTGCAAACAAAACAAAAGTAAAAGCCACAAAGACAATAAAAAAATAAAAAAAACAGTTGCGACAAGTGGCAAATGTTGAATAGAAAACTGAAAACGGAAAATTGTCTAAGCACATTCAAAAACAACAGTCAAAAGCAACACTTGAACAAATCTCTTTTAAGAACCGGCTGTGTACCAAAAAGACCAGACAAATCAAAGTCTGTTAACCCCAAAACCGATCCGGTCTGTAGGCATCATTATGAGAGAGAGAGAGAGAGAGAGAGGGGGGGAGAGAGAGAGAGAGAGAGAGAGAGAGAGAGAGAGAGAGAGAGAGAAGTGGAAATAGAGAAACGATAGATGGGCAACTTTTCAACCCACTCCATAATAGACAGTTTTTCTTGAAAACCGGTTGATACAGATTAATAGACATACAAATAGATAAAAGAAAGAAAGATAAACTGATAGATAGATAGATAGATAAATAGTTACAACAATAGATAAAAAAGTTGGCTTCATGAGAGGCGACTAAATATAAATTAATCAATCAAAATGTCAAATAAAGGCCGCAATGAACTCGCACGATTTTATATATCAAATTAAAAATCCAAATTTAAAAATAAAAGAACAATATATTGAACAAAAAAGCAATGAAATATGCAAAAACAAGTAATAATACTCTAGTCGAGTGTGCCCGACTACGAGACTCCCTGCTCCCAACTTGCATTTCAAGCAGTTCAGCGACAACACAAGCAAGCAGTGCACTAAACTCGTAAACTGCTTGTCAAACTGTTTTTGCTGCCATCTGATACGGGTGTAACACAAGCAAGCAGTGCACTTAACTCGTAAACTGCTTGTCAAACTGTTGTTGCTGCCAACTGAGACGGGCGTAATAGATTCTTCTATAACTTTTGTGCTATTTATCCGATCGTGTTGAAATTTACACATCCGAAAGACATTAATTAAACATACATGTGTACCAAAAATTAAAGCTTTATCTTTAAAATTGTGGCTGTGGGAGTATTTTGCGATTTGCGGGGGTGCGGGGGGGTGCATCCGAAATTTGAAATAAACTTGATCTGCGTATGGTATACAGGAACCTGCATGCCAAGTTTGGTGTCTCTAGCTCTTATAGTCTCTGAGATCGACGCGTTCATACAGACGGACAGACAGACAGACAGACGGACATGGCTAGTTCGTCTCGGATGTTGATCCTGATCAAGAATATATATAGTTTATATAGTCGGAAATGCCTCCTTCTGCCTGTTACACACATTTGCAGTACTTTATAACTCCCTTTTTCCCATTTTTAATGGGAACAGGGAGTAACAAGAAAGAAATGTTATCTTCGGCGTGCCGAAGATATATACCCTTGCAGAAAAGATTTGCATAAGAAAACTCATTTTACAACGTATTATTATTATATAACTTATAGCTGCTATAAGTTATAGTGATCCGATTTCGATAAAATTTTGTCAACATGTGTAGAACATGCTTTAATTAGATAAAGTGAGTTTGGTCGAGATATTTTGGAAAACACAAAATTTTTTCATACAGAAACTTATTTTAAGCCGATCGTTTCTATCGCAGCTATATGTTATAGTCGTACGATCTGGCCATTTCAAGTATAGGTACCAAGAAGCATCTGTGCCAAGTTTCATCAAGATAGCTCTAGAAAAAAAATCTTGAAAAACGCATACAAACAGACAGACGGACATGACGGTCTTGATTCGGCTCGACTATAATTGGAGTTTTGTTTCATTATGAAATAACACCCCTAATTTGTACAGCCGTCAAATCATGATCATAAACACAATAGTTTTAGTTTTCTTGTTGTCTTTTAACAAATTAGTTAACGAAGAAAATAAAACTAGCTATGGGAGTTTTAAATCTGTCAAAAATAGCAATTGAAGAGCATAACTTTTGAGCAAAAGACAAAGTTTAGAAATACGAAAATACATTTCTAGAGTTGATTTGTTTCTGCTAAAAACTGTCTGCATAGATTTTCCACGCTTTCATTCAAAATGGATATAACATTTCAATTTGAATTTCAGATTGTTGTACAGATAATTAGTAAGATTGTTAGCTTGATCGTTTGCCAGGCTCAAGTTCAAGACCTGCTGCAGTGCATTCAACTCTCTCAAGGCTACTCAGACGCACTGCTGCTGCGCTGTCTAACAATAGAAGAGAAGACACGGCTTCAATTAAGTAGTTCATACAGAAAGCGACCGCGACTGCAAATTCAATTAATGCAACACAAAAAGCTATACTATCTGACAATTGCTGAATAAAGCTGAGAAATTATGTTGTATGATAAAAAATGAAAAGAATAAATATATATAGAAGAAGAAAAAAAAGAACTCACCTGCTTGGGGGGTGATTGATATTTGAAAAGACTGCGCTTCGCCGCCGGCGTATATGAGTTCTCATTGCGCTCCTCCCCAGCGGTCTTAACATCATCTATGGCCGATCCTAACAGCTCGTTCTTCAACAGACACGAGAAAGCCAAACTATCGCGTGCCGTTTCGCCGCAATCCCTTTGCTTTTTGCTCGTCTGTGGCGAGTTATCATTCGACTTGTTAATCGACGCAAAGCTCGTCTGCCAATTGTTGTGCGCCCTGTAAAAGATAGGACAAAAACAAAGAGTTTAAATAAATATGGATACTAATGTAACTAGTTGCAGATTTTGATAACTTTTTTCGCATCTACACTGAGAAAAAGATGCTTCAAAAACTTAACTTAAAACTTAATAATAAAAGGGGGTAAGTTTTACAAATATTTATATTACAGCAATTAATATTTACCAAACTCTAATTATTTCAAATGGGCGAGATGTGATCAGAACGAATCAACATTTATCTATAATTAGAGAAAACAAGAAGGAAAAGCTATCTTCGAATCCAACTTGCAGAAAATGTGCTGGTTTCACATTTTCCTTACTTTTGTGCAATACCTATTCCAATTTTTGAGTTTTCTATAATATAATTTAATGCATATGTTGTTGTAACTTCTTTTACTTTGCTTTATCTGCTTTTCCAAATATATAAATTATTTATACAAACAGCAAAGAAAAAAAAATAAAAAGAGCGAATTTAATAAATATGGAAATAATTGCAATTAATGTTAATGAAAAACGGAAGGCTGTGATTTTTTTTTTTTGCAAGCTATGCCGAAATATATAAATTATTTATACAATCAACAACAACAATCAGCAACAATTGCATAAACTAAATTTATGCAAACGCGTTCAAATTCAATTTTCTGTCTGTATGTTTGGGGCAAGGCAAAGGGGACCCCAATGACTCTTAACACCCTTCGTGTCTGGTAGCTAAGCACCCCGCCCCTCCTCCCCCTGTCACACAACCATACACCTTGCTGCACACGTAGTACAAACAATAAGACAGCCAGGCCAGGCCAATTGTTATTATTTTTGCTCATAAAACATAAAAAACGTGTGCAACGTGCAAAAATATTGAATGTCAAATTCGCATAATTCGCAACATTTGCTAAAAAATCGAAAATTGTTTGCTAACTTGGCAAATTCACCATGAAAATTGGCCAAGTGTGAGAGAATTTTAAGCAACATACAAAAAAAAAAAAACAAATATAATTGCTTGAATCGAAATTATTTGGCACAAGAAGATACCCTGGTTAGTACTCTCTCACAGATTCAAGCTGGAAAACAATCGATGGATCCTAGCGATGTACTTTCATGTATATCGATAGTTTTACATTACAATCGATGCTATCGAATTATTATTTGTGACGAAAAGATAGCCTGTTTATAGAGCTGCAAATACTCGCTCACAGATTCAAGCTCGAAAACAATCGATGGACCCTATCGATGTGCTTTCAGGTGTATCGATAGTTTTTCATTACAATTGATGGTATCGAATTTGCATGAGTCGGGTGTTATGGTGTTGTAACTGAATTTTGCTGTAATTAACACAAATGAGTCATTCAGCCCTGTTCCGAATTCTACTTTCGAATCAATTCCACAGTAATCTACTTTATGGTGGACGAAAAAATGAAAAAATTTAGCATTTTTCTACGTTCGTTTAATTTGTATTTATATTATATATTATATTATTATTATATTCGATTCTGAAAGTATGCCTTATATATTCCTGTGGAATTCATACGAAAGTGAAATTCAAATCAGGGGTGATTATCGTAATTTTGAAGAGTTTTTCAAAAATAAAACCTAGAAGTATTATGGAATTTTGACCAATGAAACTAAATACATATTATTCTCCCAAAATAAATACCTTCCAGAATAAGAATCCAGTATCATTGTATCTTAAAAACAAGTAAGAACGTTGCAGTCGGATGCACCCGACTGCGATATACTCTCTTTTTCGCCTCTTTGCGGAGTCAAAAGTGGGCCAGGCAATTGTATTTTTGCTCAAATCTTTCAAGTTTTGCCATCAGTTTAAATTTGGTTGGGCCTGTTCTACAGGTTTAGGAGAAACAAACATTGCTCGATTGCAAGGGCGGGGGTGGGCATGGCAAAATTATTTTTATCGAATTTATTTAATAGGGCAATAGAATTCAACCTGCAAAAGTTGGGTGTGGGAGATACAGACTTTGCACATTTGTGGGGGCGGGCCAAATTTTTTTAGTCAGATCAATCAAGGAAGTGATTAGTAGCCCTTGTGCAAAATTTGGTTACTCTATCTGTAAAACTGTGGAAGATATAGTTTTTTGCGGTTAGTTGGGGAAGGGGTGGGAGGGAGATCTTGACACTTTGTCTGCCTATGGTATATATCAACATGTATACCAAGTTTGGTTGCTCTAGCTTCAAAACTGTGGAAAAAACAGATGGACAGACAGACGGACATTTCACAAACCCAATATACTCTTTTTTTTTTTTTTTTTTTTTTTAAACTTTTATTGACATAATCAGCATTAGCTGATCGGGAATGTGTACTTTATAGAGTTGCCGATTCCATCTTACGTCTCTTACATTCATTTTTATTACTTTATTATTTTCTCTCTTTACAGACTTTCAACTGTTACAGGGTATAATAAAGAGGAAAGGGGATTGATCAAAATGAAATGATTGCAATGCACACAAACACACACACACACCAAACATATATACACTTCGAAAACTGTTTACGAATGCAACGTGCGTCGTTCTCTGCTTTACACCTCTCTGCCACCCTGCTCTCTTCTCGCGATCCTTCCTTTTAATTTGGGGTCTTATTTGACAAACGCATTTGAAGCACTTACTTCCACCTACAATAAATCAATTTCATAAACGGACAAGGTAAATAGCAGTTGCATGGCTGGAGGAGAGTACATATGACAGGGGAGAGGGTTAGGGAGGACAACGACAACGACAATTCAATCAAAGGCAGCAGGTGCCACAAAAACACACACAATGACTTAATGAGTGGGAGTGGGAGAGGAAGAGGGAGCAGGAATCCAATGATAACTGTTTGGACTAAACTAAAAAGGTACAAGCTAATAACATGATGTTAACTAATAACATAATGTTAACTGTTAAAACTAAGAAACAGCCGAGCAAAAGAAGATGGAAAGATGTAGCTTCTCTCCGTACGACAGTTTTCCATCTGAGTTTTCCTCTCAGCTTTGAAAATGTGATTGAACCTGATCGCACTAAAGTTACACTCTACCATATATCGTTTTTGCAACAACATTTTCTATCCAAGGAGTATGAATTTTCCGAACATTTTCCAAAATACTTTCGTCATAATCGGAGGTGCCACGAAAATCTCTAGAGATTATCGCTTGGATTGCATTTTCATTCGCTCATAAAAACAGACGGCTCTCAAATGATTTCAGATATTTAGTATTTTGACTTATGGCTTCATATGTATATGTATATGAAGCAATTTCATTTGAACTGCAATCAATTTATAGCCAAAATAAATATCGAAGATGTCACAAAATTGTCTTTCGGTTGGTTTCAAAACCCTAGTAAAATTAATGGAGATTTGGTTGAAATTACCACAAAGAATAAAAGCCATTTTTGTAATGGAAACAAAAATGTTTTTCAGAACAATCTGCATAATATTTTTAAGAAATTTAAAAAAATCTCACCTAAAAAAGTGTACTCAACCAAACCATCCGAAAACGGGAGCTGCTAACTCGCTTTATATCAGAGTCCTAGAGTTGCCAGCCTGTTCGAAATTGATTGGTAGAGAAAAGAGTTGCCATACAATTTGTTAAACTTGGGCAAAATTTTTTTTTTTTTTTAGAAACTAAAGCTAAAACTTTAATAAACTTTTTCTAAATAAATTTGTTTATCAAAACGAATAACAAAAGTGTGAATAGATTGATAACAAAACTATTTCTGTGTGGTGGCAACGCTAAAATCAAAATCTCTAGAGATTTCTGTGACACCTAAGAATTGGAATTTGGTTTGGAGATTTCCGTGACAAACACAGCTTCTTACGATGTCAGATTCTATTGTTTGATACTTATATTGATATGAAAGACTTGAGCCGGGCAAAGCCGGCTAAAACTGAACACAGATATGCCAATTAAAAGGAAATTGAGCTACTATTTAGGCAGTTTTTGTCGGTAAGCTGTGGGCGTATGTAAATAAAGGTGAGTTGAGTGTGGAAACTTAAGTGAAAGGTATATTTGTAAACTATTTGAGAAATGTTGGGAGTTGGGGGAGGGGAGTGGCAAGTGGGGAGTGGCAAGTGAGGAGCTATGTGCGAGTAGAAATAATAAACAGGTAGATGTAAGTACTTCCGCAATAGTCTAGGCAACTGGTTAGCTGTGAAACTCTTTAGCAGAGGCGGAGGACAGGAGCATGGGCAGGGGGAGGGGTTGCCGTTAGATCAGCGAGGCGCAACCAGAGGGAAAATGTTTTTTCGTTGTTTGTTGTTCTTTTCTCGTTATATGATTGCTGCACACGCTCGAAAGCGGAAAAGATGACGTAGCAGAATATAACGGCTTGATGATAAAAGGTAGATAAAAGGGCACAAAGGGGCCGCTTGGCAGGGGGGTTCTCGAGTTCTGGAGTTCACTCACCTGCAGGGTATAAAGCGATCCAGCGATGTAGGCGTCGTCGATGTTTCCATATTGTCAAATAGATTTCGGGCCACCGGACTGCAATGTTTCAAAATGCGCTTCTCATACTCCGGACTAAACATCTTTACAATTGTAGCGAACTTTGATCCTTTGTGTAGATTTTGTTGGTTTAACAATAATCAAAAACCAAAAACACAGCAACAAATATTCAAACTCCAAAAACAATATATATATAAATATATAAAACTAAATGTGTTTTCGACTGACGAAGACCAAAAAATAGTTGCTTGTTTGAATCTGTCAATGCCTTCTTGTTGTTGTTCTTGTTATTATACAAAATATATATATGTGTGTGCTTATATAAAACTTTATATAATTTATATATGTCTATACATAGGCAGTAAACGTTTGCTGCAAAAAAAAAAAACAAAAGAGAAGGGAAAGAAAGAAGTTGAGTTAATTTCAATTGATTCAGAAATGTATTTTTGCTTGTTCAAGTTGTTACGACATTTTTTTTGCATACCCTGGAAAAAAAAAAAAACTTTATGCGGGTATGTTGAATATGTAATAGACTACTTTTTTATTTTTATTTTTTAATATACTTTGTATACTTATATTTTCACAGATTTGATGAATTTTAGTCATTGAAACCTTAAAACCTTTTCTAAACACGTGTTCCGGCTTTACATTCGCTACTCCCAAGTTATTTACAGGGTATTTATTAGTCCATAAGTACTTTTTTTTGTTTATTTTTTTTTAACTTTACTATTCGAATTTGAATAAAATTGTAATTTATTTTTGTAGACAGTTTGCAAGCCAGCTCATTAATCAACGTCTTCAAACAGCGTGGTTCTAGGCTTAGAAAACATGGCCAACAAAAAACAAGTAAGAACGTTGCAGTCGGATGCACCCGACTGCGATATACTCTTTTTTTCGCCTCTTTGTGGAGTCAGAAGTGGGCGTGGGAATTGTATTTTTTCTCAAATCTTTCATGTTTTGCCATCAATTTAAATTTGTTTGGGCCTGTTCTACAGGTTTAGGAGAAACAAACATTGCTCGATTGCATTTGTGGGGGCGGGGGTGGGCGTGGCCAACTTTTTTTTACCAGATCGATCAAGGAAGTGATTAGTAGCCCTTGTGCAAAATTTGGTTACTCTAGCTCTAAAACTGTGGAAGATATAGTATTTTGCGGTTTGTGGGGGAAGGGGTTTTATTTTTTTTTTCAAAAAATTAAAAAAAAAGAGTATAAAAAAAGAGTTGACTGCATGGCTAATCAGTTTGCGAATAGGCTGGTGGGCGTATCAATCACACACCAACATGCACACACACACACACACACACAGAGACACACACACATACACTCTATCCATTTGTATCGCCTGTCATGTTGTTCGAATGTTATTCGCATTGAATGCGACGTGCATACTGAGAAGTCGCCCAGTTTAGAAGCTTGCTGTTTGCTGAAGAGGGTAACAGTTAATAAGCCAGGCTTAAAACAACTAAAACTGTCTAAATAAGCATGTTTAATAGATAGACCTATGATTCCTATAAGATAGTGGTTTGATTTTGATAAAATTTTAAACAAACTATCATATATAAACGTATAATAGAGCTATATGTAAAATAAAACATATAAAATCTCGTTCTTCAACAGATATCAGTTATAAAATTCGACATAGTATGTATGTATACCAAACCAATTCATAAATGTCACAGAAATCCCTACAGATTTTGGTTAGAAATCATTTAGCGTTAAATTCATTCTCATTTTTACTCCCTATTCCCAATAAAAATGGGAAAAAGGGAGTTATAAAGTACTGCAAATGTGTGTAACAGGCAGAAGGAAGCATTTCCGACTATATAAACTATATATATTCTTGATCAGCATCAACAGCCGTGACGATCTAGCCATGTCCGTCTGTCTGTCCGTATGAACACACAGATCTCAGAGACTATAAGAGCTAGAGACACAAAACTTGGCATGCAGGTTCCTGTATACCATACGTAGATCAAGTTTATTTCAAATTTCGGATGCAAATAAATAGCACCAAAGTTATGGAAGAACTTATTTCCCCTGTCTCAGCAGGCAGAAACAGCAGTTTGACATGCACTGTGCAAGTTGAGTACGCTGCTTGCTTGTGTTGCCACTGAACTGCTTGAAATGCAAGTTGGGAGCAGGGAGTCTCGTAGTCGGGCACACTCGACTAGAGTATTCTTACTTGTTGTTATTATTTCTGGCTAACAAATTTATTAAGATCAAGTTTATTAAAGTTTTAGTTTCTAAAACAAAATAAATTTGTTGCCCACCAAGTTTAACAAATTGTATGGCATCTGTTTTCTGTAGCAATCAATTTCGAACAGGTTGGCAGCTTTAGGATTCTAGGTAAAGCGAGTTAGCAGCTCCCGTGTTCGAATGGTTTGGTTGAGTGCATTTTTTTAGTGGATATTTTTTTGAAATTTTTTTAAAATAGAATGCAGATTGTTCTTTACATTTTTTGTTTCCATTCCAAAAATAGCTTTTATTTTCGAAATTAACTTTGATGCGATGTTTTCAACTGTCTAGTAGTTTTAGTGGAATTTTGAAACCAACAGAAAGACAGTTCCGTGACATCTTCGATATTTATTTTGGCTATAAATTAATTGCAGTTAAATTCCATAGCTTATGAGCGAATGAAAATGCAAACCAAGCGATAATCTTTAGAGATTTCCGTGATTTTCCTGATAGTGATCCGATTCTTATGAAATTTACTCAACATGTTTAGATTGTAATTAAGTTTATATAAGCCAAGTTTGGTTGAGATATGTAGCTAGAGAATCAACTAAAAATGTTTTTGCATACGATTCATTTTTCAAGCGATTGTTCCTATGGCAGCATAAGATATAGAGGTCTAATTTTGACTTTGAGTTCGTAACCAAGTGTTCATATTTATTTAATTAAATTAATGTTGAATAAACATTTCGATAAAAAGTGATTTAGATTTAATGCATATAAATGAAAGTTAAGTAAATTAAGGATTAACAATTAAAAATTTAGAATTAAGTTGAGGGTATTCAAAATTACACAAAATATGGAAACTATAGTATATTATAGTGCTTCTATACGTTCGAAGAAGTCTAGTTGGACTCGTTTGTTGATGCTGATCAAGAACGTATGTGTATAGTATATATTTTATGGATCTGTTTGACTTCTTCTTCTTCATGCGATACACGATATTATGGGGGTGTTGGGAGTTGAGGAAGTTTTTACGTACTCAGTTCAGCGTGAAATCGTGAAATGCACTCGACTGTAATAGACTTCCGCGTTTTCTGTTTTTGCTGATTTCCAACGTTTACTTTTTTGTTTTTTTTTTTTTTAGAATATGATTATTATTTGTTATTTATGAATTTGTAGAATAGAAAATATATAATATAACTCTGGCAACACGTAGACAAATATCAACCGACTGACTTGACTCGCTCGACTGACAAAACTAAAATTCAATTGAGTTTTTCTCGAATATTTTCAGACAGATAAAATTCGCACAGGTAGTTTTCGTTTTTCCTATGGGTTCCATTAAGACAGGTAGATAGGGAGTTTCCCCGGTGCCGCAGTCGAAGTCTGGATCCGCAAGTCGCGATTCAGGCAAAAGAATGATAAGAGCTTATCGCGGTGCACAAACATATATATATATATATATATATATATATATATATATATATATATATTTGTATATAATGCGGGCAAAAATGAGTCAATTCTTAATCGTCAATTACCATTTTGCCTGTTTGAACATGTCGCGATAAGCAACAAGTGTAGAGGGGATTTCGGGGGCAGGGTAATCAGGGGTCATCACTTCAAAAGAAAAAAAGGGGGGCAGTATATTATAGCTTATAGTATATTATAGCTTAAGCTTAAAGAATTCGATTTATGTTAGGTAAACCTATATGAAAAAGAAAATAAGTAAGAGCATTCCCAACTCCGTGATACTCTGTTTCCAGTTTTATCTTTTGAGGACATCATAAGTAACTAATACTTATATATATTAGTCGGTTAATGAATCATTTGATTGACGCAATTATGATTAACAGTTGGATTCTCTTTCTAATAAAATTAACACTTTATTTTTATACTCTTTTTTTAACTTTTTTGAAAAAAAAGGAAAAAAGAGTATATTGGGTTTGTGAAATGTCCGTCCGTCCGTCTGTCTGTCCGCCTGTATGAACGCAGGTTTTTTCCACAGTTTTGAAGCTAGAGCAACCAAACTTGGTATACATGTTGGTATATACCATAGGCAGACAAAATGTCAAGATCTCCCCCCACCCCCACCCCTTCCCCCACAAACCACAAAAAACTATATCTTCCACAGTTTTAGAGCTAGAGTAACCAAATTTTGCACAAGGGCTACTAATCACTTCCTTGATCGATCTGGTAAAAAAAAAATTTGGCCACGCCCACCTCCGCCCCCACAAATGAGCAAAGTCTGTATCTCCCACACCCCTTTAGCTAGAATCACCAAATTTTGCAGGTTGAATCCTGTTGCCTTATTAAATGGATTGGATTGCAATCGACCAAAGTTTGCTTCTCCCAAACTTGTAGAACGGGCCTAACCAAACTTAAATTGATGGCAAAACTTGAAAGATTTGAGCAAAAATATAATTGCCACGCCCACTTCTGACTCCGCAAAGAGACGAAAAAAAGAGTATATCGCAGTCGGGTCCATCCGATTGCAACGTTCTTACTTGTTAATTTATAAAAAAGTAAAAATCAAACTACCAATTTTAATATTTTCGTAAACAGAGTATATATATGTATATATATTACGATCTTTTTAAAAGCACAATACCCAAAAAATATGACAGAGTTCTACAAACAAATGTGACGTTGGTCAAAGCCCGCACAGTTTTTAAAACATTTCGAACTATAGCTCTAAGTGTTGATTAATCGAGTAAGAGGAGGATGAGGGTGATGTTTGGTCGGGGGAAAGGGAGAGCTATGTATGTTAAACATACCATCAAATGTTTATTCGATCAACTTTTTCAACTGATTACTTGGAGCTAGAAATCTGAATAGAAAATTGCCGACAAATATATATGTATGTATATGTATATATAAATATTAGTTTTAAGAAATGGGAAAAGGGTTTTTATACAAAATTGATAGTGGTTTTCAAATATATATATATATAGTTTTTGGTTGCAGTAACGTAAAACAAAACACAGTTTGTTCTCAAGAAGAGTTAACATATAATAAAAAGTATCTTACATTTGTGTGATATCTTGAAAATACGTGTTCATTCTAGAACCAGACCAGGCAGCGTTTATTTTTCAACAAAAATATCATATATATGGCATAACTGCAACCAATGTCATCTTTAAAGATTGATCTATGCATATCCACCATCATATTTTATGATAAAAAAATAATCATATTTTCCGCCATAATATATGAAAAACAAAAATAGAACAAAGTTTGAAAGTTTTTAAAAAAAAGGTAGAAAGACAGGCTTTTATCGTAGCCGTTAGTAAGTGTGCAGTTATCATATGATAATATACATATATGATATATAAATAAAATATGCTTTTAAAAAAGATTTTAAAAATGCAGAAATTGTATAATTAAGAACGTTTTTTACTTTTTACAATCTTGTGAATTAAAATGCAATATTTATAATAAATTAACAAAATGTATTATTAACTGTACTTTTTGGTTGGGTCTTTGGGCTTATATGGCTGCTTGTTGTTGTTTTTGAAAGCGAAGGTCAGGAAAAGTCGCCGACGCCATTTATAGACGCTGAGATAATGCTCCAAAACGGAGCAGATGGAGATGGTGGAGATAGAGATGGCGATAGCTGTCTGTCTCTGTCTTTGCCTCCAACTGGCGCACAGCTGTAGAGCGTGTTCTCCCACAGCGATAGAGATAGATGACGACGCGTCGCTTGCACTTGAACTTTGACGGCTATAAATATATAACGAGTAAGAGAGGAGAGGAGACAGATGTGGTGGTGGGGGGGGGGGAAGGGAGTGTAAGTAGAGGGTGTTAGGGGAAGGGGACGACAAGTTACAGTAACCGCACACCTCATCCGTTGCCGCTACAGCTTGACTGTTTTGCTGCGGTTGCCGTTGACTTTGGCTTATCAGCAGCAGCAGCAGCGACGGCGGCGCAATGTGACCATGTGTGTGGGAATACTTATGATAAGGCACGCACTGCAGAGCATAGTAAAAATAAAACAGTAATACCAACAACAACAAAATTCACATGTGCGACGACAACTCGAAAAGAGAATTAAAGAAAACAACTTTTGCCAACCTTTGTGGCAAAAACGTTAAAGTTAGAGTAAGAGCGCAGTAGACGAACAGGATTAATCGATACACTTTTCTTCTGACCCAAGCGGGGTGAAGTGGAGAGAGAGAAAGAGCGAGCGTGAGAGAGCGCATGATAGACAAGCAGGAGCGGTAATCGATAGACACAGACGCCCCCCTCCAACAAATGCAATACCAAATCGTTAATCGGTAATCATGTCAAGGACTTCGCCAAATACGCCCCAAAATGCTGCTGCTTAGCGTCTATGACTAAATATTTGTTTTAAGAATTTGCAATAATTGCGTTATTGTTGTTGTTTTTTCTTATTGTGCACTCACACGCACAAACACAAACGCAGGCGTACGCACTGCCAAAGAGCGAGAGCGTTTGAGAGCCAGCTGCATACACACACACACACGAGCATGGTTGGCCACATGCAAGCAGCAAACGCACGCTCACTCGCGCTCTTTCACTCCACCGCACACAATTCATTGCAATGTACAGCTAGTTAAAAATAGTGCAACGCGTATTCAAATGAACTTCAGTTGATTTAACTGTTATTCTACACACTTAAATGCATAACTGTTTAGCACACATTTTACACTTACTTTTGTTGCACTTCTTATGTTATCCCTAATTGTTTTTTACGCGCAAAACACAACGAGAAACGGTTAATTTTGATTTCATAGTAACTGCAAATGCTGTTGTTGCTGCTGCGGCTTGCACCAACAAAAAAAAAACGGCTGGAGAACACACACAAAAACAACAACGGTGCGCGACGCGAGCGGGTGGATTGCCTTTTTATTGTTGCAATGGCCCTTGACAATGCGTCTTTTGACAACAACGTTGCACTGCACGTATTAGGCAAACATTTATTTGATTTGTTTTGGTTGATTACAAATGTTGTTGTTGCCTTTGCTGCGTTGCGGTCCGCGCTTGTTCGCCGCCGATTTGATTTGTCTCCAAACTTAGCGTTTTTTTTTTGTATGCTAGTCTGCAGCAGTGTTAGTGATAACCACAGCCTATCGATAGTCTAAATGCAACGCTGTGTTGCATAGTGTGACCAGTTGTGAGCTTGTTAAAAATGCCAACATCGCTCTTTAAAAATACTACTTTATGAGCGATAACATTCTAACCAATTTCATTGCTGACAGTTGTAATATTCAAAAAGACTCCATTTTTCAAATGTTTGTGTTTATTTGTGTATTCTTAAAAACTATATTTTAATGGAAAATTTATAATTACATAACAACTGTATGCATTAAATATGATATTCAAAGTCAACAAACTTCAGATTAGACTTTTTATTAAATATGTAAGCAACCCGCCCAAACAATTGTGGTATCAGCTCTTACGAAATTTGATAAATATAAAATTTATATTATAAACACATTTTTAAGAGCCTGTAAAAAATCCATATAGATTGGATAATAAACACTTAATTGTTTTTGGCAACATTATTTTATTTATCTGCTGCTTTATTAACCAATTCCTCTCATTATTTTAATGTTTTGCAACACAAATTCAATTTGCACAAAAATGTTTACGAAGTTGATATCAAATCAACACTGTTTTCGGTCGTTGCTGCAACTAATTAATCAATATCAAATCAGAATGAGAAAAGAATTGATCGTCCATGTTATCTCTTATTTTATATATTTATAATTTTCACTATGCTGATGATTATATTTAGACGTAAAAACAAATCAACTGTCAAATCTTACTTCTACTGCCACTGCTATAAATGTAAGCGACTTTTTTTACTGCTAGTGCCACTATCGATTTTAGGGATAACGTAAGCAGGCTATAAATCTCATAAACTACTGTTTGTGCCACATTTTAAGCTGAAGAGCTGTTCGTGAAATCAAAATCATATCAAAACTGTTTTCGATCGTTGCTTAAATAATATTAAAATTAAATCCGAATCATTTTCAGTTTTAGGAATCCCCAACTGTTTACGATGAATTCATCGGCCACTGTGAACGATAGTTTGCAATGAAGCATCGATATACTTGTTGACAATATATCGTTTTCGTTCTTGCTAGTCCCGATGTCATAACCTCGTTGGCGGCGGCCAAAACGTATTTTTACTTAATTGAATAATTCTGTATTAAACATATATTGGCCAATCATAATGTTAATGCTGCGTCGTGGAGAGCAGTTGCATGCACGTCTGCATGCAGCATGCCGCCGCTACCTGGCCATCAAAGCCGAACCACTGTCAATTGCAACAACTGCTGACTCCGAATATACTGTGGAGCCGGAGTATCCAGCGATTCGAGATCTTAGTTATAAAGCACGCAAGCAGCAGACAGCCACAGATTGGCATAATGAGATACGTGAGGTGGCGACGATCGAGGAGAAGATGATTAAACTGAATATGCCGCGCTATTATGGCTATAAGGTTGTGGATCTCAATGATAACAAGGTGCCGTACAATGCGCTGCCGCTGACGCAACATTATACGCGTACTGTGCTGGAGGAGCTGACGCAGGAGGTAACGCAGGAGCGGACGCCGGAGCTGACGCCAACTGTGTCCAAGTCAGATGACACGCCGTTGGATGTGGCCGTTAAGGGAGCGCGTGGCAATGTTATTGAGGCATTGGAATATGCGCACGATTACTACAAGTAGGTATTTGATTTAGTATATGTAAATCTTTGCTAATCCTTCAAAATAATGCAGGCATCAGCTGACGCTGCTGGCGTGTCCGCCCGATGATGTTGCACGCGAACAACAACTGACGCAGATAATTGTGGAGCAATTAAATCGTGTCGCTTTGCAAGCGCTGAGCAACGATTATGCGCATTTGCAGGAAATCGAGATTGATTATAATCCACGACACGAGGCATTTTGGGCAGTTGGTGGCGTCGATCCGCCCAAGAACGTTGTTAAATCGAAAAAAGGACGCGAGTGGCAGAAGGAGGATGCCAACGATAACGTTGACCGTTTGGTTCAGTACACTGGTGAACCCTATCTGGCGCTGCGACACCATCAGCAACTGTGCACATGGAAAAGCGCTGAGGAATGCGAGAACTTAACGCTGGCCAAACAGCTGCCGCGCTTCAATCATGATGCACGCACCTTGGGCTACAGCACCAAGTATCAGCATGCCGTCAATGTGCCAGGCTATTGGCCCAGCGCCAATGCGCCCAATTTTGGTTTGCTCTCGTTTCAGTCGCGTGCGCATCTGCAGCTGCGTCCGGCGTCGTATGGCAAACGTGATGAGCTGGAGTCGATGCATGCTTTGGCCATACAATCATCATACGCCTGGCTGCTGGCGCAGGCCAATTACAATGGCTTTAATACCTATAATGAGTTAACCTATCCGCTAAACACCCAAACTGTGATCACAAATGGGCGAGAGTGGAGTTTCTATGAGTATCAATTGAATACGCTGCTGCTGCACGGCAACCATATCGATGAAAATCCTCGTGTGAACTTCTGTCGCGGCACAGCGCCTCAGCCGCTCTATGCTGAAATTTCCAGCGATGGCAAATGTATTGATTTCAACGACGGCACTTTGCGTCAGCTGCTCAGCTTTTACAGCAATGCGCCTAGTATTCAGCGTACTGCCGCAGATCTGCTGCCGTATGTGGAAGGTGCAGCGTTGCGTCGTGCCGCTGATTATGATAATGCGGAGAAGCGTGAATTCCTGGAACATACGTTCAAGCATTTGGCCTCAAAGCGACCGCGTCACTTGGAGCTGCCCGAGGTTTATTTGTGGGAAAAGCTGTATAAGATTGACAACAATACGCGCGCAGCGGAGGCGCGTCGTCGTTTTTTTGAGCTGGACAAAAATCCTTGGCGCCGCACACTCGACCAGCACGACAAGGTGTATGTGCCGCGTGTGGTGCGGCCTGGTGGCAAGAAGAATCGCGAGGGACGCTTCAAGAAAACCTACTATCCCTAAACTTTACTGTTGCCCAATTGCAGATGCTCTATTAACATCATTTTTTGTTTGTTTTTAAACTATAGCAACTATTACTAAAATAAAAACAAAAAAAATTTGTTATTTTGTACAAAGCATTGAAGCCTCTTTCATATCCAGCTGAAATGCATAGGAAGCAAATTAAGACCATTAAAACAATATTTTTTTAATGAATTCCATTTAGAATGTCATTCTCTAATATTCGTTTTTAAACTTCTTTATTTTTGTTTTTAAAACCAGAGCAACTATACCTAAAATAAAAACAAAAAAGAAATGCTATCTTTGGCGTGCCGAAGATATATACCCTTGCAGACAAGATTTCCATAAGAAAACTTATTTTTCAGCTGATTGTTTCTATAACCGCTATAAGATATAGTTATCCGAATCTGCTAAAATTTGGTCAAAATGTGTAAAACGCGCTTTAACTAATTTTTTAACCGATCGTTCCTATGGCAGCTATATGTTATAGTGGTCTGATCTGGCCAATTCAACTATAGGTACTACCTGCAATAAGAAGAAGCATCTGTGCCAAGTTTCATCAAGATAGCTCTAGAACAAAGTCTTGAAAAGCGCACAGACAGCCGGACAGACAGACAGACGGACATGACTCGGCTGTTGATACCGATCACGAATATAAAAATTTTTTTTTTTTGAGACGTCTCCTTCAATGCGTTACACATTTAGTGACAAAATTGTAACATTCTCGGCAAAGGTATAAAAATGTATATTATTTTACAAACTGAATCCTTTTTCATAATTGTCCAGCTGAAATGCATAGGAAGAAAGTGAAGATAAGTAAAAGAATTTTTTTTAATGAATTCCATTTAGATTTGCTTTCTTTAATATCCGTTTTTTGTTTTTATATTTTTGTTGTGTTGTTTAAAACATTTATTTAATTGCATATTGTATCGTTTCTTGCGTTTAGTTTTGTTTTTTTTTTTGTTTTGGTTTTTACTAAGGTAACATGTTTGCCGTAGAATAGTTGTTGGCATTTTCAAACATTTATAGTTTTTTGTTTTGTAAATTTTGCTTTGCTTTCTTTCGTTTTAATTACTTTTTTATTAATGCATATGTATGTGTATGTAAGTACATTTGTTTGATTTTTGTTACTGTGTTTGTAAGTACATTTTTTTGGTTTTCTTTTTTGTTTTTCTTGTTCTTGTTGTGAAGCATTTTTCTTAGTGTTTTTTTTTGGTTTATTGTGATGTGT
Source organism: Hirtodrosophila cameraria (assembly GCA_949708635.1). Taxonomy (NCBI): domain Eukaryota; kingdom Metazoa; phylum Arthropoda; class Insecta; order Diptera; family Drosophilidae; genus Hirtodrosophila; species Hirtodrosophila cameraria. The sequence goes on along the minus strand of OX453090.1, from coordinate 34,110,642 downwards.
TTTTCCTATGTATTTTTTTGTTTTTCTCTTTATTTTTTTAGGTGTTTTTTTTCCCATCATTTTGACTTTTCTTTCTATTTGTGTTTGATTTGTTGTTGTTTTTTTTATTTTTATTTTAATTTTGCAATTAATTTATATATATGTACTATTGTTTTTGTTTTCTCCTTTAACCATATGCGTTTGAATGAATTTTGTTATTGCTGCTGTTTGTATTTTGTTCATGATTATTAGAACACTTTAATAATGAAAGTTGCACAATTATATTGGGTATATTTGAGTACAATAGACACACTTCATCAATCGAATAAATCATATCTAAAATATTGATAGCTACAATAAAAATTAAGGCATTGTTGTTGCTGTCGATTTATTGTCCTGGACCAGTGAATTATGTCAATGTATAGTAATTCTCAGCGCATTTTGTGAATTTGTGATGTTGTTTTAAATTAAATTAAAAAAAAATATTAATAATATTTTAAGTTTTATTTGCAAGCTGTATTTCTGTAATTGTTTTCGTTTTAAAAATTAAAGTATTACCTTTAATCTCGAATACTTAATGAATTCAGCTTAGAGATTTCGGGATCGGATGGAATTTAACACAAATTTTAAAAAGCCGGCAAACTTGGCTATCTCGTACATACAGCTGGTCCCGAAAAATCTCTCGGGTGACGCTAAAATTTATGAGCGTTTTATTTTGTATCGGATTGGATTGTATTCCGTCAATTTTGAAAAGTCTTCAATATACTATTATACTGTAATATATACACCTATTTAAAATGTGGCTAAAATTCAAACTTGTTTTATAATGTAGGTAACCATAAATAATTGTTAGTAACAAGAAAAATTCTATAACAATTTCAATGAAATTTTTGATGTCTTATGGATTCCGGGTGGGATTCAACACCCGCTGTATTTTTAGAGTCCGGGACGGTCGGGATTCGGGAAAACAATAATTTAAAGGACGAATTTCTTAGCCAATCCCATCTCTAGTTCAGCTAACACGTATGCAGGTATTCATGTAAAATGAAAAAAAAAGCATTCAGAACCGGTACGTAGTATGTATAATGTTTCGGTTCTGAAATGAACTTTTCGGTCCCAAGAATATTAGTTCTCGTTGAAGTTTTCTTTAAAAATGTAAAATATTGGTGCTGAATGCCGGTTCTGGTTTAGAGTTTTGATCGGTTAATTGAGTTTAACATCTCTGGTTACAATGCCTATTAAGTTCAACAATATTTCAATGAATTGAACATACTTATATTTTTGTTTTTCGATTGGGAAACATTAAGATCATTTTATTCAATTCAATTTCAATTTTAGTTAATTAGTTTAAGTGTAAACGGCAAAAAACTTGAGAAACTTCCCTCTCTTTAACATAAAGAATGTACTTATGTGTTTGTTAAGGATGATCATTTGACCAAACTGTGCTGTGTGTGTGTTTGTGTGTGTGTGTGTGTGTGTGTGTGTATGTGTGTGTGTGTGTGTGTGTGTGTGTGTGTGTGTGTGTGTGTGTGTGTGTGTGCGTGTGTGTGCGTGTGTATGTGTGTGTGTGTGTGTGGTTAAGTGTTTGTGTGTAGGCACAATATTTGTTCTTTAAAGTTGCTCTTTTTGTTATACATATATTTAATTCATATTGTTCTACGGCTTTTGTTTGGCTTTCACACGCTCTTTATGTAGCTGTTGCCTAATCACTATGTTATAAGTATTTATGTACTTACTACATACTTATGTATTATTAAAATTATTTTATTTGGCTTTCATACATTATTGTTTTCATTTAGCACTTAATTGCAACACACAGCTAATAAATATGTATTCTTAAATTTCTCAGATGAAGATGTCTTTTATAACTAATATACATATTTCGTATGTAGATTTGCCTAATCTAACTTATGCGTGCATGTAGTTCCTAACTCAAGAACACACATACATTTCTCTTTTTTAGTGTTTTTGTCTTTTAAGTGTACATATGTATGTATGTATATATATGTGTGTGTGTGTCTGTGTGTGTGTGTGTGTGTGTGTGTGTGTGTGTGTGTGTGTGTGTGTGTGTGTGTGTGTGTGTGTGTGTGTGTGTCTACGTAATCTATTAAATATTTGCTGTAGACATTTATTTGCTTTACACCAACATCAATTGCAATAATGTTTGTTTAATTCTATTTGATTTATTTGTAAACTTGTTTGTATGTGCTACGAATATATTCAGCCATTTTCAGATTTCCACTTACGAATTAACTCCTCATAAATATATAAAGCATACTTTTGGCATAATCTAAGAATTACATGAACATTAACCAAAATCTAATCATTTTTATTGTATTCTGATCCGCAAAGTATGCTACACACTTTTATGTGCATTTAATTCGAAAGTGGAATTTGAAACAGACCTCACTATGACCTCGAGAACAATTATGAAATAAAATATTGAAAGTAAACCAAAACCAAATCTATGCTAACTATTGTACTTATGTCTTTTCGCATGCTATGACTTGTATATTATTGCAAATTTTAGATAAAAACAATTTCAACTCCAACAAAAAACCTTATGATTCCCAATTCTGGATTTTCATCATATGCAGTGGTATATACATATAATGTGATGAATACAGCGTTTCTTATTGAGCTCTCACTCAAATTGTAGTTATTTTGTTCAATTTATATTGATTTCCAATTGGAAAAGTTGTTAACCAGGTGTGTTCCGAATTCCACATTTAAATCGCTTACACAGAATAGTGTATAGCATACTTTTTAGAGCATATTTTTTAACCGATTAACCTAAAAGTATGCTATACATTTTTTAATAGAATTGATTCGGAATTGGAATACGGAACGGGCCTGATAATTATATTTTTGTTGTTGTTAGATATGTGTACAAATAAAGCTAAGCATAAGGCTTAGTTGCTTATGCACAAAGATGGTATTTACTCATTTCCTTGATTCTTATCGATATCTGTAAACATATATAGTATGTTCTTGTAGTATGTAGTAGGTACTCTTATATTTAGTACGTCTGTGCCTGTGTGTGTGTGTATGTGTTTGTGTTTATTTTGTTAGTCCTTAAAGTTTAAAAATTTCTAAACTAAAGCAAGTTCAATTTGTAAGTATGTCACTTGATATAGTTTTGTAGTAGTATGTATACGCAAAGACTTGATTCATTTTCTCATAGTTTTGGAAACCGAATAAAGTTGAGGTGCTCATTGAGTTCATATATTGAGTAAGCCTTTCTACAAATACTTGTAGCTAAAGTATTTATATATATTTTTGTATGTGCCATTAGAGTTTGTGTGTGTTTTATTTTTAATTCCTGGCATTTATTAAATCAATTTAAACGATTCTAAGAGGACACAAAAAATAAAAATATCGAAAAATCGAAAATTATTTCAAAATATTAGCAATTCATTCTATCTAAGTAAATAGTTCCATAATCCTTTTCCTATTGTAAAAATGATATAATTATATTCATAAGGGCGATTGTCTATACATACTTGTATGTAAGAAAGTACTCATTTCATGATGTTTCTGTACTGCAAAAATGTAAAAGAGTTCAACACGAATATTCTCAAACATTTCGAAAAGTTTTGAATAATTTTGATTTGTAAGCTACACAATAGCAATAACAAGGGTATTATTATCATCAATTGGTAAATTATAGCTGTTTTTATGGATGTATAAGCACATTTCATGATTTCTAATGCTATTTAACATGTTTTCGAATCAAAAGTTTCGATTTTTGGATGGACAAAGGTCTAACTAAATTGTTTTTATTGGTAGATAATTTAGTTTTGTCTATTCTGTAATATTCCTGTAAAAAACTGTGTGCTGTGTTGATTGAGAACTTTTTGTAATAGTATGTATAAAAACGCATTTGTTGCTAATACTCTTCTTCTTCTTGTTGCTGAATACTTTCTGTGTGGGTATGAAACCATTTGCATTATTAATACATACATACATATTTAAAATGTACTTCTTAATAAAAAAACGTTTATCAAAAACTGTTGTTATGGGTTTTTTTCATTTCATTTCATTTCATTTTGATATAAATTTAAATAACTTATGTCAACCTCGAATAAACAAATTTTACAACAAAAATGTTTGGCAATGCTACGTGGAAAAAATTACCCTTTAGTTCTTCTTGTTGTTGTTGTTGTTATTGATACTTTGCGTCTTTTAGGCTATCCGATTCTTGTTTTGAACTCTATTTTGATTTTTATTATTATAAATTTTTTGTTTTTGGTTTTTTAAAATTGCTTTTGGTAGTAAATTCGCGGCTGCCGGATGCCTTCAGCATTAATTGGCTTTAGTATTTAAGCAAAAATTTGATACAATTTATTTAACTTGTTAAGTTTATAATTTGATGTGACTTTAAGTTTTAGTTTGTTTTTTATTTAAATTTAATTTTAAGTTTAATTTTTAGTTTTGGTTAAAGTGCGAACTTTAAGCATTTAAAATGTTTTTTAATAGGTACACATATATACATTTATGTGTTTAATCTGCGACATAGTTTAGCCATTAGCCGCCGGGCACCAATGTACCCGCCTAGAGAGAGGGTTTCTTTGAGGACTTGAAGCGGAATTCAGTATACTGGAGGTTACTCCGTTTTATTTTGTTCTAGGCCAATTCATTCGAAATTAAGTTAAGTTGTAAAAAATAATAATAAAACAATTATCAAGATTTAAAAAATATAAATTACTTTAATAATGGCTTATGATCATTTAGAATAAATGATTTTCAAATTAAAGAATTAAAATAATTGTAATTGATGGCAGAAGTGTATTAAATTACCATTTGCAGAATCATATTACTTTTCTAATTGAGCGAATTTTGTAATTGAAATTATTGAAATTACCTTAACACTTAGCCAAGTAAAAACTTTCACAATTATTTATTATATGTAATTACAAAAAGAATTGTAATTACAAAAAGTATTAGAAAGAACTGAGAAATTATACTTTAAAAGAGTATTTTATGGCATAATGCATGAATCATTTCCAGCAAGCTGTTAGCTTTTAGGGACAAAGCTTTTATTTTATTCTCTTATATTTATAGAACTTTCAGTATTCTGGTTTATGGCTTCAAGTCGCTGCGTTTGGCTTTTATGCCATTACTTTGTTGTTGGCTGTGAAAGATTAGACCAATTTGATTTTTAAAGCTGTTATATCAGCGGGCGTAGAGCTTTATTTGCAATCGCTAGTCGACGCTAAAAGCTCCACTGTTAGGCTTTGAGACGGCTAACAGTATAAATATACTAAAGTTTTATATTAGTATATTTGTTTTTTTTTTAAATAACAGTTACATTCGAACGCTTAGATAAGTTCTCATGCTTTGTTAATTAAGTTTTTAGTGTTTAGTTTAAGAGTTTAGCTTTTAGTTTTAGTTTTGGTTTGTTTTGTTTTGTTTTTTTAGTTTAAACGCTTGACTTTTATGCTTGCTTGATTTAATAATTAAGTAATTTTTTTTTATTTAATTAGAGTTATGCATGTTTTTGTTTTTATTTTAAGATTAAGGAAGACCCTTGCTTTTGTGCATAGCCCCTAGCAGCTTTTGATGTTTTATTGCAGCTGATAAATAATGTATATATATTTTATATTTCTGAATTACATACAGTATATAGTTATATGTAATTTGGCTTATTGTTACATATACAGACATCAAACATCATACATTATGTATATGTAGGTATATACTATAAAGTATACATATACTATAAAAATACTCGTACATGCATAAAATTTTTGAAGTTTATCTTAATCTTACGTATGTAGCTAAACAACAAAAAAAAAAAAAAATGTTTTTTAGCATCTAGTTGTAGATACTGAGAAATTCAAGTTCGATTCGCTATATATGATAATGCACTCTGATCTAATGCTAATACATAATGCCTTGGTATTAAGAAGCATGTCAATGTGACACAGAAATTATAATTCGTTTACAGCGTAATATGTATTGATTGTGTTGGAAGAGGGGAAGGGGCGGGTGAGGAATTTTTAAGGGGTTATATGGGATTTGAACTTATTTAGTTGTTGTCCAGATTGCGCTTGGGCGTTATGCAAAACAAAACACAAACAAATTGTCTATTTTATTAATGGTTTTTTTGTTTGTTTTTTTGGTTTTTACGACTGTCAGTGGCAATTAGCTAAAAAATACCGTGTTCTGTTATGCTTTTTGTGTATGTGTATGTATACGTGTGTGAGTGTATGTGTGTGCGTGTGTGTTGTAAAAATTTAATTTATGTATGTCTGCTTTTGAGTACATTTGTTGTTGTTTTACGCTACGCACGAATTTGCTGTTAACTTTTTGCTGTTCTTTGTTCAAACTTCATTTAAAAACTTATTTTTTATATATCTATAGTGATTTTTCATCATTATCATAATTTTTGTAACTTAAATAATTGTCATATGTATGTATATTTGACTAACCTGTCACACTATGTTTTTTATCTAATCCTTATACTGTATAATGTTATTATCATATATTGTATTTTATATATTATATATTATGTACTATGTTCTATTTACTAGTTGTCTTGTTTTCAACTTGATTTTTTATAAGCATTTTATTTTACTTTATTTCCATTGGGCTTCTTTTTTCTTGCATTTATGTATATGCCTATATGCCTTTTAAATTTATATATATATATATTTATATATATATTTTACTCGTATATATGTACTTGTATATATATATATATATATAGAATATTTAAAAAATAGTTAACTTTATACTTTGTTTTCAATTTCTTTCTATCCTCATCGCGTATGTCTTGCGCTTCAGCTTTGATCTTTCAAATTCTGCTTTATAGCTTTGCTTTTTGTTTGCAGGGACCGTAAACGTTATTTAGTTTTACTTTTTTTTTTTTAAATTACTTGTAGTTTTAGATTTTATTTGTTGGATTTTGTTTTCTTTTTTATTCAAAAATAAAACTTATTTCTTGAGTTTTATTTGTTATTACAATACTATTTTATATTATCAATTTGCCAATACGCTATGCTCAACGATTGTAAATTCGATACTTTGAAATTTTTAGACTAAAAAGTGTCTTATGAGTTTTGTTATAATTTCAACTGGAATTTCAAACTCAATCAAACTTGTTCTGAATTTCACTTGCGACACAATTCAACAGAAATATGCCAAGCATACTTTCAGGCGAGTTACCAATTGAATGTATGTAGAAGAAAACTGAGCTTCGTCATTTTATCGTTCGCCAAAAAGTATACTACATAGTTTTCTGTACAATTGGTTCGTGGGTGAAGTTCGGAACAGAGCTGATAATCTAAGTGTTCATTTCTGAGAAATTAAAAAAAAGCTAAAAAATAATCGCATTATAATCTAAGTTCATTTTTACTTTATTTTGCAATAAATTTAAATTTGTTAACGATTTTTCAATTGTCAAACTAAAAAAACTGTCAAAACTTTGGCACAAATTTGTGTGCAACTAAGTATATTTCATGTAGTAATTATAACGAAATAATTCTAATGTATATACATACCTTCTTCGATTTTGATTTTTTTATTTTCAATATGTATGTATGTTTTTTGTTTTGTTTTTTGTTTTGGCTAAAACCTTTAAAATAAATTTTATTTGCGGTCCCTGCTTCTAATCTGTTTCGTTTAGTTTCGTTTTTTGTTTGTTTTGTTTTGTTTTGGCCAGGTTGGTTTGTATTCAGAGTTCAGTATTCAGTTTATCGTTTCAAATCGAATATCTACTATACGATTTGTACAAAATGTTCAGTTGTCGTTTATTATGGCTTATGGTTGTTTTGTTATTTTGGCTTTGAATGAATGTGTTGCAAATTCGGTGCTTTAAAATCTCAGAAATGCTAAATAACCAAGTCAGTACAAAGACTTTCGCGATAGGACATATATTTGTATGTATGTTATGTATGTATGTTATGTATATGATATAAGCTGTTCCTAACTAAGCATTAATTAATTTTGTAGATATACATAAACAGGCTTGCGTAATGTGCTTTTGCGTTTTTGGGTACCAAGCTGATACCAAAAATGTTCAAATTCAATTCTAAAAAGACCGGATTTTTTTTAAACTTGTTTATTGAATTTGTTTTGTTGTTGTTGTCTTTTGGTCGCTGCTTGGTAGCAAATTTTGAAAAATCAAAACAATTTTTGAACATTACATAAACATAACATGTATTACGTTGTGCTTGTGTGTTTTGTTGTTTTTATTTTTTTTGTTCACTTTTGAATTTGAAATTTTTATTGTGACTGGTTTACGTTTTGTTCATACAATTTTCTATCACAGCAACATATTTGTATACGCTATTTTACATACTATAAATAAAAATAAAATTAATCAAAAATTATTTTACAATAATTTACAAAGACATTTCTAATAAATACGCCAAAAATTTGAGAAATAACTCAAAGTTTGTCGTACAGTGTTAAAGTTTAGTTTATATATAAAAAAAAACTGTATACATTTTGAAAATATATTTTAGTATGTACTAAATACAGAAAAAATTATTTAAATTATCGAATACAAAAGACATTAAATTGAAAAGCGTTCACTTGTTTATGTATTCTTTACATTTTTCTTTTTTTGTTTGTTATTTTGTTTTTGTTTTTTCTAACGTTTTTCGAAAATTTTACAAAAGTAGAAACAATATTTGTACGACTTTAGTTAACTGAAGGATTGCGGAGACCATCAGAGCTGTATGAAGCATTTATGGGAACTGTAACAAAAATATGATATATGAGTTTATGCTTATTCATTATCAATTTTCAGCTTTTACTCACAATGAAATGTGGTGCCGAAAACAACACCGCCAGGGTAGCTATGATGGTGAAAAGCGTGAAAATAATAAGGCACAAACGATCCACGACCATTGCGGCAAATTTCCAATCTCGAGTTACATCGCCGGTCTCATCCTCCTTCTTAAGCTACAAAACAAAACAACAAATAAATTAAATAAATCAGTTGATTCTCGATAAACCGTTTAATTTACCTGATCGGTTATAAAACGCAGTTCCTTCAATATCAACGCTAGCTCATACTCAGCCGATGAGCCCAGACAGGTGTGTGATATGCCTTCATGCATACGTCCATCGCCGACAGCGGCAACGGGTCCTGGACCCACTGGACCCACCGGACCAACGCTGCCATCATCGCCTTGTCTGTGAAAACAACACATTGCATCAATATTTGTAAACGTTTTCTTATTCTTCCACAACCATTTATTTGTCTTTTTGTACAATAACTTAAGGAATCATTGTTGCTTTTTAGTTTCTTTTTTTATACCCTTGCAGAAGATTTTATCATATCGTCAACAAACGAGTTGATCCAGCCATGTCCGTCTATCTAGTCTCTCAGTTTTAGAGCTATCAAGTATGTATATTGTTACATCTATACACTGAAAAATGAGTTTTTGTTTCTTAAGCTACTTGTATCTCAACTAACTTAGCCCTTTCTATACCTGTTCACAAAATTTAATCAAATCCGAACCACCTTATAGCTGCCATAAAAACAATTGTTAGTATTTTCTATCATACTTAGGGCCCATTTTTCAATGTCTCAATAAACACTATGTGTCAAATAAACGTAATGAGTGCTAAGTGGAACTTCATCTTCCCGATATATATCGCAACAGAAAGAGATACTTATCGATCAATGTACAGGCAGTATGCATTGTAAATTAGGTTTTGTAATATGTTTTTTACATGACAGTAACATCTTTAACAACAACCGTTTAAAGTATCGGTTTGAAAGTGACAACTTCAAAAATAGTGCACCAATAATGCCAACGGTCGCGAAAAATCATTTGCTTTTGACAGTTTTGTTGCCACCTTTCCCAAAATTTTGGCATTTGCATGTTAACGTGACACATAAGCTTAAAAGTCGATTGAAAAATTGAAATTGCTTATGTGCCACTTTATCTAAAACATAACCTAATGTGAACCATAGCTATGTACGCTTTTATTTGGATATTGAAAAATACATAAATATTGCATTCAAATATTTTCTTGTAGGCCTTGAAATAATTGCATTATCTCAGATTTCAACTTGAGCACAATTTTTCTTATTATACCCTTGCAGAGGGTATTATAATTCTGTAACGAAGTCTGTAATGCATTGAAGGGGACGTCTCAGAAAAAAAATTGTATATTCGTGATCAGCATCAACAGCCGAGTCATGTCCGTCTGTCTGTCTGTCCGTCTGTCTGTGCGCTTTTGAAGACTTTGTTCTAGAGCTTTCTTGATGAAACTTGGCACAGATGCTTCTTCTTATTGCAGGTAGTACCTATAGTTGAATTGGCCAGATCAGACCACTATAACATATAGCTTCCATAGGAACGATCGATTGAAAAAATAGTTTTTGTATGAAAAACTTTTTTGTTTTTGAAGATAACTCAACCAAACTCACAAAACCTAAGTATAAGGACAGTTGATATATGATGACAAATTTTCATCAAAATCGGAGCACTATAACTTATAGCTGCCATAGGAACGCTCGGTTGAAATTAAGTTTCTGTATAAAAAACTTTTGTGTTTTTCAAAATATCTAGACCAAACTCACTATATCTAAATTAAAGCGCGTTCTACACATGTTGACCAAATTTTTATCAAAATCAGATCACTATATCTTTTAGCTGCCTGTTCCTATGGCGTTCCGTTGAAAAATAAGTGCAAATCTTTGCTGCAAGGGTAGATATCTTCGGCACGACGAAGATAATATTTCTTTCTTGTTTTTGTCTTTTATTTATTTTTTAAAAATGTACATTGATTATAATCAAATTAAAATACACTTGCAGATTGTATTATAACTATGACTCCTTAAGGAGACAAGGAGCAATAAAATGAATGAAATTTTTATTTTTGTTTTTCAAGTTATGTCGACCAAAATCAATTTGATCAAAATCAAACGATTATAAGTATGTTGTCATAGGAGTAACTTTTTGGCTTATACAGAATTTTCAACCAAACTCGCTAGTACTCAATTTTATTATGTTCCACAGTAGTTGATCAAAGTTTATCAAAATCTAAAGACTATATCTTATAGCTGTGATAGGTGGAAAATTATGTTTTTTTTTGTAAATCTTTTCTGGAACTATAAATATCAACGGTGTACCCAAGATAACCTTTAACTTTTAAAGAGCACTGAATGCACATATAATGCGTCCATTTTAACATTTATCTTTGTGTTTTCTAAATTAAAATCAATAGAACAATCAAAAATGTTTCAACTACATAATTTATTTGCACTAAAAGCTATATTTAAATTTAATATTAAAATATGGATATTGTCATAGGCTTTGTAAATGTCCAGTGTTTGAAAGTGGATTTGCTTAACAAAATAATAAAAAAAATAAAAATAAGAATAGAAAGAATGTAGAGATGGAGCGTGACATGTGCAAAGTGCACTTTTGTGTATTCATGCAATATCCTTTTACTCAAAGTGCGATTTGTTTTTTTTATTGGTATTTCGCGTGTAGTAGTGCTAAATTGTGAATGTTTTTATGTATATTGATACTTGTAGTATATTGAATTGAATGTAGCTTGCTGAAACTTGCTTAGGAAAAACGTTCATAAGTTAGCCAAGGCATGCACTAGACGTATACGTAATTTTGAGTGGCTTGTAGGAGTACGAGGTACTGGTTTGTATATTGACCCAACTCAGTGGTCCAATGTGGACAAGTGAATATAGCTGAGCTTTAGAGCCAGTTCGTCTCTATTTTGTGCTCTCTAAGGGTTTTTCTATGACAATTGTATTTCTATTTTGCAGTCATAGTGTTTGTACATTGTGCTTGTCACTAAATGCGTGTCCTTGCCACTTTCCACTTGCCACTATTTTCTATGGCATTGGCATGCCTGCAATTCTTTTCACTCTCTTTTTTTGCGTTGTTGTGTGTCTCTTTGTTGTTGTTGTGCCACACATCTTGTCATTGTCATTGACTGTCACTCGTGTGGCATGAATGGGGGTGGGGCAGATGGCCGCTGAGGATGAGCATGAGCATACGGATGTGCCTTGTTGAAGTTGTTGTTGTTTTTGGTTTAGCTTTTTATTTGCTTTTTTTTTCTAATAATGCTGTCATTTTTGTTGTTGTTGTTATTGATATTGTCGTCAAATCGCTTAAACTTGTTTCTACTTTTCAGTAGATTTTTTTTCTTTATTTTTTTTTTTTTTTTGCTAACAAACCATGGAAAACACATTTATAAAACATTTAAAAGTTTAGTGTGTGTGTTTGTTTTTGTAGCAAATTGAGCACTCGATATGATAAATGTCTTCTCTGTTCAAGATGCCTTAACAACTTTAAATACTCCAGTTGAGCTTTTAAAATATTTTATTGACAAATTGAATACTTTGTGTGTCGTTAGATTCGAAATATTTGTTTGGTGCTATTGAATTTTGTACAAGAAACTTTATTTAGTTTACGAACAATTTAAAAACTTTTGTGAAGTAAGTTTGAATAACATTCAATTTCAAATCGTTGTGAGAGCATCGAATCTTTAAGATTACTTAAAAGTGTATAACTAATCCAATTACTTTAACAGCATATGAAAGCTGAATCCAAAGTGCACAATCAATCTACATTCTAAATGATAAATTAAGAGCAAAAGCACATTCCGCATGGAAATCTGTTAAGTTCTGAGAATATTATGGGAGTTGAATGTTTGTGAAGAGCTTTTCCAATCCAACATTTGATTCTGTAAGTTTATCAATTCTACATTTTATAAAATCCCTATTAAAAGAGTGAACTCACTTATCGAGCACGGGAGTTGCTAACTTGCTTTACATGAAAATCATGGACTTGCCAACTTGATTGGCACACAAAAGAGTTGCCAAACATTGTGTTAAAACTTGGCATGCAAATTTTAATGTAATTGCAAAAATAAATTAGCTAACACATAATTTAATAAAAAAATATTTTAATAAATTTGTTTGTCAAAGGGATTTCTGTGACTGCTAAGTTTACGTGACACAGTATAAACAGCTTTGAAAACTTAGGAACCATCTGGCAACGCCAATCTGACAGATAGCACGCGTTTGCAACTCGCTCCGTGAAAAATCGAAAATTAATAAATAAAACGTATGGACAAGTCCACTAATGGTGGCAAATTGAATCAGTGGGTCGTGCGCTACATTGTTCACACCAAGCAAAGTTTTAACAGTGCTCAATTCAACATTACATTGCCCATGCCAAGCGAACTTCAATATTTGAGTAAGATAAGGGTAATAGCTGGTGCACCTGCAAAGCTGCGTGCCAGCTTGGCCAATGAGCTAAATAAGGCAATTGGAACTACAACATATAATAGTAGCCTGATCGCAACAACTACAAGTATCATAACTACGAGCACGATAACTTTTTCAAGTGAAAGCAGTGCATCGAACAACTCAATAGCAAATACTATAACTGGCAGCATATGCTCTTTATCAAACACCTCGAGCGCTGAAGTCGCTAAATCAAGCTTTGGCAAAAAATTACCGCAAACAAATTATTGTACGCTTCAGATGCCGATGGTCTCTCTTCATAAAATACAAAAAAGAACTGATAAAGTCTCCAAAAGAATTAAAAAAATTTCACACTCAGTTATTCAAAAAAATCAACTAACCGTCAAAATAATGCAACTGCTACAACCTCTTCGGTAGCTCTGCAAAATAATCGCTACGCAGCGCTATCTGAAGAAGCTGATTCTGTAATGGAATTGGAACAAGTAAGAATACTCTAGTCGAGTGTGTCCGACTACGGGACTCCCTGCTCCCAACTTGCATTTCAAGCAGTTCAGCGGCAACACAAGCAAGCAGTGCACTTAACTCGTAAACTGCTTGTCAAACTGTTGTTTCTGCCAGCTGAGACGGGGGTAATAGATTCTTCCATAACTTTGGTGCCATTTATCCGATCGTGTTGAAATTTACACATCCGAAAGACATTGATTAAACATACATGTGTAACAAAAATTAAAGCTTTATCTTTAAAATTGTGGCTGTAGGAGTCTTTTGCGATTTGCGGGGGTGCGGGGGGATGCATCCGAAATTTGAAATAAACTTGATCTGCGTATGGTATACAGGAATCTACATGCTAAGTTTGGTGTCTCTAGCTCTTGTAGTCTCCGAGATCTGTGTGTTCATACGGGCAGACGAACAGACGGACAGACGGACAGACAGACGGACATGGCTAGTTCGTCGCGGCTGTTGATCCTGATCAAGAATATATATATAGTTTATATAGTCGGAAATGCCTCCTTCTACCTGTTACACACATTTGCAGTACTTTATAACTCCCATTTTTAATGGGAACAGGGAGTAAAAAGAAGATCACCATGATCAACAAATAGAAGCTAGTAGACAAAGTGAAGTTGGCAACGAGCAGCAGGAAAGCATAATGCCAAAACCTCCAGCTATCTGCGTGCCGCAAGTAAACAAAATGGACGAATTTGAAGAAGCACTCAATTCAGTTATACAAGCTGATGAATATGACATTCGCACATCCAGGTTTGGAGTTTCGCGAATATATGCAAAAAACTCTAAAGCTTTTCGAGCAGTTGTTGATATGCTTACAAAACAAAATTGTGAATTTTGGCACCATCAGTTGAGAGAGGATATACCATTCAGGTTAGTCATACGAGATATTCATCCGAATGTACCAAAACAATTAATTGAGCGCCCGTTCACTGATAAGGGCCCCACAGTCATAAACATCTATTGCCCCAGAAAGCCAGACTGGCGCAATATTGAAATCAATGAAGGGGGTAGTCAAGAAATAAATGATACCCCAACAAGACAGAGCATATTTTACGTAAGCCTAAAGAAGACACCAAATATAACAGACACACTTAAGATTACTCACATTGGAAGCCACAGAGTAACAGTGATGAAGGCAAAGCACAGTAAAGACTTGGTGCAATGCTTCAGATGCCAAGATTTCGGACATACTCGAAACTACTGTCTTAAAAAGCCTGTTTGTGGTAAATGCTCAGGAGACCACTTTACCGGATCTAAATCGTGTGAACTTAGTCTTAGCGACAAATCTATATGTGCCAACTGCGGCAATGACCGCTTATCTAGCTATAAAAGCTGTTCAGTCAGAATTGAGCTAAGCAAGAAGCTCAAGCCAGCAGCAAGGCTACCGGATAATGGACTGCCAACCAGTAGAAAAATTAAAAATCCTCCAGCTAAAACACAATTCATTTCAAATGCTACTGTTAGAAGCGGCTTCTCATATGCAGACATGATAAGGCCACGTGAAGAGAAACGTACTAACGTTAACACAATACAGGACAACTCCCGTTTATTCGATGCTGCTGAGGATCAACATTTCAGTAGCACATTTAAAATATTGGAAAAAGCTATTAACGCCTTAAATAATAGAATGGACCAAATGTTTAAGCTCATTCAAGATACGATGGAGGCAAACAAAGCTTTTCGTGATCTGGTGCAGAAATTAATATCAAAATGATAAACATACAATTAAAAATCGGACTATAGAATGCACGAGGGCTAGTCAAAAATATTGAAGAGCTTGACGTAATGTTGATAGCAGAGACCCATATGCGTCCTGGCCTGAGTGCATACTTACCAGAATACGGCCAATATTACGCTAACCATCCCAGTGAAGCTTCGAAAAGTGGTTCTGCTATTTTTATAAAATCTTCAATTGCTCATACTCAGAATGAACCCACGTCAAGACTGAATGTACAAGTTGCCAGCGTGAGTGTGCCGACCAATGGTGGATGCATCAAAATCTCCTCCATATATTTACCGCCCAACCAACCTTGGAGTAAAGCTGACTTTGAGCAATTATTTCTGGATTTGGGCGACAGATTCATCGCAGGTGGTGGTTTCAACGCAAAGCATCCATGGTGGGGCAACATAAGATCGTGCTCTCGAGGAAAGCGATTGCAAGAGGCCATCACCAGTAGCACATGCGATATTCTTGCCACTGGCGAGCCAACGTTTTTCTCATACAACACTCGTCTTACACCTACTGCTCTGGACTTTTTCATTGTTAATGTGATTACTTGAAACAAACTTTCAGTTGAAATTAAGTATGAGCTCTCCTCAGATCACCTCCCAATTGTCGCGACACTGTATCATGCACCGCAACTTAAAGCCAAGAAGCAACATATTCCCCTACAGGGCTCTTGTGTTGACGTTTTTAAAGCTGAACTGGATAGAAGAGTCAACCTCAACATGGAAATTAGTAGCCCAGATGATATAGAAGATGCAATCTCAATATTTATGAGAAACATACTACTGGCTGCATCTTATGCTACTCCGATAAGTCAAAAAGCTGAGGGCCAAAAAATCTGCTGGAGAGGACCTTCTGGATAACAGGACACTAAAACTTCTTCCCAAAAGAGCCCTGCTGTTTATAGTTCTGCTCCTCAACAGCATACTTAAGACAGGTCACTTCCCAAACAGTTGGAAGATCGCGCTAATCACCATGATACCAAAGCCAAGTAATCGACACACGGTAGTCGATGGATACAGACCAATAAGTCTGCTCTCTGCGCTAGGTAAGACGGAAAGGGTGATCCTAAACCGCATCCTTCAGATTGAATCTGTGATACAAATTATCCCAAAGTGGCCGTTTGGACTTAGACAGGGTCATGGCACGCCGGAACAGCTACATCGTGTAGTCAACTTCGCCCTAGATTCAATGGAGCAAAAAATTTACTCAGTAGCTGTCTTCATGGACATTAAACAAGCTTTTGACAGGGTGTGGCATGATGGCCTTCTCTTTAAACTGAAGAACATATTAGCGCCGCAACTTTTCCAACTTGTTAGTAGCTTTCTCAAGGACAGAAGCTTCAAAGTTGTTGTCGACGGAGTAAGTTCCTCGAAGCGCCCAATCCGCGCAGGTGTCCCACAAGGCAGCGTTCTTGGTCCTACGCTATACACTTTATATACAGCCGATATGCCTAACTCAAGGATAGTAACTGGACTGGTCGAGGACGATGTGCTAATAGCAACATACGCGGACGACACTGCAGTGCTAACGAGAAGTCCAAGCATTAATCTAGCTACGGAAGCCTTACAGCAATACGTGTGCAGCTTTGAGGACTGGGCTCTGAAATGGAACATAGGCATCAACAGCAGCAAGTGCGCAAATGTAACGTTTACCACCAGGACATTATCTTGCAGAGGTACTACGATGTTGGGCTCCACACTTGAGCACAAGAACTCACACAAATACTTAGGTGTCGTACTGGACAGGACTCTGAACTTCAAAATCCATACAACCATGGTTCACAAGTCGGTGATGGCAACAGCCGGAAAGATAGCGTGGCTACTTGCACCCCGAAATAAGCTGTCACTGTATAACAAAAATTTCCATCTACAAGTCCATACTAAGTCCCATATGGAAATATACACTGCAAATCTATGGCATTACGGCAAAAACTAATTTAAATAAAATTCGAACAGCGCAATCAAAAATACTAAGGCGAATATGCAACGCACCATGGTACATTCGAAATAGGGACATCGAAAGGGATCTAAGGGTTCCTAAAGTGGGTGATGTCATGCAACTACATGCATCCAAATATTTTCAACGCCTTCTACGACGTCTAACAAAAAAAACAAAGAAAGAGAAGACTCAAAAGGTGCCATCCACTGGATCTTTCTACCAGATTCCTTCAATAATAATAATTAAAATAAACTTTTAAATACTGTAAATAATAATATGTAATATTATATTAATATAATTAATTATATAATTAATTATATTAATTCTTTCTTCCTTTCCCATAAATGTAAAACTAGGTTAAGTTGCCGGTTAAGGTAGCAGAAAACCTGTTTAAATAAAATATACAAATTTTTACCAAAATAAAAAATAGGCTCTTGAGAGGAAACTAGATAACATTTATTTATTACAATTTATACCCTTACATAGGGTTTAATAATGTCACGAAATGTGTAACGCATTGAAGGTCTCAGAAAAAAAGATTGATATTCATGATTAGCATCAATAGTTGTGTCGAAATATCAATGTCCTCAGTTTTAAAGCTTTCGTTATGAAAAATGTCCCAGAAGCTTTTACCCCCTGTTCCCATTAAAAAAAGGGAGGAAAAAGGGAGTATTAAAGTACTGCAAATGTATTTAACAGGCAGAAGGAATTATTTCCGACTATATAGACTATATATATATATTCTTGATCAGCATCAACAGCCTAGTAGATATAGTCATGGCCGTCTGTCCGTCCGTTTGTCCGTATGAACACAAATATCGGAGACTATATGATATAGAGACACCAAACTTGGCATGCAGGCCTATATACGAAGATCAAGTTTATTTCAAATTTTAAATACACCCCCCGCACAAAAATAACTCCCAAAGATTTTTGGTACACACATATGTTATATCAATGTTGATCGCCTGCGTAAGTTTTATTACGATCGGAGAACAATCATCAAAGTAATGGAAGAATCTATTACAAACGTCCCAACAGGCAGAAGCAACAGTTTGACAAGAACTGGACAAGCTAAGTGTTGCCGCTGAACTGCTTGAAGTGCAAGTTGGGAGTAGGGAGTCTCGTAGTCGGGCACACTTGACTAGTGCATTCTTACTTGTTCTTTTGCAGATAGTATATACATACGTACATACATATATCAGAATCGGCCAGATCGGACCGCTGCCATAGGAACAAACGGTTGAAAAGTAGGTTTTTGTATGAAAAACTTGATTGTTTTCAAGATAACTTAACCAAACTCACTTTACCTTAGTTTGAGCACATTTTATATATGCTGATAAAATTTGATCAAAATCGGATGACTATATCGTATAGCTGTCATCGGAACAATCGGTTGAAAAATATGTTTGTGCATGAAAAATAAGTTTTGGTATTTCTATTAACCAAACTCACATATTCTGTGTTTTAGGATGATATTTACATGTTGACTAAATTTTGCTTAAATCAGACGGCTATGTCTTAAGTTTTCTTATGCAAAACTTTTCTGCAAGGGTATACAGCTTCGGCACGACGAAGATATAATTTCTTTCTGGTTTTATTATGCTCTTGTACTCACCTGAACATTGTCCTGTAGTAAGTGGCCTGATGAGGCAAGGTGGCGCTGGCACAACGATGATTGCAACGAAAGTCATCATCAATGTCGAGAACATTGGCAAGCAGCGATTTCGAGGATCTGGGTGTGTTGTTGTTGTTGTCGTTGTTTTGATTTGTTTAAAGAAACATTATTGGATGAAATGATTGGTTGAGTAAGTAAAAAATATATAATTAATTAATAATAAATGTACTATATAGTGTATATTTATTATGAATATCGATATTTGTTCAAAATGGTTTGCACTTAAGAGCTGCTAGACAGACTGCCAGATAAAGAGAGAGAGAGAGAGAGAGAGTGAAAGTAGTTTGGTTACCTTTCCTTCAGTTCAACGTTTTGTATCTGTTGCTTTTTGTCGCCACCATTTGAGGAGCCCGACGAGGAGGGCGGGGGCGGGCATTCGTAGCCAACCTGTCCGGGTCTTTGCATGCGCAATATGCAAGGTAACCAATAAAGGAATATTACTCTTATCTGTGTGTGCGAGTTCGACAGAGAGACGGAGTGTGTTGGGGTATTGCGGTTAAAAATAATATGGCAATAAGTATATTTTTGGTTTTTTTTTATGTATATATAGTATTTAAAGAATTGTTTTGTATTTTTTTATTTATTTTTTATGCAGTTGAATTTAAGTTTTTTTTTTTGGTTATTAGTTTTACAAGTGTTTATGAATTATATTGCATTATGTTTGTTTTGTTGTTGTTGTTGTTGTTGGTGCAATTGGATGTTGTAAGAACGAAAAGGACACACGATAAGCACATATTGTTTTTGTAATGGAAAATGTTCAAATATTTTAATTTTTAAATTTATTTAATCGATTGTTGTTAGAGTTTTTTACGTTTTTTTTTTTTTTTTTTGATAAAGTTTGATTGTTTTTTTTGTTGTTTTAGTTGTGTTATATTTTTAAAAAATATTTAGAACGTTGTTGGTGAAGACATATTTGTCATTTATGATTGTCAGAGTTGTGTATGTTAGAGTAGGATAGAAACAGCACAAGCGTTTTTTGTTATTGTAGTTATAGTTATAGTTGTTGAAGTACGAAGATAGTTAGTTAGTTATATAGTAAGTTAGTTGGTTAGTTACAGAGAGAGAAATAGAGATATTGAGAGAGAAAGAAACAGTTGAAGAGGCATTTGAAGTTGAGTAGAGTTTTTTTTAGCGTTGAGGTTTGCCAGTTAACGTCGATGTTATTGTTGTTGTTGTTGTTATTGTTGTTATTGTTGATGTTGTAGTTGTAGTTGTTTTCCAGAGTTTTTGTTTGCGAAAAATAAAAATTGAATTTAAATATTGTGCTTTCATTTTTTGAATAGTAGTAGTTATATATGCTATTAAGTATTTAGTCTAAATACAAATATTTAAAAGGCAATTAAGTATTTAGTATATAAGCATATCATTCAAAATAAATCAAATCAGACTGCTTCAATGTACTATAGAGATTAAAACAATTATAGCATAATATTTGATTTAATCCGTTTAAATACATTTACATAGCTTATGCAGCATTGCTTTATTTAGCATTAAAATAATCATTATAATTTATTTAAAGCATTTCTTTAAATTCATTATCATTTAAATTATGTATGGTTTTTGTTTGCATTTCATTTCTGTTTATAATATTATTTTTTGTTTGCTTATTTTTTGCGTTGCGAATCAGTTTCATTAAAATATGTATTGCATACTTTTAGGTTAATCAAAAAATATATTCAAGTACGTCAATTGATGGATTTTATAGTTCTAGTATGCTCTAAAAGGTATGCTATACAATTTTCTGTGAAAACGATTCGAAAGTGGAATTTGGAACAGGCCGGAATACCATAATTGAATTGGGAATATTGAACGGGCAAACTGTCAAGTGTGGGTGCAAGAAAACGTTTTTGAAAATTTAAGTCAAGTTTAGGGTTATCTAAAATTCGCTGCTTGACGACCACTTCTGTATACGTCAGTAAAAACTCAAAGATTGTATGTTAAAAGTAAGTATTAAGAAACTTATAAAATTGAATTGGGTGTTTTAAGATAAATATGACTTTGTTCAGTTATTACATTCTTGCAGAGGGCTCTATATATGTATGTCAGTCTCTCAGATTCTAGTTTCTATCCTAATCTTGGCAGAGTTGCTTTTCTTTGATACTGGCAGCACATACTTCATGTATCAATGTCGGACCCGCTCGCATCGGATCAGAATAACAAAAAGATGTCGTAATTTTATCATGAAATTTGTAACGCATTGAAGGAGACCATAAGGTATATATATTCTATATTTTTTTTAGCACGTCTAATACATGTTACATCAAAATCGGATCACTTTATCTTATTACGGCCAAAGTGACAATCGGTTGAAAAATAATTTTTTTTTAAATCAAATCGTTTTTGTTTCTCAAGCCATTTGTCAAGCTGACCAAATTTGATAAAAATCGGGAGACTATATCATAGGAACAATTTATGGAGATTTAAGTTTTGTTGTGAAAACTTTGCTGCAAGAGTATATATCTTCGGCGATCCGAAGTTATATTAGTATAATATGAAAATTGATGACTACGAAGCTCGTTGACTCGGATTTGCTTACAAACATGTGTGGTAGAAAGCAAGTAGGTTTTTTTTGTTATTTTTAATAATTCTATTATTACTTGGCTTTCAAAGTGATTGTGATTTTGAATCAAATGAATATCTAAAATCTGGTCTATCCATACAATTATTAAGTTAAGACTGTTTTTCTTTTTTGGTTTCTGTTTTACAATGTCTTGCAATATGTCCCGCATGCAGCGTAGTGTAAGAGTATTTGAAATTAGATTTACGCATACGAGTTGTGAGTAAATATGTATGCTCGTGTGTATTTAAATTTTAATGTCTAAGAAGTTTAAATATGTGTATGTTGTTTTTTTCTATACATAAGTAGATATGTATGTGTATAAGTATATAAGTATATGGTAGTATATTTATATAGTTCTTATATACAATTATGGGGTTAGGTCTCCGTAAGAGTTTCCAGTACTGTTTTGATTGTTGAGCGAGTGTGTACGTGTGGGGTGTTTTGGATGTTTGGGTGTTAAGTGTTTTGGGTATAAAATGTAATTGGTGTATCAAATATTTGGTTGAAATGGTCGTTTCGTTTTTAACAAAACAAAAGCAATCGAAAACGTATCGGTATCTCTCAGAACGCTCAGAAAAAATATAAACAAAATTTGAGAAAAATTAAAACATTTGTTTTTGATTTTTGTTGGATTTTGTTTTAAATAAGTAAGTAAAGTAAGTAAGTAAGTAAGTAGTTAGCAAGTAAGTTAGTTAAGTTTAGTAAGTTTGAATATAAATATTACCCATTCACTCATTTCATGCGTATCTGGATTTCTATGATGATAATTGAGGATAAGTATGGTTGACACAACTGATGAGGCCACCATAAACATAATGCAATTGAAATAAGTTCCTAGAAGGACACAAAAATTACACAAACATTGTGGGTATTCTATATTTTTTATGTTTTTTTTTTTTTTTTGTTGCTGCTGTGACACATTTCTTGTTGTAGTACATATATATATATCGAATATAGTATGTAAGCATATAGTTTTAGTAGTATAACACTTTATATGCGAGATCTTTAACAACCTGAGTATTAACGAGTTACGATGCCTTTCCCTGATTATTATCATTATCATAATGTTGTCGTTGTTCTTGTTTTTGTATTGTGTATGTGTTTGCTGTGCTGTTTGTTGTTGTTGTTGTTGTTATGTTTCTGGCTTTTAACTTTATACATATTTGGTTTTCATTGCTGATCTATATACAAATCTTACATGAAATTTGGAAAATACAACAGACTTTGGTGTAGTGGTGTATTTTGTTCTTGTTGTTGTTGTTTAAGTTGTTAAATTTCTTTCTTAAAGCTTGCTAGTGTTTACTTTGTGGCAAGTAAGAGTAAAGTTAGAAAAAAGTTCAAAAGCAGTATGTATATGTATAAAAATAAATAAATATATAGAAACATATATGTATATATATATATTTTAAAAAATATATAGTTTGTTCTTTTTGTTTTGTTTTATTTTGATTTTAGTATTGCCTTAGAGAAAAATTAAGTTATATTACAGGTGTTTGACACGCCAAAAAAGTTCTCATAAGTTGTAGTATATATGTAGATATATTCGTGATAAGTATAAATAGAAAAAGCTTAGTGCCATTTAAGCCTGCCTTTGAAAAGACCCCCCCCCACTCCGAAAAAAGCGCTTACAAATTTATGGCTCAATTCAAAGGACTCAGTTCTTATATTTAGTTAGGAGACGCCGTCTTTGAACTGAACCACGTATTTGACTTGATTTTCGCCTTTAAACCTGAGTCCTTCTCGTTGTTTTTTGTAGGGAGTTAGCTGATCCGTTATGTTTTTTGCTCATTATTTGTTTTGTTTTCTTTTTGTTTTGTTTTTTTGTTTTGAAATCTTATTTAAAGGCCCTGTTCTTTTTTATTTTGGGATTTGTATTCATTTTTGTTTTTGTGCACAACCAATTATCCGCAATCATCATTTTTGGTTAAAAATCGAGATCTGATTTGGTTCTTGATATAATTGTTGAGCTGTAAATTGATGAAAGACGTGGTGGGTCTTGGGCAAAGAGGTGTTGGGTATTTTTCTGTTAATTCTACGGTTTGTTGTACTAGTTGTGGTGTTTGGTTGTTTGGTTGTTGTTATTGCTGTTATTGTTAGTATTTTTTTTTTGTTAAATGGCAATTAAATAGGAATGAATCTTGTTGTAGGTAGTATCTGGTTTTGGTATAGTGCGTAGTTTTTTTGTTTTAATTGGACTGCTTGGATTTACATAGTTTATGTATTTATTTTGTACTATTTATTTAGGAAATGCACAGTGAAGGCGTATAAAAACTAAACAAAATTGTAAAAATAATATCAAATCAAAAACAAATTGAAAACACAGAGTTTGCTATGTAAAAAATACAAAAATATATATTCTAATTGGTTTCATTTTTGCAATCGCACTTCACTGTGCATATGAATTATCAAACTGCATACAATTTGTTCTGTTATTATTTAAGTTTGTTGTTGTTGTTGTTGGGGCACATACACCCCACTACATAATTGTGGGCTTAAAGGCGCTCTAAGCTTATGAATGAATGGACGCTGTACAGCAAACTAGTCGCATATGCATATTGAATATTGTGTGGAATTACCTTAAAGATTGGGCAAAAGATAGAGATTGTGGCATGGCAAACATCATACATCATACAACATACATCAGCCATCAGACATACATATATACGACGTACCTACACATGTACGATACAACTACGTAGGTATTATGTATGTATGTATATGCATATGCATGTTTGTAAGTACACATATGTACACATGTATGTTTTTTTTGCTAAGAGGTATCCATTGTTGTGTCTTATTTACAAAAGTGTTTGTTGTTTTTTTTTTCAGCTAATTGTGTATGATACAATGTGTGTGTGTGTGTGTGTGTGTGTGTGTGTGTGTGTGTGTGTGTGTGTGTGTGTGTGTGTGTGTGTGTGTGTGTGTGTGTGCGTGTGTGTGTGTGTGTGTGTGTGTGTGTGTGTGTGTGTGTGTGTGTGTGTGTGCGTGTGTGTGTGTGTGTGTGTGTGTGTGTGTGTGTGTG
Organism: Hirtodrosophila cameraria; assembly: GCA_949708635.1. Classification (NCBI taxonomy): domain Eukaryota; kingdom Metazoa; phylum Arthropoda; class Insecta; order Diptera; family Drosophilidae; genus Hirtodrosophila; species Hirtodrosophila cameraria. The sequence goes on along the minus strand of OX453090.1, from coordinate 34,086,025 downwards.
TGTGTGTGTGTGTGTGAATGAGACTGCTTTTATGTTCAAGAAGCGAAACACCATAAAAAATATATATATTTAATAACATATGGCATGTAGTTAGCAATAATTTTGTATAAGGCATTGGGGGTATTAATAGTTTTAACAACAATAGAGATTCTACCACACTACGGTCACAGAGAAAGTCGAACAAAACTAAAAACCAATTTCAAAATCAATAAATCAAAATTTGTTAACTAATAATCTTTAAGACAATTAGTATGTACATGATAGTTAAGTAGTATTAAGTAGAGCCCATATTAAATTTAAAATACATACATACATACGTATATACAGTTATATTTTTTATTTTTATTCCAGATTCCGACTGGCACCAACCCATTTCAACTGTCTTCAATTTTATATGTACACATTTCAAGAACTTGTTAACACAATTTCCCACAAATTTTTTCTTTTTAATTTCCAAGTAGCCTAACTATTCCCATATTTTGTTTCAACTTGTCATATATAAAATTATTGAAATCCATTCAAATTGTTTAAGCCATTGCTCAAATCAAATGCAAATCTATTTACAAGATTGCAATATTACATGCTATTACATACGATCAAAAAAGTTGCTTTACAAATATATTCGTAAGTAAATATATGCGTGTTTGCATTATTTTCTTTTTAAAGAGCGAGCTAAAAATATTGATAAAGACAGACATAGAGAGCGAGAGAGAGAAAGGGAGAGAGAGAGATAGGGAAATTCAGAGGCAGACAAGGAGTAAATTAGTTTGAAGTTTTAATTACATTAGGCAACAAAATGAGTTTTATTTTTCAATTACTTTTTTAGTGTAGTTTGGTCATCCGAAGACAACAAATAAATGCAGATTTTTGTATACCCTTGCAGAGGATATTATTAGGCCTGGTTTCAAATCCAGTTCCAACTCAATTTCACAGAAATATGTAAAGCATACTTTTGGGTTAGGCGAAAATATAATCTTAACAACTCAAATTTTTATAAAATAGAATGCAGATAGTTCAGAAAAACATTTTCTTTCCATTACAAAGTTCTAGTAATTTTACTGGAATTTGGAATTTGGAAACGAACCCAAATATGGTTTGTTTGACATCAATGATATGTAATTTGGCTATAAATTCGTTGCAATTGGTCAAAAAACTAAACATCTCAAAGCCTTTGAGCATCGGTTGCTCTTATGAGCTAATGAAATTGCAAACCAACCGAATATTTGTAGACTCTAGAGATATTCGTGGCTCCGATAAAACTTCAACAAACGAAAGGCCTTTTATTCTATTCAGCGCTAAAAAGCATGCTACACAATTTGTTGGTTAATTGATAAAACTTCAACAAACGAAAGGTCTTTCATTATATTCTGCGCTAAAAAGTATGCTACACACTTTTTTGTGTAATCTGTCTACGGACGAAGCAGCACGAAGTGTCGAAAAGGCGATAGAACAAGACAACAGTCGCTTGAACATTTTGTTTTTCAAGATAATTCGAGCAAACTAATCAATTCCGAGTTTTATCATTAACTAATGAAATCGGACCACTTTAGCTTATAGCTGCCTTTGGAAAAATCAGTTGAAAAATAAGTTTTTGAATGAAAAACTTTGTTGTGTCAAATAATCTAATGAAAATCAGGCGACTGTATATTGCTTAAAGCTGTGATACGTACAATTGCTTGAAAATTAAGTATTCGTTTGAACAATTTTTCTGCAAGGGTATATATATACGAAACTTTGAGATATTTCTAGAAATTATCATAAAAATTGTTTAACATTTGAGTTTTAATCTTTTTTTCTTATAAGCAAGAAAGTTGTTTTTGTATCTGATGGTCGTAAAGCTTTAAACGAAGACATAATCATACTTTGTAGATTAATTGTTTTCTTAGCACCATTTAGCATTAAACAAAAAAAAAAATGGTATAATTTTTTGAAAAGTTATTTATAGGAAAACAAAATATATTTTAAAAAGTAGAAAGTGTGATTGCCTAGTTTTATTTATTTTCTTCAAGTTGTATTTTTCGGACATTTGCATTTTTCATAAATAGTTGTTGTTCTTGTTGTCTGTGTGTGTGTGTGTGTGTGTGTGTGTAGGTTTGTGTGTGTGCGTATATGTATATTGGCTAAGTTGAGACCGCTAAGTTAAGAAAATATGTATTGAAAAGTGTGTCCTGACTGCGCTAAGCGACAGGGACACAAGTTCAATGGCGCTAAGATTGCCGGTGACCTCGTTTAAAGTTGAGATTGAAGTTGACGGTTGACGTTGCCATTGCCCCCATTCACAAGTCCAAACTCAAATCAATCGGAATGGATTGCTGCTTGACACATTGATATTCATATTCATATTCATATTTTATATGAATGTGCAATACAAATTAACAAAATATATTTGAGATAGTATTCATCAAATTTATCATATTGTGTGTTTGTGGTTGTGTTTGTGTTTATAGGTATATGTGTGTGTGTGTGTTTTGTGGTTTTATTTGTGTGTATTTGTGGCGGAACACGGCGCAAGTTTTTGGGGGCCGGGGCACGTCAACAGTTTTATAGGCATTTGTGTTCTTGCATGCCAACAAGAACGTTTTTTCTTTTACATTATGTGGTAGTGGTCCTTGGCAAATATATATCTGACACTGGCATTAATAATGCGAGTACTCGTTGTACGCATCAAATCCAAAATAAATCACAGAATCAGAAAAGAAAGCGGCTATACAAGTTATACATGTATATAAATAAAATATATAATTTAGTAGGTATAAAAAAAACAACTATTTTTAGTATACAGAGTATACATACTTAAGGTTAGAGAGATAAACATGGCTAATACTCGACTCTCGAATCTCGAATCTCGACTCCCGACTCATATATAAACTCAGGACTTTGAACCTGTCCCAATAATACGAGAGATCGATTGTCTGTATCGAAAAGCCCAGCGTGCATGCTGTGAGTTTGATTGCCATACCAGTCCTCGATATGATAAAAAAAATACAAAATACGAAATTCAAGATACACATACTACGATTGATAAGTATATGAAATTTAGTAAATACGTTTAAGTGTATGTGTATGTGTATGGGTGTGCGATTGATGAATTAATGTGTTTATGCGTTATTCTTGTTGTTGTTATTGTGTATATATGCATATAGCATGTCTGTGCAATTAAAAATACGATATATGATAACTAGAATACTTGGATATATGTATGTACATGACACTATAGAGGTATGGGAGCGGGGCAAGCAGCTATGAACGATAATGAAAACTTTAGCTTAACAGGTTTTTAGCTTTAATATAAATTGAATTTTGCTTTTATTTTGGTTTTTAATGATAACAGGCAGATTTATAGTACCAATAGAACGGTTTCAGTTAAAAGTATCGATACCACGATCAATTTATTTCAATTCAAATATATGAAATCCGAAGGTGAGCTGCATAAATTTAAAGTTGTTTCACATTTTCGAATGACTTACCTCAATAACTAAGTTACTATGGAGCTACAAAAAAATGTTAATTAGAATCTATTGGTAATTGACAATCCATCCAAAGTACTTAGGGCGTACTATAGGCCAACTAGACCTTCACTTTTTATTTTGCTTATATTTGTCATGCTTTAAGTTGAGTTTAAATTTATGATTCAACAATTTACCCAACTGGTCTAGATACATATGTAGTTAGTACTTTCGTAACACAAGCTTAACGCATCAAAATATGGTGTTCTATTGATGGCATTGATATGTTCTGTTCTGTTCTGTGTGTTTAACATACATATAGTACTGTTATATGCATCTAATAACGTTAATGACGTTACTAACATTATTTCCTCACAGTTCACTCAATGAAAGTGTGCACATACACACATCATACATACACACATACATGCATTTACATATGTACATATGCATATGATAAGCTATAAGACAATACACATAAACTATTTGCTATTAGAATCACGCCCGATTCCTATTTCTAATTCTAAATATCACGAAAAATCACAAATTTGTATGACAATCACGTTTACAAATCACAACATACCTCTAATAGTATATGTTTATTAGAATACAAGTATTTCATCGAAATATCTAAAATAATACATACTCACAATCATAATTGTCAGCTACCTGAGCCATCTTTTGCTTGTTTCGGTTTTCACTTTCAGTTAGAATTTGCGAATGTGAATTTTACTTAAATGATTCCATTTTGCGGATTCATTTCACTTATTTTTTAAATAAAATATTTTTATATTCAATTCATAAGATTAAAATTGTAACAATTTAAGAAAAAAGTGAAAACCGGGAAAGTTCAGTAAAGCTGTAACTGTTGCACACACACACACACACACACTACTTTAATCTACATGCATATACAAACCTAGATATATTCATGATTTCTTCAATTTGCATATTCGAAAATGTTATCAACAAATTTAGATATTTGAGTTATAAAGTGAAGTTAGCTGAGCTTCAGCATTTCATGAATTAGCGCTGAGGTCATAAGGAGATATTTTGTATCGAAGTCAAATTCATATAATAATATTACTTTCTAGCCCATTTTATAAAGTCAAACAAGATGGAAGGGTGCCGGGGGGAAGGGTGGGCTGTTGGACATACACTAACTAACTGAACTGAGTACATACATACATAAGTATTAGAGGTGGCAAAATATAGATGCCAACATCGATTGTATTGATAGTTTTAAATAGTTCTCTTCACAAACGATGTTTTGTTCGATCTATCGATAGTGACATTTAATTTAATTAAATATTTTCTAAAAAAAATATGTTCTTTATAGCCAAATATTTTCAAATTAGTTTGTTTTAAAATTTATTTTTTTTGTTGATTTAAGAAAACACTAATTGTCAATTTCGTAATATAAAATTATTTATTATTGTTTTTATTTTTAAGATGCCCACATTTTTGTTATTCGATAGTACAATCGATTGTATCGAGGTTTTTGACAATCATTATCGAAAACTATCGATGTTTTGTCAGCTCCAATATGTTTCTAAATATATATAGCTATAGCTATCATATTATGTGTAACTTCAAACATTATTACTTATCGGCATAGCGACTAGTGAAGGATTGTGCACATCGTGTCTGGAAAGAATATACATATGTATATGTTTTGGAAATTATAGTGCCACTAAAAAGGTACAGAAATGTTTGTATATATATCCTAGCTACTTAAATCTCAAGCAATCTTTTACTATGACTATTGTTTTTGATTGCACTCTTGCATCATATGAATATGAAAACTTTGCTTTCCTTTTGATGCAATTCCAAATTATATATTTATATGAATACTCACGTTTTGTTTTATTTAATTTTTGTTTTTTTTTGTCGCATTTGGTTTATTAATTGTTAGATAGTATTTTGAAGCTGACTTAACCCATTTGCAAGTGTTGCTGCTGTTTGTGTTTGGGTATATCACTACATTTATATACGTGATTGGGATAAACTTAAAATGTGTGGCGCATAAACGAGCAAAGTTTATGAAATCGCTTAGCTCATAGCGCCCAGAACAAGACTCAGACTCATGACTTCGCCCAGAGCTCAGAGATCGAGACATCGTCTCCTCTTGCCGGTCATTAAATGAAATATTAAGAAAACAAAACCGGCAAACACCAGAAACTAAAAGGCACTGCCCACGACAAAGTTCTTGGCCACGTTTCGCTGCTGATGTTTTGAACCTGTGGTCTTCGTAATAGTCCTGTAACTGTTCCTGCGCTATATATATGTAGTATATGGCCAATGGGCGTATAGTGCGTAGCAGCATGCAACTTGAAACGGGGCCAATTTGTTGTACGTGTTTATTGCTTTCAATCTTGAACAACAAAACTTCAAATTTGAAACTAATGGCATTGCAAATCTTTACTGAGCAAAAGAGAAGCTTTGATTTCACTGCAAAATTTATGACTATAGTAGTTCAGTTTCAGTTCAGTTTTGTTCTGTTCTGTTATGTTTGTTTGTCTTATCTTATCTGCTCTTTTTTGTTTGTTTGGCTTATGTTGTGTTATACTTTTCTTGTATTTATGATACATTTTCTTACTCTTTCCCATCCAAAACTCTTAAATACTTGGCAACGTTTTAACGCTTATCTTTATTATAGCTTTTGCTACAATGCCCTTGCGTTTTCTCATGTTTAACACAGCTGCATTTGTTATCATGTGCATTGCAAATACATATATCAACATTTTTGCATAGCATTGCCATATTTGACTTCAAAAATGTAAATACTTTGTAAGCGTTAAGATGAGAATACAACTACTAGGCTGAGCTTACTTTAAGTTAACCTACAATGAACTTTACCATGAACATGACAACTTTTAGGTATTTATCTACATACATATGCAGGCATGTATGTATGTATGTGTGTATTCTTTTTATAATAACTATATAAGGTTTTTGTGTTTATATCTGTGTAATAAAGTTCTGCAGCAACTTAAGCCCGCGCACCTTTAAGACCCATTCGCAGAATATGAATAAAATTCAGAAAACTAAAAAAATTAATTTAAGAAATTGTTGCAGTCGAAGGCACCCGACTGTATTATACTCTGTTCACAGCTGTAAATGTTTTGACAAAAGAATAGAGTGACAGACAAAACAAACTTTTTGCTAGACCGTTTTCAACCTAAATGAAAAAAGCTAGATTTTCGATTTTTAAAAAATCTACACTCTGAGATCTGAGTTCTTAAGAAATTTAATTTTATACCCTTGCAGATGGTATTCATTTGTTCTTGAGCTATCTTAATGAAACTTGGCACAGCTTCTTCTTCTTATTGCAGGTAGTACCTATAGTTGAATTGGCCAGATCGGACCACTATAACATATAGCTGCCATAGGAACGAACAGTTGAAAACAAGTTTCAAAATAACTCAACCAAACTCACTATATCTTAGTTAAAGCACTTTAACACATGTACAAATTTTTTTTATCAAAATCGGACTACTATAACATAACATTTCTTTATTGTTTTGAATATGGTATATAATGTCCTAAAATCACTTGAACATCATGTTTCAATAATTGTTGCAATTGATTCTAACTCGAAACTGTTTGATTGAGTTGGTTAATAATGAGCTGAATTGAGAAATGTTGTATTTTAAATTCAGTTTTGTGAACAGAGTATATTTCGAAATAAATAAAAAAATGCAAAGAAAATCGCTTTATAATTGAACATGAACCACATTCACGTCAGTTTTGTTTTTTTTTTTTGCGAAGCTGTGCGGAAGGTAAAGAATCTTAGCTGATTAGTTTGTTGAGCCGAGTTGAATGTGCGTTAATTTGTTGGCTCTTTCCAGTCAAATTGGCACCTTACTACTTACCAAGCAGCGGCACGGCATCGGAAGTCGCTGGCATCGTTTCCGCAACCATGTTCAGGAAGACAGTGAGTGATAGTAAAATAGTAACTCCTGCAAGTATGCAGCACAAAGTTAATATGAAACCAGTTGTTGTATGTGTATGTGTGTATGGTTGTGTGTGTGAGTGTGTGGTTAATAGTTAGGAATTTACAGACATAGTAGAAAAAGAAAAAAAAGAGAGAGAGAGACAGAGATAGAGAGAGAGAGAGAGAGAGAGAGAGAGAGAGAGAGAGAGATGCAATAAAGAGATGTGAAAATATTGTTATTCGAGAGAAATATCGGATTGCGCATAAATGTTGCCAAACTGCGTTAATGAGTACGATTACAAGCTGATCGATCCATGCTGATCCTGTCTGACAGTTCCTGTCGGTTGTCCTGTCGTTTGTTCTGCTGCATGTCTGCTGCTAGGATATGCATATGATTTTGCGATTACTTTGCCAATTGTCCCGCTTTTTGTGACTTTAGCTTTTTTGAATAAAAAACTACTACCGTATTGGGCTGCGCTGAACCTCACACAAAAGTCCGTCAACTGTTATAGTTTGAATTTTGTGTTTGAATAATGTCGTCAACTAAAGTTTTAAATGAAAATCACACACACACACACACACGCACACACATACACACACGCACACACACACACACACACACACACACACACACTGCAACTTATCATTATTTATGGTTTTACTGGGGCAGCTGGCGTTTGTCAGTTAAGATTGCTTGGCTTTATCAAAGATTTTTGGCGGCCTTTTCTTCCTTTTATATTTTTCTACGCTCGTATTTGTCCTGCGCATATTTTATGCTTGTTCTTTTGAGGTTATATAAATTATGTCAAAAGTCAGCTGGTAGACAAGGGGAGAGAGAGGGGAAGGGCTATGGCGACCGACGAAAGTGTCGGGCAAACATAAATTAGCAACAATGTTTTACGCAAACTTGTCTATTATGCATGAGTCACGGCTGGCTTCCCTAATGCGTTTTGCTCTACACACACATGCACACACCCACACACGCACACACACACAAATATACACATATTGGCTGAACAATTTTTAAAATATGGCAATTTTTTTGTTTTGAGGCAAGTTGCATGCGAAACTTTTGCTGCTGCCTCGCTCATAAACGCGATATATTTATTTATATATAGTATATATACATATACATATGTGTATACTTTACTAAGTATTTTTGGTATAAAAGTATTGTATAAATTTTGACATGCACCATATGCTGCGTATGTTGAAAGTACGTGATGAGCCAGAGCATGAGCCAGAGCATGAGCCAGAGCATGAGCCAGAGCCTGAGACAGAGCCAAAGACAGGACACAGAGACCAAATGTCTGTGTGTTGCATGCTTTGGATATTAGCTGCAAAGCAACTTGCCACATTTTCGCATAACTTTCCTCAGCCTCATTGTGAGTGTGTGTGTCAGAAATTAAAGAGATGGCAGCAGATCAACAGATCGTTAAAAACTTATCAATATGACAGCAAGCTCAGAACTTTTAAATTTTCAAATTATTAGAATTCATATATTGAATATACAAATTTGAACACTGTAAACGAATGAAGGGATTTGCGAATCATTCAGGCATCAACTCAATATTGTAATCAATTATTTGAATCCATTTTCTTTTTAAAGAAAATATAATTGATGTTGTTTTGAACAAAATCTCAATTTTGAAATTGATTTGTATTTGTAAGAAATTCTGGGCAACACTTAATTGATTTCCAAAAAATCTGATTTAATTCACAAGGTTTTAACAAATATTATATTTTATTCATAAGCAACAAAATTAATCTAGATTCTAGAATGTAATTTATTTTCTAAGGAATTTTGTAGAAAATAAAATAGAGTTGTATCGAAGACAGACTTGGCTCTTTTTAATTAATCTTGGGAATGAACGAGTGAACGTCGCCTTGGATTATCGTTTTCTTTGGGACTCAATATACTACTGAGCGATTTTGGAATGCAAATCATACTGATCATGATAGTGGATTTCGGTAGACGGTATATCCACAAGTAAAACAACATTTACCGTTTTCGAAAACAACGTGCCGTTCTTAAAATAATCGCGGTTTTTGTTTTTTTTTTGTGATGTAGGGTTATGTTTATGTATATATCTTCAATTCAAGCTACCGAATCGAATATATCAAGAATTTCATAAGTAGCAAATTCAATATCCTTAATATGATACGCAGCAAGTTTTTGGATATATCTAATAGTATACGAGTAATATTTTTGTAACTTCGAAATTTTAACATAGTTTTTCGAAAAAATAATTTTTGTCCTATTTTATTCGAATGGAAAATATCGAAAATGGTCAAAGAACATTATTTCCTTTTTTTTTTTGTTGTGAACGCTCAACATTTATTAACAAATTGGGACATTTTTGAAACAAATCCAACAAGTACTGAGAAAGTTATTAGCATTTTAATCAAAAACAAATAAGAATACTCTAGTCGAGTGTGCCCGACCACTAGACTCCCTGCTCCCAACTTGCATTTCAAGCAGTTCAGCGGCAACACAAGCAAGAAGTGCACTTAACTCGTAAACTGCTTGTCAAACTGTTGTTGCTGCCAGCTGAGCCGGGCGTAATACATTCTTCTATAACTTTGGTGCTATTTATCCGATCGTGTTGAAATTTGCACATCCGAAAGACATTGATTAAACATACATGTGTAACAAAAATTAAAGCTTTATCTTTAAAATATGGCAGTGGGAGTCTTTTGCGATTTGAGGGGGTGCGGGAGGGTGCATCCGAAATTTGAAATAAACTTGATCTGCGTATGGTATACAGGAACCTGCATGCCAAGTTTGGTGTTTCTAGCTCTTATAGTCTCTGAGATCGACGCGTTCATACAGACGGACAGACGGACAGACAGACGGACATGGCTAGTTCGTCTCGGCTGTTGATCCTGATCAAGAATATATATAGTTTATATCGTCGGAAATGCCTCCTTCTGTCTGTTACACACATTTGCAGTACTTTATAACTCCCTTTTTCCCATTTTTAATGGGAACAGGGAGTAACAAGTAAGAACCTTGCAGTCGGATGCACCCGACTGCGATATACTCTTTTTTCGCTTCTTTGCGGAGTCAGAAGTAGGCGTGACAATTGTATTTTTGCTCAAATCTTTCAAGTTTTGCCATAAATTTAAGTTGGTACGGCCCGTTCTACAAGTTTGTGAGAAACAAACATTGCTCGATTGCAAGGGCGGGGGTGGGCGTGGCAAAATTATTTTTATACAATCTATTAAATAGGGCAACAGAATTCAACCTGCAAAAGTAGGGGATTCTAGCTAAAGGGGTGGGGGAGATACAGACTTTGCTCATTTGGGGGGGTGGGGGTGGGCGTGGCCATATTTTTTTTGGCAGATCAATGAAGAATGTGATAAGAAGCCCTTGTGCTAAATTTGGTTACTCAAGCTATAAAACTGTGGAAGATATAGGTTTTTGTGGTTTGTGTGGGAAGGTGTGGGGGTGGGGGGGAGATCTTGACAATTTGTCTGCCTATGGTATATACCAACATGTATACCAAGTTTGGTTGCTCTAGCTTCAAAACTGTGGAAAAAACCTGCGTTCATACAGACGGACGGACAGACGGACGGACAGACGGACGGACGGACGGACATTTCACAAACCCAAAATACTCTTTTTTATTTTTATTTTTTTCAAAAAAATTAAAAAAAGAGTATAAACACACTTAAACAGAGAATGTAAAAGAAGAGAAGCAAAGTTTTGTGTTTTTCGTTATTTTCATTCGATTGAAATAGGAAAAGAATTATTTTGTCTTAAAAAATGATTAAGCTTCGTAGTTTGGAAAAAGATTACACGAAAACTAGTAAATATATTTAAAAATGTGCTGGGTATCATATATAGCATGTTGAACTGTCTTTTATTGGAATTATTTTATTATTTGATCAAATGGCTATAGCTAAAGATATATGTAAAAATACAGTCCTGTATCACAAAAAAAAAAAAAAACAAAAAACGCGATTATTTAAGAAACTGCAAGTAGTTTTTGAAAACGGCAAATGAAGTTTTACTTGTCAGTATTCTCTCTACCGAAATCTACCATCAAACCTTGAGTACCAACAAAAAAAATGTCATTTTGTCGGCCTTTGTAATCAATAAAGATATATTTTGAGTTTTTCAATTTATGACTACTATGTTAAGTATATTGAAGTAATATGTGCTTTAAAGTGTTAATTTTCTCAACACTTACCACATTTTAATACAAAGTTTGAAAAAGTAGATCTAAATTTTGTTCGGAAGTATCTCAAGTATAAATATAAAAACTAAAGTTCTGTTCATACGAGTATTATACATACTCTTCCGTACACACCTACATATATATTTATGTATATGCATTGTACATGCATGTATTAGATTTTTCTTGCTGAGTACAAAATGATTTTTGTTATTGTTTGCTGAATGCATTAAGAATTTTTTTTGTTTGTTATTTTTGTTGTTGCGTATTGCATTTGAGCTGGGCTTCTTGACATGGTTAACATGCAGCTGCAGCTGGCTGTGTGAGGTTCAAGGGGTCAAGGCTCTGTGCTCATTTGATGTCCGTTTGTCGTCCTGTACAACTACGCCCCATCTCCATCTCCCTTTCCATTTCCATTCTACATCTCCAAGTGAAAGGTGGCCCAGCAGTTGTGCCATATTTTTCACTTTTGCCAGCGTTGACTTTGATTACAAATGATGGCGCCCGTTTTTGTGAGGCGAGGCTCAATTTTTTCACAGTAGTATTTTGTGGTTGTTGTTGTTGTTGTTGTTCCTTGTTTACCAGAGTTGCCATTGCTGTTGCCAATGCCAGCGGCCATTGGATTGCATGCCATGGCATGGCATTTGCATTTGCATAGTCAAGGCTTGGCGGCGTATACGTAATGTGGAATATTGTGGCAGTCAACTTTTGTGTCCCAGTGCCTAGCAGCCTCTTGCAGCTTCCGTTTCGAAATAAACACACATGCGTCTGTGTGTGTTTGTGTGTGTGTGAATATGTGTGTGTGTATATATGTGTATATACTATATATATACTATAGAAGGTTTTGATTTATACTAGAGCATGCAAAGGTAGTACCTACAGAAAAGTCAACAATTAAATACTATATCGAAACACTTTGAAGGCTTGGATTGTGTTGTGATTTCAGTTTCAGTTTCAGTTTCAATTTTAGTTTCTTATGTTGTTTTTTATCTGATTTATTTTATTTTTATTTTTGTTGTGGCAACATTTGGATTCAATTGATTTGATCTTCAATTGATTGATTGAGATGAAGACTTACCAAGCGATAGCTTCTCACCAGAATCTGGTGGCAGTGTAAACCCTAGCAGTGCCATCGAGGCGATAAGTACGCACGGCACAATCAAATTGAAAAAATAGTATAAAGTTTTGCGTCGTATCAAAATAGCAAATGTTATGTCAATATAAGGTTCTGGGCAGCAATTATAGTAGATTTCATTACGTTTACCGGGCACACCTGGTTGGGCACACATACATATATACATATAAATATATATATAATTTAGTTGTATTTTTTTTGTTGATTGTTCATTTGTTGATTATTGCAAATGCAAATGAGATGGTCGTATGCAGAAGAGAAGATGAGAATTATTAACATTCATTGATTAGTCAAGTACGTATTTATTCATTTACTTATTTAGGCATAATTGCAATTTTAATCAGTACATTAGTTAGTTTTAGTATTTTAAATGAACATAATTACATAAGCATAGTTTGATTGACTTTTGTTTTCTTTTGCTTTAATTTTTTTTTTTTTAATTGTGTGCAAACTCACCTAACAAGTCCCATTCACCATTGGTTATAAAACTTGAGATATCTCCACCGGCTTCATCTTGTAATTGTAGGTCCAACTGTAAATCAAATCAAAAGAAAAACACAAGCAAAGCTCATAAGATTTGTATACAAATTGCATCTATACATACAATACTCAATCCAAAATGTTTGTATATTTATACATTTTGCGTTTTCTTTATTATACTTAGTATATATTTTGCGGGGATTTGAGCAGTAAGTCCAGCATAGACAAGCATAATCTCTTGACCAGCGAAGGCTGCAAAATCTTATATTTTTATCACCATAACAACAGTCTTAACATGTATTACATACAAACATAGATACACACACACACACATACATACATACATATGTTTATATCCATAGAACATACTAAATACTGCTTAAGCTCGCCAAAAAGTTCTCAACAATACTGTGCAGTGGGTTTCCCAAAGCGAAATCATATGAGTAAATCACGTATATTTGTATATATTATACATACATACATACATATATAACCATCTATATTTATACTTTGTATATACATATGTAGTTTTATTGCGGTTGGGGAATATCAAAGCCAGCCAACAGCTAAAAGTTGGCCCAATTACAAATTGATTTATCGCACTTTTACTTAACAACAGTTTATACGATTTTGTTTGTTAAAGTTTTATTTGCTGGCGACAAGACCAACTTAAGATTTAATAATAGCAACGACTATCTTGTTAAACAATGTTTTAGATGCGTATTGATTTTGATGTCCACGAGATGAACTGCGACAATTATAATTAGTCGTAATGCAAGAGACCTGAAGTCATAGCCGAGATAAACTAACTTCAACTAGCTCCATTTTCACACAGATTAGTTTCATTTGTATAGACAAATTGTGCCACTGATGTGTTTATATTTGGTTTGCTGCTTGATATTTATTTCTAATTTTAAGAATAGAAGTCAGTTTTAGATTTAGATTTAGGCAAGGCCCCTTGCCTTAGATTGCTGAAGAAAATTAGCTACATTTGTTTAGATACTTTTACAATATTACTTATCTGAAGAAAAAACTTTAGTAAACTACGTTTTCAAGCATGTCAACACATAATTAAATAACTAATAGGCTGTAAAAATTACAAAATATGTTGTAGTACGAATTGCAAACCAAATTTAGGAGTTTTTCCATTCCAATAGCACTTTTTTAAATCTTTCATAAATTTATAATAATAAATTTCGAAACTAGCGGTGTTTTTACATCCTACGCTATTTCGCTAATATGAATTTAATTATTTTGATATTTATTTAGAAATTGTATGCTTTAAGAACACAAAACACATCAGTAGCTTTCAGCCAGCCAACACGATTTAAAAGCAAATCTTTTTCTGATATAAATAATTAAAAATGAATTTAAGGAATTTGTGTACATAACATGTTTCTAATTGATTCATAATACAGGGTATAACCTAATGTGCAGTGAACTTTTACTTGTACTTTAGTGGTACTTTGGTAGTATCATTATGTGGCTGCTAGCCACATAAAATGCTGTCATTTTGTCAATAAAAAGTCATATAAAACTCACGCATAACTTCTGTGTAACTTGTACTTGGTACTACAGTTCAGAGAAAAAGCAAGCAAAAAATCGCTTTTCTTACTTGTTTCGTGCTCTTCTTTTGGGTAAATACGAGTGTATTTTTTGATATTCTTAGTCGAATGTGCGTCATTTGGCTGTTAAGTTTGCTGTCAGATGTGTTCTATGTGTGGGTGTGTGATAAATAGAAGAGTGCAGAGTGAAGAATGAACTGTGGGTGGAGGCTTCAACTGGGGTTGGTAAAAGTTTTCTCATTTAAATCTTTCAAACAAAAGACGGCACACTAGACAAACAGAAGCATCTCTTTTGCTTTGTGCAAATCAAGTCAAAGCCAAAAAGTGTAAATGTAGTTGTAAGCAAACAGTTTACACACACACACACAAACACACACACATTCTTAAGTGAACTTACATAAATATTGAAACTTAATTGTATCTTGCATGTTTGTGAATACGTGTCTAACATTCATTCATATCAAATGTTTTTTTTTTTTTTTTTTTCAAATTGCCTAAATGAAATTCAAATATTGTATCTGCAACAATACAAATATGTGATTTCTAATTAAAAGTGCCAAGTGTATAACTTGACACGCACTATGTATGTAACATAATTGTGAATTGTTTAATCGCAGCTTAAGAAATAAATACTTGTGATATTTAGATGTGTACATATTTTGAATATATTTTTGAAATTTACAAAAAAAATAGTAAGCCATCTATGAGTATATCAATATCTTCAAACCAAAAGAGCTAGGAGGCTGAAATTTTCACAGTAGTTTAGTCCTATGCCGAATGTGACCACTAATCGTGGAAGTTGGAAAATTCGTTCGGGCAAAATGGAAAACTCGCGGAAAACCGTTGTATGCAATTATCGACCGATCAGCTTCAAAATTATTTTCATAGATCTATACAAAAAAATTATTTATGACTGCATACCAATTTTTTGGAAAATTTACCCCCCTGGGTAGAAGAAAAGGCTAAAAAGGGCTAAAGTTGAGTTTTTATGCGATTTCCTTCAAACTCATTTGCTAAGATCTACTCATAAGGTCAAATTAATAGGCACAGCCAGATGTCGTTGTGGCATCATAAGTTATCCGTTTATGAGAAGAACTGGGGATGTGTTCCTTCTCCTTCCTTCTGCGTATAGGATTTTAATAGACATTGCTGCTTCTTGAACTTTTTTTACATGCGTCTTTGCGATACATGTCAAAACAACAGACAATCAGAGTTGTAAAAATCACCTTCTAAATGCGAGTGATGTTACGCAGACGTTTTAACACAGAATAAAAAAACGTCATGACTTTTAATTCATCGTTTAATGCGGACTAAGTTTTATTCACAATCAGCGTACTCTTTTCGAGTGCCGCGTTGGTCAAATTGTTTTTCCACCGAGTGGCAATAAGACAATCAATAAGGCAATAATAGAAATAAGATGATAAATAAAATAAGAAGCCACTACACCCTGTGTTTGCTTAAACTGTTTGGGAATTCTAAGCAACCAACTCAGAGCAAGTAAGAATGTAAGTCTATAGCCAGGCGCAAAGAACGGGACCAAAAATGTGACTGTATTGGTGCTCTGTTCTGCTGCCAAAAGAAAAGCAACTTATATTTATGTGCGCACTAGCAAGTGTTGAAAAATATTTTTTGTTTATACAAAAAAATTATTAGAATTGATTTATTTTACCAAAAAAACTTAAATTAAACGTAACAACTAATAATAACAATACTAAAACAACTTCGAAAAAGACAAAAGTGTTAGTTAAGCAGGGCGAACGTTGAGTATTTATAAAAATTCATTAAAAACTGCATTCCTATTTTCCGGAAAATTTACCCTGTTCGGTAGAAAACTAGTGGTTAAGACTGTACGGGCGAAGTTAAATAGTCGTGCGAGGGCGTAGTGTATATATATATCTGAACTACCAACTTGACATCACATAAAATGTGTTATTTGCTTATGCACAATAAAATGAAGTCACATATGAATAATAATTTTAATTTACGCAATTAAGCAACCTGCTAAGGAATTGTAAATCAATTTAATGTGAAAAAGTTACTTAAAAATACACGTAAGTAGCACGTTTTATCATCAGACTAAAGTTAAAACTGTTAACTGTCTCAGTTTTAAGCTGCTTCTTAGAAATGGGTGTTAGTTTGGCTAATGGCTTTTGTTATACCCGTTAAAAGTGATGCAACATTTTGGTATTTCTTTTTTACCAGCTCTGAGCCTCTTGGCGCCAATTTCCCCATTTCATTTTATGGCCATAAGGGCATCCTGGCTTCCTTGTCTTTTGTTTTCCTGTTCGTGTTCGTTTCTCATTTTTCGTTGTGCTGCACTGCGCTGCGTTGGCTTCATTAAAAATTGAATCGCCTGCAGACAGGACTTTTACTTTCGGCTGACAGCTGATATTAAGATATTATACGACTCAGCTTCTAAGTATAATTAATATGCAAAGTAGAATTGGCCTTTTACTGGGTTAACTGCCATCTAGGTAGGTTGGATCTAGCAGCTTTATCTGCTTAAGATTATTGCATATTTTACGTATTATTGTTCAATTTTATTTAAATTAGTTGAGTTAAGAGCTACAAATTCCGTCGCTAACAGCCAATTTAGCTAATTTGGTTAATAGCCTTGTTCTCAGTTGTTTTTTTTTAAAGAAATTTCATTTCAAATTCAAAACATTTTTATTTTGGAAATTGCAATAGATTTTTGTTTTTAGGTTTCCAAAACACAAATCTATTACACTTTCAATTAAATCTTGTGCAAGTGATATTAGGTATAAGGCTGATTGCTCTTTTCAAAATAATTCAGAAAAAATACTAAATTTCAACCTAAAACAAGTAAGAACGTTGCAGTCGGATGCACCCGACTGCGATATACTCTTTTTTTCGCCTCTTTGCGCAGTCAGAAGTGGGCGTGGCAATTGTATTTCTGCTCAAATCTTTCAAGTTTTGCCATAAATTTAAGTTTGGTTGGGCCCGTTCTACAGGTTTGGGAGAAACAAACATTGCTCGATTGCTTGAGGGCGGGGGTAGGCGTGGCAAAATTATTTTCATCCAATCTATTTAATACAGCAACAGAATGCAACATGCAAATTTGGGGACTCTAGGTAAAGGCGTGGGGGAGATACAGACTTTGTTTCTTTGTGGGGGCGGGGGTGGACGTAGCTAAATTTTTATTTTTCTTTTTTTTTTTCAAAACAATTATAAAAAGAGTATAACAAAACATATTGTAAAAATTTGATAAAGACATTTAGATAAATTTCAAACTGAAAGTAAAACATTTAAGGCTTAAAACAATCAATTCAAAATAATTTAGCATTTATATTGTTTTGTTAAATGACATATTTCTGAATGTTTTCCTTCCTTCAAGGCACAACTGTTGCTCCAACATAGCTTTTAAGGCAATTGTTGGGCTTGTGCTGCTCACCACTCGGCTTCTACACTACAAGGAGTTTTGGAACATGACAAACTCAGCGTGCAACTGTTTTACCGTGTTGTGCATTAAAACTGTTCTTTTAGACGCAGACTGTTGCTGATTAATCCAGGACGAGTTTCATTTGTTGAGCGACCCCAAGCTTAGCCATTTATTTTTCGTTTTACCCATTTAACTGTCACCGAGTGGGACATATTCACACACATACATACACACACACACATATTCATTTTGTATATGTGTATATCCTTTAGCCGTCAGCTTGACAGCATCCACTCAATAAACTTGAGCACGTAAAGTTTTTGCATCAATATAAAAAAAAAACTTAAGTCGTTTTGCCAGCGCACAATTTGCTAAGCTGCGTTTACCTATTTTGGTATTTTTGGTATTTTGGTAGTTTGATATTTTTGCCCACTCCCATTCACATTTCAAAGGGTTAGCTATAAGGTGTATGGGACTTTTGGATTTGGTATAATGTTTAATGGGTAACATCTGCTGCTGTAGCCATGCGCAGTTTTAAAGTTTTTGTGCGGTGCTAAATTTGCCGTTGACATTGACGACATCATTTTCGTTGGCTGTGTTTAATGGCCTTTAATGCCAAATTGCCAATTGCGTGTGTTACTTTGGCCCAAATAGAGAAACTTCTCATATTACATAATTAGCTTTAATATCAAAATAAAGCTGAATATTGTTGTTATGACTTTTTCTAGATGCTCACACAAGTTTACGTTGAATAAGTATAAATAATCATCATCAGTATTGTATTTTATAAAGTCAATATTCAATATTTATAATATCAGTAAACAAGAGTTTATATATAAAAGAGTTTCTATATAAAAGAATTTGTTCTCACTGGCGATTGGCAATCAACGCAGGGTTTAAACCATAAGAAATAGCAGGCTGCAACTAAAATTAGTAGTTTTGTTCTATGCCGAAAGTAAGCACTAAGAAGGGATTTTGGAAAATTCTGTAGGAAAATGTAAAAAGTTTGCGGAAAATTCTTGTATGCAATTTTTTTCTTTATCAACCGATTTCCTTCATATTCATTTTCAAAGATCTTTATAAAAATTCAAGGATGACTGCATACCAATTTTCTGGAAAATTAAACCACCAATGGGTGTTAAAGGTTGAGCGAAAAATCAAAGCTACACATATAAATATGAAAAACGACTTTTCGAAATTTGTTGAAAATCCGCTTGAAAAGACGGAAAATGATCGAAAAATTCAAACTCATTTTCAACTGATACGTTTTGCATCGATTTCTAAAAACTTACCAACTTGGCGGAAAAATACGGGACGAACGATGCGTAGGGGAAAGTGCTATTTTAGTGCAATCAAACTGCTTTCCCTGCTTGGAAAACAGAGTTTAATAATATAAATGATAACGTGACACCCTGTACTCAGCTCTGAAATCGCCATTCTAATCCTGGTACCCACAAATTGAGCTTTTGTGTATTGTAGTCATTGTCATTGATTATGATAAAATAATTATTTGGCATTGAGTGTCTACTTATACTTGCATGGATGAACTTCCAACTTTGGAGCCCATTTATCGCAACTATTTGTTTCTTATCACCTGAACACCAGGTAAAAGTGGACTCCTACGATATCATTGAATTCACATCATGTTTCAATTCGTTTGTGTTTAAAGTAAAGAGTTTAATGACAAAATGTTTAAGTTTTGAAGACTGAAACCAAACAAATAATTTTTAAAGTAAAAACCACAATCACATTTAATAAAAATCGTTTTTAAAGAAAAGATTTAATTTTGATTTGTGTCAAAATTGTATAAATCTTTTTGACTTGAAACAAATTCCAATACAAACCACTTTTTTCAAACTGAATAAAATCATGTTTTAAGTCAAAATTTTTTTTTTTTTTAAAAGATTTGAAACGAAGAGTTTTCTAGTCATTGAGATTTAAATTTAAGAAAGATTCCATTATTTACAGCTCTGAACCTTATAGACATAAATGTATATAGAATTAGATCAAATCGATTCATAATCATAGTTATTTGATCTGACTTTGAATGTTATGTTTATGTTAAGTTTACACTGCTATATTAAATATATATTCAATTCGTTAAAACTATGTAGAATTTAAATCTACAAGCAATTGGTAATATTTCAAATACTTCTCTTTCTTTAATGCAGTTTGATTTGAAAATAAAGTTCGCAACGCATAATTAGTATGTAACTACATAAGTTTATCAAAAATATGTAATATAGATAGATGTTTTTGGAATTCATTTGCTCAAAGGAATGCAAGTTGTCAGCTAGCAATCATTATCAGCATCATCATCAACATCATCATCATCATCATCATGATCATCATCATTACAATGTTCGTCATCCGATTGCTGGCTGGCAGAATTAATCGTTAAAGAGGCAACTCGGCATCGAAATCGACTTTGACGATGAAGTTCGGGGGTTGAGCATTTGGGGCAAAGGCAAATGGATTGAGGAAGAGACTTTGTGCTGCGCAGATAACAACTTCCAACGCAGTCAGGGCCATTGTCAAAAGTTTTAGCGATTTGGAATGGCGATGCCTTGGCCAAACTACTTGTCATCTGCCCGCTGGGTGTGGGATTTGTGTGTGTGTGTGTGTGTGTGTGTGTGTGTGTGTGTGCGTGTGTGTGTGTGTGTGTGTGTGTGTGTGACATGGTGGCAATGACAATTTGGGTACACTCGACCAGTATCTGGTCTTAGCTTTGGTTGGGTTGTGCGCCAAGCTTAGCCTTTGTCTCACTTACAGTTCAACTGACATTGAATTAATTGCAATTACTTGAACGCAGAAGCAAAGACAAATGAAGAAGACTTGATGATGTTCACACTGGTTGCAGTACCCACTCGAATGGCGATGGCAGTGATAATATAAGCTGGTAGAAATAACAGCAGTATCAGTTGCAGTTGCAGTTGCAGCAATAGTAATCGCAGCAGCAATAGAATTCAACGTAAATGTGTTCAATAGTAATATTAAACGTAACTATATTTATAGCAGCTGAAATAATTACAGCTATAATTGCAGTGTAGAGAAAAACTGTAGGCTACAAAAAACTGCATGTCTATAATATATAT
This sequence comes from Hirtodrosophila cameraria, assembly GCA_949708635.1. Classification (NCBI taxonomy): domain Eukaryota; kingdom Metazoa; phylum Arthropoda; class Insecta; order Diptera; family Drosophilidae; genus Hirtodrosophila; species Hirtodrosophila cameraria. The sequence goes on along the minus strand of OX453090.1, from coordinate 34,064,786 downwards.
CTTCAGACCTGTTCTAAATTTCACTTTCCAATCAATTCCATAGTTATATGTAGGTTATACTTTGAATTAAACAATCGTAGTAACAAACTTTGCTGCTTAATTTTATCATCCTTTAAAAAATATGTCACATAGTAGTCTGTGGAATTGATTCGAAAGTGATATTTGGAGCATGACTGATTATAAGTACTTAATGTATGTTCATAAGTTGTTAAAAAGTCTGCAACAGAGCCCGTAATAAGTAGTTAAAATAACAGTAGAAGTAACAGCAGAGTTAACAGTAGCGTTAGATGCAGTCTAGATGCTAGACATTTTTGTAGTAACTTTTAAGAGCGGGCTGCCATTTATATCCTTAGTTTTCTTATTTGTTCATTGACATTTCAGATGATCCTTAAATAATGCTTTATATAATTCTCTGTCATTTTTGATGCACAAATCAGAGTCAGCCTGGTAGTGTTTGAATTTAGACTGTGCAAATTTCAACGAATTCTAACTTTTTAACTTTTAACTTTTTAATCATATTTGTATACTCTTTTTTAATTTTTTTGAAAAAAAAGAGTGTATTGGGTTTGTGAAATGTCCGTCTGTCCGTCCGTCTGTCCGTCCGTCTGTTCGTCCGTCTGTCCGTATGAACGCAGGTTTTTTCCACAGTTTTGAAGCTAGAGCAACCAAACTTGGTGTACATGTTGGTATACACCATGGGCAGACAAAGTGTCAAGATCTCCCCCACACCCCCACCCCTTCCCCAACAAACCGCAAAAACCTATTTCTTCCACAGTTTTATAGCTAGAGTAACCAAATTTAACACAAAGGCTACTTATAACATGCTTGATTGATCTGACAACGCCCACCCCCGCCCTTTAAAATGAGCAAAGTGTGTATCTCCTCCACCCCTTTAGCTAGAATCACCAAATTTGGCAGGTTGAATTCTATTGTCCTATTAAATAGATTGGATGAAAATAATTTTGCCACGCCCACCCCCGCCCTTGCAATCGAGCAGTGTTTGGTTCTCCCAAACGGGCCCAACCAAATTTAAATTGATGGCAAAACTTGAAAGACTTGAGCAAAATACAATTGCCACGCCCACTTCTGACTCCGCAAAGAGGCTAAAAAAGAGTATATCGCAGTCGTGTGCATCCGACTGCAACGTTCTTACTTGTTTGATTAAGCTTAAGTAAAAACTTCAATATTTTGAATTGTTTTAGCGCAAAACTCTTAAACTACTAAGCGTATGAAACATACAGTTTTTATATGCGTCTAAATGTATACTATCTCAAGATATACCTGAAATAATTTAATAATTTTGTTGGAAAATAATAGCATATACATAGTCAATTTTAGAAATCAGCTCAACTATTTTTTTATTGCAAATTAGTGTTGTCAGGTTAATTAATATGAACATAAAAATTTCTAATAGCATTAAAATGAACTGTTACACTTTAATGAATATTGCTACGTCCGAAAGCGCTAGTATAAATGGGTATTTTGTTGCAAGGACACTCAAAATCCATCAGCGGCAAATAAATTAATTTATGTAAATAAGTTGGTAACTTGGTAAAGTCTTAGGCAGTGTGCAGGCAGTGTGTATGGTGGTACGGTAAAAAATGGGAAAATTGGTCACTGCTGTGTGTTGGGAAATTCACTGGAATTTGGAACAATTAAATTTGGCCAAAAGACTTTTGTGGCATTCGCCTTGGCCCTGGGCCACGTAATGCATTTGTAATTCAGAAACGACAGCATAACAACAACAACAACTACAACAACTACAACAAAAACAACAACAGCAACAGCAACAGCAACAATAACAACAATAGCAATGGCTCTCCTTCAAATACGAGCACTTCGTAGTACTTATCAAAGTTGTGGGCCAAGTACCCAGTACATATTTTTTAGTGCAGTGGACAGCCGTGGGCTTCACTGAATGCGGAATTCTGGACGACCCACCGACCACCACTCAAGGTCGCTCTGCTCCGCTCTGGTGTACTGTGCTGTGCTATGCCACTGGAGAGGCAGGCGGCCCAACTTGTCTTCTTTTGTAGACTCCAAATAAAATAAATAGTACACACTGACTGCTAAGGTACTTGACAGCAATTTTACTGTACTCTGTAGACTAGAGTTGTATCGAATCATGCCGAATTGATTCAATTGAACTAATCAATTAGCTAAAAGAGTTCCATCAATCGTTTTGACCATACGATTTCGTTTAAAGAGTTAGTTATTACTCCCTGTTCCCATTCAAAATGGGAAAAAGGCAGCTATAAAGTACTGCATATGTGTGTAACAGACAGAAGGAGGCATTTCCGACTATATAAACTATATATTTTTGATCAGGATCAATAGCCGAGACGAACTAGCCATGTCCGTCTGTCTGTCCGTATGAACACACAGATCTCGGAGACTATAAGAGCTAGAGACACCAAACTTGGCATGCAGGTTCCTGTATACCATACGCAGATCAAGTTTATTTCAAATTTCGGATGCACCCCCCCGCACCACCGCAAATCGCAAAAGACTCCCACAGCCACAATTTTAAAGATAAAGCTTTGATTTTTGGTACACATATATGTTGTATCAATGTTGATCAGTTGTGGAAATTTCAACACGATTGGATAAATAGCACCAAAGTTATAGAAGAATGTATTACGCCCGGCTCAGCTGGCAGCAACAACAGTTTGACAAGCAGTTTACGAGTTAAGTGCACTGCTTGCTTGAGTTGCCGCTGAACTGCTTGAAATGCAAAGTGGGAGCATGGAGTCTCGTAGTCGGGCACACTCGACTAGAGCATTCTTACTTGTTTTATTTCAAAAATTCAAAAAAGAGTATAAAAATAAGAACGATTGATTAAGGAAAATTTGGATTGAAAAACTCACGAAAATGGAAACAGGGCTGATTGTTGCAATTGAGCAATTAACAACCTTCATGTAGACTCTTCCTTATTACACCATATATCAGTTCAAAAGCGTTTTTCACAACTGTGTGCTTTTTCAAAGCAGTTCGTCTTAAGATTATCACATTCTTGGAACTGTCATTTTGGGAACATGATTAAAATGTCAATATCCATCATTATATTTTATATTTGAAAGGGTGTGCGTGCTTCGGTTATTGCCTGTTGTTCTTCCATTTGATTGCTAGAGTTTTGCTTGTGCCTTGGTCTTATTGCCCTCAGCACCTCCCCTCTTACTACAAATTGCTCGAATATGGTTAGCTTGGATGCAGTTTCACGTCCAAAAATTGTGTTTACTTAGCCAAGCTATGTGCTATTTATTTAAAAACATCTGTTGACGTTGATGTTGTTGTTGTTGTTGACGTTGTTGTTTTTCCATTTTTTTTCTTCTACTTGTTGTTGTTTGTTTCTTGGTTTATTTACTATTTGCATACACTTTTCTTGTGCTCGTAATTGGGTAATTTAAATTGTTTGAAGTCTTACTCGACGTTTCTTTACTGCCTCAAAGTACTTGTTTCGATTTGAATTTCCATTTAAATGCTTTTCAAACAGTCGAAGACAATGTATTGCAATTCCTAAAGGACTTATTCTTACATGAATCTATCAATGCATAATTTAATTGTCTATCTGTTAGTTTTCATTAGAATAATTAAACAATTGACGGAAATTCCTTGTCATTTGATCAATTATATTAGATAATTGGGTATATTATCCATTAGAGCATATAGTTATTTAATCACAGTTACATAGGTAATTCAATTTTCAACTGACGTCCTTTTATGTGATGAGCACGTACTGTTTATGTACAGTAGATGCTCGATAATAAGACGGACAGACATACGCACAGAAAGACGGACATGTCACAAGCCCAATGCACTCCTTTTCTTTACAGCTTTTGAAAAAAAGTCAATAAAAATGAGAATAAATATAAAACAAAATCATTTTTGTGTCAAAATTTCTGCAGACTTCTGTGGTCCATTAGAATTGGAATTCGGTTGGAAGAGGATTTCGTGAAATCCATGTATACAAAATACATTACATTGATTTCTGGCAGGCATAAATTGTAACACACTTTTTTATCTATTGTGTAAATTTCATACCGATCGAACAATAAACATCGAAGTCTTTCATCAAATAGTTTTCCACTGTCATCTGAACTGCACTGCTTGCTTGAGCTACCGCTGAACTGCTTGGAGTGCAAGTATTGTACAGCCATTGTTGATACAAGGAGAAATGGACCGGCGTATGATATTGGGTTGGAAGATGGCTTGTTCTCATCTCGCTAATTTGCGAAAAAATAATATTTTTGTGTGAAATTTGCTTTTAATTTTGTGTGCCTATCTTTACTTTTGATTGTGACACTTTGTCTGCTTATAGTATCTATCAACATAGGTTTATACCAAGTTTGGTTGCTCTAGCTTCAAAACTGTTAAAAAAAAACTGCGTTCATACAGACGGACGGACAGACAGACGAACATTTCCCCCAAACCCAATATACTCTTTTGTCTATTTTTTTTTTCAAAAAAATAAAAAAAGAGTAAAAATTGCGTTCATACGGACGGACAGGCGAACAGACGAACGGACGGACATTTCACAAGCCCAATATAAATATTTTTTTTTAAATAAACTGTGCTTATAATTTAAAATAATAAATTTCAGTAAACAAATTTCTTATATTCGGAAAAAAATCAAAATATTAAAAAAAAAATTTTATTTATTCTAAAATTTTGTTTTTTTTACTTTTAAGTAAAATTGAACTAGTCTTTAAAAAAGAAGAGTTTTACAGTAAATAAAAAATGTCATTGTTATAAAGGCTACTTTTTCTAAATTTTAGAAATATCTTTTTCAAATTTAGGGCGTTTTACGCTTGATTTTATGAAATAAAATACTAGATTCTAGGAAAATAAACTCTTAACAGTATGGCGATGTGCCTTTGGCCCATCTTTGAGGACAATTTTCCTATTTTATCTTCCATTCTTAATGATTTTTTTTATGATTATATTATAATTAAATTAAGAAAGAATAGATCTTCAATACAAAAAACAAACATTTACTGACATTAAATCAGAATATATAGCCCTTAATGAAGTTCAACATGTTTCCGAGTTTTAAAATATATCCTTAAAATAAGAAATTTTGTATTTAAAAGAAGCTATTTTGACTTGAGAAACCCTTATTTTTTTCTTGAATGCATGCATGTGTAATACGTATACAATTCGATGTGCTCATGTGTAATTGAGAAACCATCTGACTGGCAAAAGTACTTTACCAAAATGTTGTCCATAGCCATTGTCCCCGCATTATGTAACACTAATAAAGCACACAATGCTATATATAGTACATACTTGTACTTGGCTTGAAAGCAGTGGGTGTGACAGTTGCGACAACAACAATAGCAACAACAATGCTAAGTAACAACAACGGCAACAGCTGTAAATAAGTGGCTAAGTGAGTATGGCCAAGAGTGCTTATTTGTTCAAGTGCGCTTGAATGAGAATAGCAGCAAAAGCAAAAGCAATAGCAGACGCAAAAGCAAAGGAAGCGTAAGCAAAAAAGTGACAGCAAAACGTTGTGTAGGCAAAAGAATGCTTCTCAAAATTATAGCTAGTAGTATTCGCACTCATCGTTTACTTGTTGGGGGTGTAAGACCCTCTAACAGACCCACTCAAACAATCAGCACGTTGACTGAACTGAAACAATGTATTTTTTGTGACTGGAGTGTGATCATTGTATTATTATTTTTAATTTTCTTTGCAATTTGTACATTGTTTGCAACTTTTGTACATACGCATATGTGTACAGTGGCAAATTATGTTTGCACTACTAAAAATTACAGTTTGGTCATAAAATGATTTTAGGACGCCCTTTGACAAAGATAAAACAGGAAAAAATGTCAAAACTGAATCTACCCTAATTTAAGTTTTAGTGTAGCTGCACTCAGGAAATAATCGAGAATTATGTACTCAAATGAAACACAAATGCACTAAAGGGCAAATGACCACTTTTTTTTGGTCAAAGAAGTGTTCCAAATGAAGAATTTTTGATATCATTACATAAGAACAAGTAAGAATGCTCTAGTCGAGTGTGCCCGACTACGTGACTGCCTGCTCCCAACTTGCACTTCAAGCAGTTCAGCGGCAACACAAGCAAGCAGCGCACTTAACTTGTCCGAAATTTGAAATTAACTTGATCTGTATACAGGAACTTGCATGCCAAGTTTGGTGTCTCTAGCTGTTACAATCTCCGAGACCTGTGTGTTCATACGGGCAGGCGGACAGATAGACAGACGGACATGGCTAGGTCGTCTCAGCCGTTGATGCTGATTAAGAATATGTTTACTTTATATAGTCGGAAATGCCTCCTTCTGTCTGTTACACACATTTGCAGTACTGTATAACTCCCTTTTTCCCATTTTTAATGGGAACAGGGAGTAAAAACATCAAACTTCAATGTTGCATGCCAGAAATTTTAACAGAATTCATAACTACTGTGACTTTCGAGTACTAAAAAGTTGAAAAAAAACTCAATGCTGTCCAATGCTTTGATGGAATATAATTAGGGTTGCTTTTACACTTAAAGGGAGGTGTTCACTCGGCGTGTAATTACGGCACGGAATTTCTACTAAATAGATATTCAAGTACTTATCTTAATGCACGGAAGTTTATAGATATGAATGCATGATGAATATATAATGAAATTTATTTAATTAATATCATCAAATTTTTTATTTTATTAATTCATTTTATTAATTGTCTTATCTCTTCATTTGAAAAGGCAAGCACCCGCCGCTTTCTTATTTTTTGCTCACTCATTTTGCTCTTCTTCTTATTGTTTTACAATCTCAACTCTAAAACATGATTTCGGCGCGAAATGTTATTTTAACAGCTCTGTTAAGCATAACGTAATTGACAACATAACGTATTGATTGCGCGGCCTTTTTACACGTCGAGTGAACACTACTTATGGAATGGATTCCGTGCACAAATTACACAGCTGTTTTTTTATATGGAGTTTTACATTTCCGTGCCATTTTGCTTCAAGTGTACACCACCCTTAAATGACAAAAATTTTACATGCTGTAATTGTAATTTTCTCTTTGGGTGAAGCATCTAAAACAAAAAAATGTTTAACAAATCCTGTGTTTGCTAAGGGCTGCAAAGAAAAATGTTAGCCTTTCTTAGAAATAACACAATATGTGCTTTATAGATGTATCAATTCCTTATAAAAGCTTCCTATTTTAAAGTGCAATTTTTCCGCAATTTGACAAGAAAAAGTGTGTTGAAGATCAAGAAGTTGTTGTTTTCGTATGCTTAACATGTATTTACAAAAACCATGTACTAATTTTTATACTCTTTTTTTAACTTTTTTGAAAAAAAAGGAAAAAAGAGTATATTGGGTTTGTGAAATGTCCGTCTGTCCGTCCGTCTGTCCGTCTGTCCGTCTGTCTGTATGAACGCAGGTTTTTTCCACAATTTTGAAGCTAGAGCAACCAAACTTGGTATACATGTTGGTATATACCATAGGCAGACAAAGTGTCAAGATCTCCCCCCCACCCCCACCCCTTCCCCCACAAACCGCAAAAACCTATATCTTCCACAGTTTTATAGCTAGAGTAACCAAATTTGGCACAAGGGCTACTTATCACATCCTTCATTGATCTGGCAAAAAATTCGGCCACGCCCACCCCCGCCCCCACAAATAGGCAAAGTCTGTATCTCCCCCACCCCTTTAGCTAGAATCACCAAATTTTGCAGGTTGACTTCTATTGTCCTATTAAATAGATTGGATAAAAATATTTTTGCCACGCCCACCCCCGCCTTTGCAATCAAGCAATGTTTGTTTCTCCCAAACCTGTAGAACAGGCCCAACCAAATTTTAATTGATGGCAAAACTTTGAAGATTTGAGCAGAAATTCAATTGCCACGCCCACTGACTCCGCAAAGAGGCGAAAAAAAGAGTATATCGCAGTCGGGTGCATCCGACTGCAACGTTCTTACTTGTTTTAAAATATATTTGTTACAAATACTTTAAAAAAAATAAGTTTCAAAAATTTATAAAACGTTTTTTTAATACAAAACATATATAAAATAAATATTTTGTATTTTAAGAGAGTTCGTAGTAAAATTAATATTAAAGTAAAATTTTATTCAAATGAAAATGGAATCTTAATATGTTTTATTTTCAATTTTAATAGAAAATATTTAATTTGAATATGAAAATATTTAAAGATGACATATGAAAATTGAATATGAAAATATTTATATTTATCAGTTTATACTTCGAATTTGAATAATAAAACGGTATGAACTAGCCTGATATTTAGGCTCTTAATATTCATCGATTCTTCTTTTTGGGATGTTGGCACCTGGCATATACAATTCGAGTTCCAAACTAAGTCTATGAATAGTTATTGTATATTTCAATGTCTATGCTACCAATTTATGCATTCAAATTATTTATTTGAAATTTTTGTATTTTATTTTAAACATTGTCTTTAATTTGAAAAATAATTAGTTGAGATTGTTAAAGTTTAAAAGGTATATTTAATTGGCCTTATGAAACTATTGATGGTGACGACTATCTGTCTATGATTTTAGTCAAATAATATCTTAGCAAATTTAAACTGATTCCTAGTAAAAATAGGACGATGTCTGTTAAATTTAATGGGTATATATGTAGATGGCATGCAATTAAATGTTTAAAGTGAAGGAGAAATATATTTAATATATTTGTTTGTTAGTTATTCTAGAACTTAGTTACCGACGTAATTATTAATGCTGCTTTAGAATAAATCAATGTATAGTATTTATGTACTTTATACAGTTGGGCATGCTTTCTACTGCCTATTACATACAAGGTATTTCAATCATACAATACGCACTGAACAGAATAAAACTGAAATTGAAATTGCTTCCACTTTGGCAACTAGCTGAGACTGTGTCAATATGTGCGTTTGTGTGTGTGTGTTTGCCTTTTTTTTGTGTGGTTCTGTGTGTGTGTGTGTAGAAAATGTGCACACAAAGTTGTTTATGGCACATTTGGCATGTCAACATTTTGGTTGCTGGTTGGCTGCTTGTCCTCGTAACACCCGAATTCGCCACACTCTTCCTATTCCAATGGCCAACTCATCTCCATGCCAACAACTGGCATTGTTTTCGAGTATTTTTGAACTCAAGAATGAGTTGGCGTACAGGACGCTGTACACTGTACAATGTGCACAGTACACAGTCACCAGTTCAAATAAAACGATTATTTTATTCGAACATTTTGTTTGCATGTTGCATTTATTGATGTGCAAACAAAACATTGACTTAACTTACTTGAATTTGAATTTGTATTTGCCATGCCAAAATGTCATATACATATTTATTAAATAAACATATTGGTTGCAACAACGTTAAACGTATGTTTGCACTACTAAAAATTACAGTTTGGTCATAAAATGATTTTAGGACGCCCTTTGACAAAGATAAAACAGGAAAAAATGTCAAAACTGAATCTACCCTAATTTAAGTTTTAGTGTAGCTGCACTCAGGAAATAATCGAGAATTATGTACTCAAATGAAACACAAATGCACTAAAGGGCAAATGACCACTTTTTTTTGGTCAAAGAAGTGTTCCAAATGAAGAATTTTTGATATCATTACATAAGAACAAGTAAGAATGCTCTAGTCGAGTGTGCCCGACTACGTGACTGCCTGCTCCCAACTTGCACTTCAAGCAGTTCAGCGGCAACACAAGCAAGCAGCGCACTTAACTTGTCCGAAATTTGAAATTAACTTGATCTGTATACAGGAACTTGCATGCCAAGTTTGGTGTCTCTAGCTGTTACAATCTCCGAGACCTGTGTGTTCATACGGGCAGGCGGACAGATAGACAGACGGACATGGCTAGGTCGTCTCAGCCGTTGATGCTGATTAAGAATATGTTTACTTTATATAGTCGGAAATGCCTCCTTCTGTCTGTTACACACATTTGCAGTACTGTATAACTCCCTTTTTCCCATTTTTAATGGGAACAGGGAGTAAAAACATCAAACTTCAATGTTGCATGCCAGAAATTTTAACAGAATTCATAACTACTGTGACTTTCGAGTACTAAAAAGTTGAAAAAAAACTCAATGCTGTCCAATGCTTTGATGGAATATAATTAGGGTTGCTTTTACACTTAAAGGGAGGTGTTCACTCGGCGTGTAATTACGGCACGGAATTTCTACTAAATAGATATTCAAGTACTTATCTTAATGCACGGAAGTTTATAGATATGAATGCATGATGAATATATAATGAAATTTATTTAATTAATATCATCAAATTTTTTATTTTATTAATTCATTTTATTAATTGTCTTATCTCTTCATTTGAAAAGGCAAGCACCCGCCGCTTTCTTATTTTTTGCTCACTCATTTTGCTCTTCTTCTTATTGTTTTACAATCTCAACTCTAAAACATGATTTCGGCGCGAAATGTTATTTTAACAGCTCTGTTAAGCATAACGTAATTGACAACATAACGTATTGATTGCGCGGCCTTTTTACACGTCGAGTGAACACTACTTATGGAATGGATTCCGTGCACAAATTACACAGCTGTTTTTTTATATGGAGTTTTACATTTCCGTGCCATTTTGCTTCAAGTGTACACCACCCTTAAATGACAAAAATTTTACATGCTGTAATTGTAATTTTCTCTTTGGGTGAAGCATCTAAAACAAAAAAATGTTTAACAAATCCTGTGTTTGCTAAGGGCTGCAAAGAAAAATGTTAGCCTTTCTTAGAAATAACACAATATGTGCTTTATAGATGTATCAATTCCTTATAAAAGCTTCCTATTTTAAAGTGCAATTTTTCCGCAATTTGACAAGAAAAAGTGTGTTGAAGATCAAGAAGTTGTTGTTTTCGTATGCTTAACATGTATTTACAAAAACCATGTACTAATTTTTATACTCTTTTTTTAACTTTTTTGAAAAAAAAGGAAAAAAGAGTATATTGGGTTTGTGAAATGTCCGTCTGTCCGTCCGTCTGTCCGTCTGTCCGTCTGTCTGTATGAACGCAGGTTTTTTCCACAATTTTGAAGCTAGAGCAACCAAACTTGGTATACATGTTGGTATATACCATAGGCAGACAAAGTGTCAAGATCTCCCCCCCACCCCCACCCCTTCCCCCACAAACCGCAAAAACCTATATCTTCCACAGTTTTATAGCTAGAGTAACCAAATTTGGCACAAGGGCTACTTATCACATCCTTCATTGATCTGGCAAAAAATTCGGCCACGCCCACCCCCGCCCCCACAAATAGGCAAAGTCTGTATCTCCCCCACCCCTTTAGCTAGAATCACCAAATTTTGCAGGTTGACTTCTATTGTCCTATTAAATAGATTGGATAAAAATATTTTTGCCACGCCCACCCCCGCCCTTGCAATCAAGCAATGTTTGTTTCTCCCAAACCTGTAGAACAGGCCCAACCAAATTTTAATTGATGGCAAAACTTTGAAGATTTGAGCAGAAATTCAATTGCCACGCCCACTGACTCCGCAAAGAGGCGAAAAAAAGAGTATATCGCAGTCGGGTGCATCCGACTGCAACGTTCTTACTTGTTTTAAAATATATTTGTTACAAATACTTTAAAAAAAATAAGTTTCAAAAATTTATAAAACGTTTTTTTAATACAAAACATATATAAAATAAATATTTTGTATTTTAAGAGAGTTCGTAGTAAAATTAATATTAAAGTAAAATTTTATTCAAATGAAAATGGAATCTTAATATGTTTTATTTTCAATTTTAATAGAAAATATTTAATTTGAATATGAAAATATTTAAAGATGACATATGAAAATTGAATATGAAAATATTTATATTTATCAGTTTATACTTCGAATTTGAATAATAAAACGGTATGAACTAGCCTGATATTTAGGCTCTTAATATTCATCGATTCTTCTTTTTGGGATGTTGGCACCTGGCATATACAATTCGAGTTCCAAACTAAGTCTATGAATAGTTATTGTATATTTCAATGTCTATGCTACCAATTTATGCATTCAAATTATTTATTTGAAATTTTTGTATTTTATTTTAAACATTGTCTTTAATTTGAAAAATAATTAGTTGAGATTGTTAAAGTTTAAAAGGTATATTTAATTGGCCTTATGAAACTATTGATGGTGACGACTATCTGTCTATGATTTTAGTCAAATAATATCTTAGCAAATTTAAACTGATTCCTAGTAAAAATAGGACGATGTCTGTTAAATTTAATGGGTATATATGTAGATGGCATGCAATTAAATGTTTAAAGTGAAGGAGAAATATATTTAATATATTTGTTTGTTAGTTATTCTAGAACTTAGTTACCGACGTAATTATTAATGCTGCTTTAGAATAAATCAATGTATAGTATTTATGTACTTTATACAGTTGGGCATGCTTTCTACTGCCTATTACATACAAGGTATTTCAATCATACAATACGCACTGAACAGAATAAAACTGAAATTGAAATTGCTTCCACTTTGGCAACTAGCTGAGACTGTGTCAATATGTGCGTTTGTGTGTGTGTGTTTGCCTTTTTTTTGTGTGGTTCTGTGTGTGTGTGTGTAGAAAATGTGCACACAAAGTTGTTTATGGCACATTTGGCATGTCAACATTTTGGTTGCTGGTTGGCTGCTTGTCCTCGTAACACCCGAATTCGCCACACTCTTCCTATTCCAATGGCCAACTCATCTCCATGCCAACAACTGGCATTGTTTTCGAGTATTTTTGAACTCAAGAATGAGTTGGCGTACAGGACGCTGTACACTGTACAATGTGCACAGTACACAGTCACCAGTTCAAATAAAACGATTATTTTATTCGAACATTTTGTTTGCATGTTGCATTTATTGATGTGCAAACAAAACATTGACTTAACTTACTTGAATTTGAATTTGTATTTGCCATGCCAAAATGTCATATACATATTTATTAAATAAACATATTGGTTGCAACAACGTTAAATCAAATAATTTCAAATTTAAACTAATTATGCCCACAAGCATTACGCAAATATATCAAAACCAGCTCAAGCATCCAAATGCAATTGTTAATGACAGTTTCTGCATTTTGGCACTGAAGTCAAACTCATTTGTTGTTTCTAATTTTGTTTCAGAATAATGCATGATTTTACTATAAGTGTATATATGGTTATTGTTTTATTAATTAAGAATAATTCTATGTGTTTTTATACTCTTTTTTAATTTTTTTGAAAAAAAAAGAAAAAAGAGTATATAGGGTTTGTGAAATATCTGTCTGTCCGTCCGTCTGTCCGTATGAACGCAGGTTTTTTCTACAGTTTTGAAGCTAGAGCAACCAAACTTGGTGTACATGTTGGTATATACCATAGGCAGACAAAGTGTCAAGATCTCCCACCCACCCCCACCCCTTCCCCCACAAACCGCAAAAACCTATATCCTCCACAGTTTTATAGCTAGAGTAACCAAATTTAACACAAAGGCTACTTATAACATCCTTGATTGATCTACCTAAAAAAAATTTTGCCACGCCCACCCCCGCCCTTAAAAATGAGCAAAGTATGTATCTCCCCCAACCCTTTATCTAGAATCGCCAAATTTTGCAGGTTGAATTCTATTGTCCTATTAAATAGATTGGATAAAAATAATTTTGCCACGCCCACCCCCGCCCAACGGGCCCAACCAAACTTAAATTGATGGCAAAACTTGAAAGACTTGAGCAAAATACAATTGCCACGCCCACTTCTGACTCCGCAAAGAGCCTAAAAAAGAGTATATCGCAGTCGGGTGCATCCGACTGCAACGTTCTTACTTGTTTTATACAAAGATGATAATAGAGCTTACAGCAAAAACTAATTTTTAAAAAAGTGATCTTATGTTTTTTTGAAATTATCTATTCAATTTAAACTGTAAATTACGTTTTTCATCATTACCTACATATGTATACACAAAACTATTTTTTAAGCCCTTGCACAGGGTATTATAATTTTCTCACGAAATGTGTAAATCATTGAAGGAGACGTCTCAGAAAAAAAATCCGAGTCATGTCCATCACGTCCGTCTGTCCGTCTGTTTATATGCGAACATGTCCCTGCGTTTTAGAGCTATTTTGATGAAACTTGGCACAGATGCTTATCCTCCGCAAGCAGCACATATGTCAGAATCGGCCGGATCGGACCACTATAACACATAGCTGCCTTAGGAACGATCGGTTGAAAAACAAATTTTTGTATGAAAAACTAAACTCACTATGTCTAATTTTTAGCACTTTTCAAACATGTTGACAAAATTTCATCAAAATCGGACCACTATATCTAATAGCTGCCATCGGTTAAAAAATAAGTTTTCTTCTGCAAGGGTATATATCTTCGGCACGCCGAATATAGCATTTCTTTCTTGTTTTATTTTTTATTTATTTTTACAAATATTTAAACTGAAACCTGTTCAGAACTATACTTTATACAGTTTTCCTAAAATAAACAATTTCGGACCACTATATCTTATATCTGATATCAATCATTGTAATAATAGCTCAAAATCGGGTTTTTATATGAACATTTTTTCTTTGTTGTTTTTTTTAGTATACACAAGTTGTATTCAGTTGTATACAGTATTATCTATAGAATACAATATGTTGATAAGTCGAACAGTTGCAACGATTTTTCACAGACATAGTTACACAAGGATATTTTTGTATGTTTGAAGGCTTTAAGCCTTATTTTTTTGTGCCTGCTGACTAGCTGCCAACGGCTTAATGACTGTTTTGTTGGCGCCAGCAGCAGCAGCGCAGTCCAAACAGAGTCAGTGATAGGGATAAGGATGGAGATATAGAAAAAGACGGGTTATGGGTAGATGGCGCCAACAGGCAGCACGGGACAGCAGTGGCAGCACGGGGCAGCTGCAGCGTATAACTGCAGCCTCCATTTCCTGTCATCGTCTCTCGTCCGGCGGCCTCCGTTCGCCCATCCGTCTGTCTGTGCGTCTTTTTGTCAGTATTTCAAATGCAGCTGCAGCATTTAACTATAAGTAAAAGTTTGTTGGTTGCGCCTGATTACTTGCCACCCATTCACACAGCGCAATGCAGCAGCAGCAGCAGAAACAGAAGCAGCAGAGCAGCAGCAGCATTCACATAAAGCAGTTGCCTTGGTTTTAGCTGCTGCTGCTGCTGCCTTCGATGGCATTTTGCGGAGCGCTGCGGAAAAAAGACAATAGCCGTACTTTCTGCTTTCCAGCCCCTTTCCATTTCACCCTTGTTCCGTTTTTGGTGCTGATGCTGGGGACTACTGCTGGTAAAAGTCTGTGTAAATTATGAAAATACTCGTGGCTCGTAATTTGTTGAGCCTGCTTTTTCTCTCTCTCTCCCTCTCTATTTATCTCTGTCTGTCGCTCTCTCTTTCTGTGTGTCGCTTGTTCTTGCAAGTTTTCACTTTTTGCTTTACGGCGTTTTTACTTCCCTTACTTGTGTTATTATAATTTTCTCTGTCACATTAAAATGCGGTTGAAATGAGCAGGAAATGCGCGCGAATTCTACTAACCCAGATAATCTTGGGGCTGATTTAAGCATTTGCCCATTCTTGGCTTTTTTAACTGTTGCAAAAAAGAAGAGAAAAAAATAAAAACAGATAGAAAACCAAAAAAAACACATAGATATAACTCAACGCACAATGTGTGTGTCTACCGCTTCACCCCGCATTATCATTTTAATATTATTCTGCACTTTTCATAATTTTCAATTTAGTTCGCTCTTAATGTTTTTTTCATATTTTTATTTTCTATTTTTTTTTGCTTGGCGCGTATGCCAGAGCTTTTAATTTAATGCAACATGCAATTATGCGCAGCCATCTTCGGGCTGCCGCCTGCTAATTAGCCACAAACACAGCTCCAATGGGCGGTGTAAAGAGGCGTGGCAGTGCTGCGCTTTGTTGCCAACGATGAGAACGACAGCGACAACGACAACGACAGCGACAGTCACGATGTTGCACGCGGCGTATGTGTAATAAAATGAATTTTCCCCCGGCTTTCCTATATGTATATGAGTGTATGAATGTTTGTGTGTGTGTGTGTGCTTGCACACAACAAATAACTTATATGTGTGTGTGTGTGCACAAAAAGTTGTGCCTTGTAATTGCCAGGCGTTAAAATGTTTTGGCCAGTTAGCCTCTCTCTCAGCCAACTCTGCCCTTTGTTGGCTTATTTACCATTTTGAAGTTAAGAGCTGCCGAGTCAAGCTTTTTTTACAATTTGCTCTGTTTGTTTGTTTGTTTGCTGAGTATGTTGTCAAAAAGTCTGATATGTTGCATCAATTGTATGCAATTGGGCCAGGCCAGCAACCATATATTTCATTTCAAATGAAATGCAAATATTTACAGGATTCTACAAAATTTGGATCAATTTCAATGCATTTTGAAGGATGCTCATGTATGCACAAGGACTAACTTAAAAGGCTAACTTGAAAACTGTTTCTCCCAGATTAGAATTTCGCTGGTCCCAAAAAATATCAAAACAACAGCCGAGTCATGTCCGCCTGTTTACATGCGTTTTTCAGGACTTTGCTCTAAAGCTATCGCGACGAAACATGGCACAAATGCTTATTCTTTCTGCAAGCAGTAAATATGTCAGAATCGGCTAGATCGGACCACTACAACAAATAGCTGCCATAGGAACGATCGGTTGAAAAATTAGTTTATGTGTGAAAAACTTTTTTGTTTTTCAAAATAACTCGATCAAACTCACCATATCTAAATTAAAGCACGTTCTACACATTTTGACCAAATTTTATCAAAATCGGATCACTATATCTTATAGCTGTCAAGGAACAATCAGTTGAAAAATAAGTTTTCTTATGCAAATATTTTCTGCAAGGGTATATACCTTCGGCACACCGAAGATACAATTTCTTTCTTGTTTTTTTAAATCTTGAGAGTCCTTCTTCTGAGACCTGCAAACATACATATACAGTAATACGCATCCATGTGCACCCTTGTACGAGCTAATTTCGCTTTTGTTGTTTAATTATATCTAAGAGTATTTTTGCTTAAGCCTCATTAGTTGAGCAGCAGAGTGTGTGTGTGTGTGTTCCCAGCTAATAGAAAGATCAATTAGTGTACTTGATGATAAGTACCTTTTATGAAAACAAGTGCTTTCAGACAGTTGGTAGTTAATGTATTCGGTTCGATTAATTTTCCGAATAAAGCTATTTTTATTTGATTTCAATTCAATAGGTTTTTATTTATGGAACGCTTTTCGTTGAGATGCTGCAATTTGAGATATACATGTAGTATGTCAATGATATGCAATTCATTTTCTGCTTTTCAATGCGCTTTCAACTAATGTCTTTAATTGCTGCAATGTGCTAGCTACCAACTGCTGCAGCTAGTACCTTCTATTTTATTAATTGATATTGATTAGTGTGTGTGTAGGGCAGGTCCTGGCGTCAAATATGAAGTACATGGAATGCCAAAAGGCGAATGGCAAAAATGAAGGCATTTGCACGCATTGCTCGATAAGTGGCTACGGTAGGCCCAGTGGTCCTTTTACAGCTTAAAATGCTCCTGAGAGCCAAACAACGTTGGCAACGACTACAACGTGCTGGCCATCTATTATGAGAGTCAAGCACGTCCGGCCCAGAACACTGTGTGTGCCCTCATGCCCCTATACAACTTGTACTTTCAACGTACTTCACGTGCCGCAGTCTCTGGACCACAATGTAGGACTATTCCCAGCAGCCGCAGGAGCAACCAAAGATGAAGCATTGACCCTTTGGGCAGCCTGGACATGGTGTGGCATATCTTGTAAGCCTTTAATGCACTCTGTATTAGCTTATTTAGTCCCAGTACCAGTCACAATTTCATTTCAAATAATCCCAGCCCTTACTTCCATGTTCAGCATGGACTTAAGTACAGCTCGTAAATTCAAAGAGTAAAATATGTATGTTTTGTATGTTTACTTAATATTTAAAGGATATTGTTGCTTTTCAGTTATATCTGTTTGAAATCAATTTAAAATTAATACTTTGAAAAAGGCGTTTCTGATGCCTTACTTTTAAGAAACTTTCGTCTTAAATCAAATAGATTTCTTATCTTAAAAAAAGATTTGGCAACTACATTGAATTCATTTCAGAAAATACAACTTTTAACAATTACCGCAAGGGATGGACACTTTTTCTTGCAACTCCTTATTTGTATCTTAACATTTTTATATTTTAGTATCTTCAAGTTGTTAGAAATAAGTTTCATCTTAAATCAATTAATCTACATCAAGAATGAGATTCTTTTATAAGACCTATTTAAGCAAATAGTTATTCTAATATCGACAACATTTAAGTTAAGTACTTTGCATATTTGATTGTCAGATAATTGCAAAAATCATTAGAATTCGTTACTTTTGCTTTGCCATATTGTATATATACAATAAAAGCAAATGTTTCTTATGATATGGCAAAATTTGTGCCCATGATGCGACATTATGGCCAATATCATAACAAGCTCATACAAATGAACTAATCCACGCTAATGGAGCCCAGTCATATTCACAATCAAAATCAGAGTCACAGTCAGAATCACAATCCGAATCAGAGTCAAAGGCAACTCTCATTTCGATAAATTTGTGTTGGCAACAAAAAAAAAACCAAAAATTCAAACACAGAGAACATACTAAGTGGGTGGATTTCTTTGAACTGACAACGTCATGATGTCATGATGAGAACCAGAACGAGAACAAGGATGAGGATGGGAATGGGAGTAGGAATGGGAATGGAGACGAGAATGAAGATGAGGATGATGTCGAGGATCTGCTAGTGTTGGGGCATTTCTGCATTTCACTTTTACAGATTTGGCACTCAACGTCATTGAGCCATTTGCAAAAAATACGATTTTGAACAAAAAAAAAAAAAAATGCTCAAGTTATGGTTGTTTGACTAGAAGTTATCCTGTACATAGTAGATCTTAAGTCAAAGTCATCAAATGTATATTCCACTAAATACAACTAGATATATTAACAAAGATTAGATTTAAATTTATTTGTATCTATATCATGCTATACTATACTAATTACTGTAATTAGTCCTCCAATATTATAATAAATAATAAATGGAATATCTGAATATAAAAACTACAAAACCAAGTTTAATAATTTTTCGTTTTTATACTCTTTTTTAATTTTTTTGAAAAAAAAAAAACAAACAAGTAAGAACGTTGCAGTCGGATGCACCCGACTGCGATATACTCTTTTTTTCGCCTCTTTGCGGAGTCAGTGGGCGTGGCAATTGAATTTCTGCTCAAATCTTTAAAGTTTTGCCATCAATTAAAATTTGGTTGGGCCTGTTCTACAGGTTTGGGAGAAACAAACATTGCTTGATTGCAAGGGCGGGGGTGGGCGTGGCAAAAATATTTTTATCCAATCTATTTAATAGGACAATAGAAGTCAACCTGCAAAATTTGGTGATTCTAGCTAAAGGGGTGGGGGAGATACAGACTTTGCCTATTTGTGGGGGCGGGGGTGGGCGTGGCCGAATTTTTTTTTGCCAGATCAATGAAGGATGTGATAAGTAGCCCTTGTGCCAAATTTGGTTACTCTAGCTATAAAACTGTGGAAGATATAGGTTTTTGCGGTTTGTGGGGGAAGGGGTGGGGGTGGGGGGGAGATCTTGACACTTTGTCTGCCTATGGTATATACCAACATGTATACCAAGTTTGGTTGCTCTAGCTTCAAAATTGTGGAAAAAACCTGCGTTCATACAGACAGACGGACAGACGGACGGACAGACGGACATTTCACAAACCCAATATACTCTTTTTTCCTTTTTTTTCAAAAAAGTTAAAAAAAGAGTATAAAAAGAGTATGTTGGGTTTGTGAAATGTCCGTCTGTATGAACGCAGGTTTTTTCCACAGTTTTGAAGCTAGCGCAAGCAAACTTGGTATGTATGTTGATAGATACCATAGGCAGGCAAAGTGTCAAGATCTCCCCCCCACCACCACCCCTTCCCCCACAAACGTGAAAAACCTATATCTTCTACAGTTTTATAGCTAGAGTAACCAAATTTAGTACAAGGGCTACTAATCACATCTTTGATTGATCTGACTAAAAAAATTTTAGAAACGCCCACTTCCGGCCCCACAAATAAGCAAAGTCAGTATCTCCCCACCCCTTTAGCTGGAATCACAAAATTATGCAGGTTGAATTATATTGCTCTATTAAATAGATTGTATAAAAATAATTTTGCCAGGCCCACACCCGCCCTTGCAATCGAGCAATGTTTGTTTCTCTCAAGCCTCTAGAACGGGCCCAACCAAACTTAAATTGATGGCGAAACTTGAAAGATTTGAGCAAAAATACAATTGCCACGCCCACTTCTGACTGCGCAAAGAGGCTAAAAAAGAGTATATCGCAGTCGGGTGCATCCGACTGCAACGTTTTTACATCTTTGTGAATAAACAACATTTGTTTTTTGAGCTTTTTCTGTACCGGGTTGGTTATCTTTCGAAAACTTTCTCTTCGAATATTTTAATCTAAAAGTTTTTCAGGTTTTTGTTTCAATACAAAAAATTGAATTCTTAAAATTTTTTTTTAGTTTTTCAACGATTGTTATGTAATAAATAGTTTGACACTGTATAAGTTTTAGACCTTGAAAACCTCGAGGTCACAAATTGTTCCTATTGTATCTACAAAACATAGTCGGTCGATTTAAAAAAAATAAGTGTATTTAATATTTTAAAACATAGAATAGCTGAATTTGGTAAATAGAAATTTATAAACAAAGTTTTTCAAACAAAAACCTATTTTTCACCCGATTCTTCCAATGACTGCTATATGTTATAGTGGTACGATCTGGCCAATTCTGACATATGTACTGCTCATAATAATAATCTGAGAACTTTTCATACCGAATAGTTTTATATTTTGTGATATTTTTTATAGAAATGGCAATTGCTATTCGCTTTTAAAGACAAGTTTGAATATTTCTCATTCGACTGTTTCCAAAGCAAGACGTTTTATACATCGATATTCGAAGTCCAGAACAGCTAATAATTGCGATTTCAAAACTGTGAACGGGCATCTAAATTAAAACGCGTTCAATTATAACTGTCAACTAGTTTTTTTTCGACTTGGGAATAACAGTAATAACGAGTATACCCTATTTAGGATATGCTCTAGTTAAAGGATATAAAAAGGCAGCTGCGGGTGCCGACAAATGTAGATAGAATGAGTTGAGTTGTGATGATACACAATATGGCAGTCTTATACCCAAGGCTTGGTTTGCCTTCGTTAAGCTTGGCTTGGACTGGCTTGGTTTGGCTTGGATTGGGTTGGGTGGGATTGGGTGGTATTGGGTTGCCTTGGTCTGGCTTAAATGTAACGATGCCAGTTCGCTTTGTCTGTGCAGCTGCCACAGCTGACGAGCTGACTGTCTGACGGACAGGCTTTGACATGAACGCGCAACGAGCTTTGGGCGAAGCCCAGAAATTTGATTGCAATTAGTTAAAACGTGGCACATGCACAGAGTGTATGGTGTTGGGTGGTGTTGAGTGGTGTTGGGTGGTGTTGGGTGGTGTTGGGTGGTGCTGGGTGGTGCTGGTTGATACTTGATGGTGCCTTAAAGGGGGTTAAGGTTAACTTAGCTGACTGCTGGGTATTTTCGAAAGCAATTATAAGCTTTGTCAATAACTTTTCGGCTAAAGGATTTATTGAATAAACTTTGCCGCTGTCAAGTTTTGACTCAAGGCGCAATAAATTAAATTGGCGGCTGAATTACGTCAACTGCCGCGCTATCAACTGATTATCAACTTTTGGCCTGGCTTTTATGCATATTGATTTAAGCAGCAGCAGCAGCAGACTGAATCAAGCCACATGCCCTGACCTGTTCTGTTGACTCCTTCGAGTGAAAAAACTGACGCTTTTGACAGCCCAGACCGATAAAAGCCTCAGGTGTTGCCTGATGCCTGCCACATCTGGGCGTGACATTGCCATGTCTCTGATGCCGCAGCCCGCCCCTTCCTCTTCTCTCGCAGCCAATAGTGTTTGTGTGTGTTTGTCCCGTTGCGCCCTTTTGCCAGTTGATAAATGTAATATTTACGTTGATATTAAAATACTTGACAGCCCCGACTCAGCTCGACTCGGCTTGTCTCGACTGGCCCGGCCAAAACACTTTGCCTGGCCTCTCTGTTGGCCGCTGCTTGACTGCCTGAGTGACAGACTGCGTGGGCTGGCACGTTCGGCTGCTTGCTACTGGCAAGAGTGAGAGAGGCAGAGAGTATAGAATGAAGCGTTACCTCCACGGAGTTTTATAAAGGCCGGGGCCTAAAGTTTTTCTTGCGGCTTGTGCTCTACTCATATTTGTTTTTGATTAACTTGCTCGTTTTTTGTGGTGTTCTAATAAAAACAAGTAGAAACGTTTCAATCGCATGCTATCGACTAAGCTACACTCTGTTTGTAATGATTTCAACTATTAAGGAGAATGCTTATTATCAATTTTATTCGATATGGAATATGCCAAAATGATTGCCAAATTGTGATGCTCTACCTTAAAAAGTGTTGACAAATGAAAAATTTACAAACCCAATATGCTAAACCTTTCCGTTTTGAAAAACAGAGTTGTAGAAAAAACAAGTAAGGACGTTGCAGTCGGGCTCACCCGACTGCGATATACTCTGTTTTCTGTACGTAAAAATTTTTTTCTCCAATCTATCGAAGAGTTCAAATTTAGTCATACTGCAAAATTTGGGGTTTCTAGCTATAAGGGTGTAGGAGATACAGGTTTAGCTCATTTGCGGGGGTGGTAGTGGGCGTGGCATATTTTTTTTTGGCAGGTCGGTCAAGGGTGTGGTCACTAGTCTTTATGTCAAATTTGGTTACTCTAGCTGTAAAACTGTTGAAGATATAGGTTTTTGCGGTTTGTGGGGGAAGGGGTGGGGGTGGGGGAGAGATCTTGACACTTTGTCTGCCTATGGTATATACCAACATGTATACCAAGTTTGGTTGCTCTAGCTTCAAAATTGTGGAAAAAACCTGCGTTCATACAGACAGACGGACAGACAGACGGACAGACAGACGGACAGACAGACGGACAGACAGACGGACAGACGGACATTTCACAAACCCAATATACTCTTTTTTTCCATTTTGGAAAACAGAGTATAAAAACAAGAATGAAATGTTATCTTCAGCGTGCCAAAGATATATACCCTTGCAGCAAAGTTTTTGTCAACTTATGTAGATTGAGCTTAATTTTGGGCATTGTAAGTTTGGTCAAATTATTTTCAAA
The DNA here is from genome assembly GCA_949708635.1 of Hirtodrosophila cameraria. NCBI lineage: Eukaryota > Metazoa > Arthropoda > Insecta > Diptera > Drosophilidae > Hirtodrosophila > Hirtodrosophila cameraria. Next base: position 34,041,576 of record OX453090.1, on the reverse strand, counting down.
AACAAAACAGTTTTTCATACAGAAACTGATTTTTAACCGATCGTTCGTATGCTGATCACGAATATACAATTTTTTTTTTCTGAGACGTCCCCTTCAATGCATTACAAACTTCGTGACAAAATTATAATACCTCTGCAAGGGTATAACAACACTTCCGACTCCCCAAAGAGGCTAAGCAAAGATTAAATCGCAGTCGGATGTATCCGACTGAAACGTTCTTACTTGTTTAAAATCGCATCGTTTTTTTAAATGGTTGTCATATAAACAATCCATTCTAAATTGAAGTAATGGTTGGACAAACTTTTCTGCTTGGCAAGATTCGAAATATAATCAGAGCGAGAGTATTAAATCTGTATTGTTTTTGATTTTAATTTGAATCTCTTTGTCAGATCTTTTTGCTTTCAAATCAATTTCACATCAATTAGCAAGGATTGACTGGAAATTACATAAATATTTATGTCTGTTCTGAAAAAAATTGTTAAGCATACTTATATGAGCAGCATATATTTAAAAAAAAACAAGTAATAACGTTGCAGTCGGGCTCACCCAACTGCGATATACTCTGTTTTCTGTACGTATATTAAATTAAATTCTTTTAAAGACTACTTGTCTTGATCTTGACACTTTGTCTTACTATGGTATATACCAACATGTATACCAAGTTTGGTTGCTCTAGCTTCAAAACTGTGGAAAAAACCTGCGTTCATACAGACGGACAGACAGACGGACGGACGGACATTTCACAAACCCAATATACTCTTTTTTTCCATTTTAGAAAACAGAGTATAAAAAGCTTCGTTTTGTTAAGTGTAAATTTAATTTTGAGACGATTCTTTGCATTTCTGAGTGCAATTGTTGTATAAGTGGAATTCAGAACTGGGCTGAATAATTCATTTTAGCTCTAAAAATAACATTATACATGTTTCTTTGAAAAAATATTTGAAAAATGGAATTCAGTACAAGTTAAATTTCAACAAAGAAAATATTGTGAAAGACGCAATGCAGCATTTATGGGAAATATATATGTAGTATATGCTATATATGTAAGTATATATATATAGTTTATACATGTAGTTTATATTACACAAGTAGTTTTTGGTCTGCTAAACTCAGGATTGCTTGTCCTTGTTGGGGCTTTATTAACGACCGGTTAGAGTTCAAGTGTGTGCCAAATTTGTTTCTTATTGTTGTTGGCGCTTTTGTTGTTGTTGTTTTCATTGTACTTGTTGTTGTTGTTGCTGTTGTTAGCTTTTGCTAGTACTCAATGCGCCAAAGAAGTGGAACGCATTCTGGCAACGTTGCAGCGTTGGCATCTTTAAACCACAAAACGCGGAATGCATGTGGTTGTCTTTGTGTTTTCGCTGTGTGTGTATGTATATCTGAATGTGTGTGTGTGTGTGCGTGTATGTTTCGCATGGTTGAGGCTGTGCGCGACTTTTGTAAAACGTTGCAAGCTACATTCTTTTTTTTTTTTTAATATTTTACGTGTCAACTTTTTGTGCCAAAAAATGTGGTAGGCTAAGAGAATGAGAGCAACAATTTTGAGTAGATGGTTATGTGGAAATGGTTGCCCTTCTCCGTTCCCAACATCGTTCTCTCTATATTCCTTTAGGCATCTATCTCTCTCCTTCACATTTGCTTTCTCTTTCTCTCTCTCTTTGACTTTGAGTTGGCAGCAAATTTTTGGCTCGTTGGCCTTCCCATGTCCACGTCTTGCCATGCAAATTAATGCACTGTGCGATGCTGTGTGTGTTTGAGTTTGTGTTTGTGTGTTCGCAAATGTGTGTAAGTATGTGTGTGTCTTGAGTTTGGCATGCGATGCCAAGTTGACTGGCAGTTTTTCTACCAACGAAATTTTGCTGATTAGAGAACACTCACACAAACACACACACACATATATTTGCATAACGTACATACAAACATATGTGTGCATGTCCATGCAAACAAACGTATACCCTTCTATATATACTGATTGACACACGAGTTCTTTGCCCGTCCCTGTACGTTTGTATGTGTGTGTTTAGCACTAGACTTTTTTGCCATTACTTAGAAACCCAATGTAGCTAGGTTTCTTTCTGTATACCCTGTTATTGAAAAATGCCAATAAAAGTGTAGCCAAATGTAAGCATATGCATGTAACATGTTATAGCCAAAAACTCTAAGCATGTATTTTCTTCACCAGCATGAATATAGCACAGATACAGACGGAAACAAAGACATATATAGAGACAGAGACAGAGAAGGAGAAAGAATATCTTGTATATAGATTGTTAAAGTTCTGTAAGTTGTTGTCATTTCGCCGCTCTTTACCCATTAAAAATTGTTAAAAGGGAGTGATAAAATACTGTGAATGTAAGCAACAAGCATATGGAGGCATCTTTGACTATATAAATTTATGTTGTTGATGAGCAGTTGGGTACAGGGAGTTTCGTAGTCGAGCACACGCGACTAGACCATTCTAATTTGTTTTATTTGTTTATTGGCTTTTTAGTTAATTGCTTATGCATATTCAGTTATCTTCTGTGCTCTAACCACTAAAATGTGTAAATTAATTTTAAAATTTATTTGATTTTTGTGTTTAATTGTGCTCTCAACTGTAATTTTATAATAATATGCGTTTCGATTTTTAGCACATTTGTTCGCTAATGTATTTAATTGATTTTCACTTCATCGAATAGGGGGGGATTGAGTGGAGTTTAGTATACTTGATATGAACTTTGCTAAAAGCTTTAAATTTTGAACAATATTATTCAAAATTATTTTTAATAGTTGGATATTACATTATTTTCGTTGCATAACTGAACTTTAATTATAAATATTAAAGCATAAATTGTTAGTCATTCCAGTTATTTCATTTTGAAAATGGTCACATTAATCAAGCAGCTAACAGCTCTGGTAACACTGTTCGTGAATTGGCATAGCTTTGGCATCCTTAAGAGATCAAACTAATATTGGAATAAGCCATTAACTAATGAACTTATTTATTGATGTATTAAACACCAAAGGACTTTAATTACATTAATGAATGAAATGGCTTTCAATATCAACTGAAGTTCTGGTCGACTGCAATATTGCCGGGTTTCAAAAGAATTCCAACTGACATTCTCGCATACTAAGTATGGAAGGACGGGTGAATTCATTACCATTATCATTATCATACTTTAGTGTACATAGTATGCTGCGGAAATGTATGCATATTTCAAGTTCCTCTCAAACGGAGCTAGGTCGAATGAAATTTCTGGATGTTCTGTTTGTGCTGTCGCATTCAATATTTATGGATTGCAATGCCGGATATCCGGTATTACAAATTATGCGCGTTGAGCGTATTGAATGAGTTATTGAAACCCATGAAAGTCTGCCTGTATATAATGTGTGTCTGTGTATGTGTGTGCACAGTGGCGCAGGGTCGAGTCGATTCAGCTGATAATACTCAATGCCTTGTTTATTTCAATAGTACTTAAGACGTGCTCGTTTCTTTACATGAACTTGTACCCTTATTTGTACTGAGCTTTTTGTATGACATATATTTATTTATTGTAGAGGGTATTATAATTTTGTCACGAAATGTGTGAAGGAGACGTCTCAGGAAAAAATGGTTGTATATTCGTGATCAGTATCAACAGCCGAGTCGTGTCTGTTTGTTTATATGCGTTTTTCAGGACTTTGTTCTAGAGCTATCTTGATGAAACTTGCAGGTAGTTCCTATGTTTAAATCGGCCAAATCAAACCACTATAACATATAGCTGCTATAGGAACGATCGGTTGAAAAATTAGTTTTTGTATGAAAAACTTTTTTCTTTTTCAAAATAACTCGACCAAACTTACATAATCTAAGTTTAAGCATATTTTATACTTGCTGACCAAATTTTGACAAAATCAGACTACTATATCTTATAGCTGTCATGGGAACAATCGATTGAAAAACAAAATTTTTTATGAAAAACATTTGTTTTTTAAGATAACTCAACTAAACTCATTTTACCTAAGTCTAAGCATTTGATTTGATCTAAATCGGACCACTAAGGTTAAGAAATAAGTTTTTGTATGAAAAACTTTTTTCCTTTTCTTTATAACTCGACCAAACTCATCATATCAATCATATCATTATATTATACACAATGACCAAATGGGATGACTACCTTTTCCTAATTAAGTTTTCTTATGCATAACTTTTCTGCAAGGGTACATATTTTCGGCACGCCGAAGATAACATTTCTTTCTTGTGTTTTTGTTTTAATTAGTAGAACTCATAAATTAAACTACTGTTTTTTTGATATATCTTGACTTAAGTGAAAGGCAAAGAATTGTGAAGTTTTGAAAAGGAACGTTTATATCTTCAAATAAGAAAGATTGTCAGAAAGACAATATAAATATATATTTTCGACCAGCCGAGTCAATCTAACTATTTCTACATATGTCTAATCAGCTGCTTTTCTGCTCATAAAAGTATATTTTTGTACCAGACTCGATTGAATTGGTTTACTACAAGATAAAGCTGTCACGACGGCCGGACGGACGATCGACCGATCGGCCGAAAAACAAAAGTTCTTGTATGAACAACTTTCTTATTCTTTAAGATACCATATATGTGCCATGTATCCAAATAAATAAAATAAAATAAAATAAAATAAGAATGTATTTGACACGCATTTTATCTACAAATATGTGACCAAATTCTTTAACCAATAACGTTTTGGGCCCTAAAGGATGACTTAAACGAGTGGGTTGAGACCCGGAAGAAATTGGATGGCCTTATCCGGAAGTATGAGGCGGCCACATCCAAGGACCACTTGCCAAAGGACTACGGTCAAAAAGCGCGATACAAAATCTCAGAAATCAAATGAGTCCACTTAACTTTGATTTTAAAATAGAAATTAGAAGTTATTTATGCCAATTGGTCAAGAAATAATCTTAATTATTTGAAATAAAATAAATAAAAATAAATTAGATATTTGTCGAGTGTGCCCAACCTCGCGTGTTACCTACAAAAATGTGGACAACGTTATCTTAATATATTATATTCAGGATTTATCTGTACTCTAAGTGTTATTAAATTTTTCACATTTCAGTTGCCATTGCGAATGTTGGGTTAAGTTATTAATAAGTTATCTGTATGCAATAAGTATTCTGAAGAATGTTACCTGCATACGTCACTGTGTGTGTTTTTCATGTGTGTGTGTGTAAGCATCATGTAATTAGCTGGACTGAGGCCTTCATTGCACTATGGGGAATTTGACCACTTTTTGTGGCCAAAATTAATAATTTGGGTCTATTACATTGAATGCCGTTTTTGTTATTCTCACCAAATTTTATAAAAATCAGATGACAAAATCTTATCGCTGCCATAGGAACAATCTGTTGTAATATGCAAATATGAGTTTTTGTATAAACAACTTTTTTAATTGTTGAGATAACTCAACTAAACTCATTAATACTTTATATTTTTATGTTTCACACTTGTTGACCAAGTTTGATTAGAGTCGGCCGGCTATATCATATAGCTGTCAAGCAAATAAATCGTATTTGCTGACATTTATGTTGTATTTGCGTGTTTGTTGCTTGTGTGTGTGTGTGTGTTTGTGTGTGTGTATGTGCGTGTAGGTGTTCTAGATGCCAAAGTGTCAGGATAAGTAATTGTTGCCATTAAATGTTATTGCAGTAGAATCCAGTTATAACAGCTCTGCTTATAGCGTCCGTCCGGTTATTGCGACGAAAACTCGATGGCTTGGTTGGTCCCCATACAAACTTATATGAAAGGGCCTCCGCTTAGTACGTTTCCGCTGTTACCGACAAACCGCATGTAGCCGGATATCGCGACGTGCCGAAAAAAAAAAATACAGCCAAATAATGCCAACAAATTTAAGCATCAAACGACGCTGTTAGAAATGTATGTATTTATCAGTGATCGGCACCCTTGCTTGTGTGCGTAGCAGCGACACGAAGGTTCTTACACTCTCACTACTCTCTCTTAGTTTTAGCTGTTGAGAGAGAGAGAGAGTCGAAGTGCAATGCCGACGTCACACAAATGTTTACAGCGTGCGTGTGCAGACCTCATAGCCTATTCCATAAGATGTCCCGTTATATTTGTAGTTTTTTCTGCTTTTTTCCAAGTAAAACTGAATGCGTAAATTCGGCAAATGTGAGTTAATGCGCAAAATGCGCAATAATGAGCTCATTCAGTTTAAGCTCGACACTTGTGCATTACACCCGCAAAATGTCTTTAAAACGAAAGTGCTTCTCCGTTGAAGAAAAAATGCAAATTATTCGGCGCTTGGAAGCCGGTGAGCGCAACGTTACTCTGGCAAAAGAATTCTGCGTGTAACACACAACAATTGCCACAATTAAAGATCTTGACACTTTGTCTGCCTATGGTATATACCAACATGTACACCAAGTTTGGTTGCTCTAGCTTCAAAACTGTGGAAAAAACCTGCGTTCATACGGACAGACGGACGGACAGACGGAGATTTCACAAACCCTATATACTCTTTTTTCTTTTTTTTTCAAAAAAATTAAAAAAGAGTATAAAAAATAATGAAAAAATTAAAGCTTTATTTACTAGTAATGTCTTAATGCCAAAACGCGTCAGAGCGTCAACTCAAGATCAAGTCGATAAAGCATTGTCACTGCTTCAGGAAAAAGCTAATTTTTTCGATTGAAATTGAAAATTTTAATTGTTCTGTTAGTTGGATAAGCCGCTTTAAGGTCAGGCATAATATCGTCGCTGATACAGTCAGTGGAGAAACTTTGTCTGTACAAAAAAACGATGTAAGCGAGTGGCTTACAAAGGTTTGGCCTACACTACGTAAGGATATCAATGATGAGGAAATTTATAATGCCGACGAAACTGGACTGTTCTACAAATTAACTCCAGACAAAACATTAAAACTTAAAGGTGGGAAGGAAAATCATTTTGAAGAAATCTGTTTATTGAAATTTGAATTTATAGGTGAAAAATGTACTGGAGGGAAGCTGTCCAAGGAAAGGATAAATGTGCTTGTTGCAGCCAATTTGAGTGGTAGTTTGTCATGAACATTTTTGGTTATGCTAAATTCTTTTTTTTATCCAAAAACAAGTAAGAACGTTGCAGTCGGGCTCACCCGACTGCGATATACTCTGTTTTCTGTACGTATATTAAATTAAATTCATTTAAAGATTACTTATATATATATATATGCTACGAACTATAAAATTAAAGTTTTAAATTTACTGGGGCGGGGGTGGGCGTGTCAAATTTTTTTCACCAAACTATCGATGAGATTAAAAGTATTCATACTGCAAAATTTGGGGTTTCTAGTTATAAGGGTGTAGGAGATATAGATTTTTCTCATTTGAAGGGGCGGTAGTGGGCGTGGCATTTTTTTTACAGATCGATCGAGGATGTCATCAGTAGTCTTTATGCCAAATTTGGTTACTCTAGCTGCAAAACTGCAGAAGATATAGATTTTTGCGGCTTGTGGGGGAAGGGGTGGGGGTGGGTGGGAGATCTTGACACTTTGTCTGCCTATGGTATATACCAACATGCATACTAAGTTTGGTTGCTCTAGCTTCAAAACTGTGGAAAAAAACTGCGTTCATACGGACAGACAGACGGACGGACATTTCACAAACCCAATATACTCTTTGTTTCCATTTTGGAAAACAGAGTATAATTATTGGTTATTGGAAAATCAAAGCGACCTAGATGCTTTAAAAATGTTCAGTCTTTGCCTGTTGGCTACTATAGTAATCGCCGGGCATGGATGACATCTGCAATTTTCATTAATTGGGTACGGGATTGGAATGCTGAGCTTAAAAAGCAGGAAAAGAAGATATTGCTATTAGTTGATAGTTGTCCAGCCCATCCCACTATTAGGGACCTAACGAATATCACTCTGTTTTTCCTTCCACCAAATACGACATCTGTATTACAACCAATGGATCAAGGCATAATTCGAGTGATTAAATCAACTTTTCGGAAAAATATCGTACTTAAAATAATCAGCAATATGGATAAAAACAAAGATGAAAATTACCTGAAAATTACCATCCTTTATGCCATTTTAATGATAAATGATGCATGGCAACAACTTTCGCCATTGACAATTGCGAATTGTTTTAAGCATTCTGGGCTTGCCGAAGAAAATTTAGATGGTCCCAGCGGCTCAATTTCAAATGATATTGAAATCGGAGATGACATTCCTCTATCGGTTTGGGCAAGAGCTCTAATAAATCAGCTACCGATTTCAAAGGACAAACTGGATGAATATGTTCTTATTGACAATGGTGTGGCGATTTGTGAGGAACCTTCCCAAGACTGCATTGTTAAAAATATATTAGATGACGGACAGGACAGCGACGACAACGTCGAAAATCAAAATGAAGCTGTGTCAACACCTAGCGTTTTGTAGGCATTCAAGGCTGCAGAAATTCTGAATACATTTGTCGATTCAAATTTTAATGACGAGAGTTTAACGCACAGCGTGTCTCGTTTAAATAATGCTGTGCGCGACTGTTTTTATATGTCAAAAACTACTGCTAAACAATTAAAAATAACTGATTATTTAAATTAAGAATAAAAAGAAAAACCACATATAGAAATTAATCTTGTTATATTATGCTTATGAATATGCATTATATGTATACGACTTATTATGAAAAACCCATGTTATTGAATATTATTTGTATGCATTATATGTATACGACTTATTATGAAAAACCCATGTTATTACATTTTTGTTTTGATTAAAAAATTAATTTGTTTTATTTTAAAACCTATTACTAACATGGCAGTCATAAAATAAACAAAAAAAATTTTTTTTTCCTCCTTTCGGTTAGTGCGACTTCTGCGTATAACGACGTAAAATCGTCGGCCCCTTGAAAGTCGCTATAACCGGATTCTACTATATAATTATTAGCACATATGGCAACGTTAGTTTTACAGTTGTGGCCAAACTCGATCAAAATGGAGCCCTGCTATGCACAAAATTGATGTAATGTAATAATGTAATCAGTGTGCAGTATCATTTACACAATTGTAGCATAAATTATCAACATTTATTTCTATCATTATAAAACAATTTATTTCTATTGAAGTTGCTTCATTTTGGGGTTTCCACGATTAATGATATATGTATCTGTTTACAAGTAATATTAGATATGCATTTTATACATTGATAAGCGAGCTGTAACAGAATATATATTTATATTTTTTTTTGCGATTGAAACTGCAAATCATTCAGCCAATGAATTGGCAAAATTTAAATAGTTCAGTATGACAAAAAATAAAATTAAAATTAAAATTTGAACTTATATTATTATATATATAAGAAGTTAAATCATTCTTATATTTAATTGCTAACGAATGTAAGGTTGATGATTATTTTATTTTGATCATACTTTCAATTCATATTCAAATTTCAATGAATTGTTTTGTGAATTTGGAATTTTAAGAATTCAGTTCTTTATCATTAGCATATTTAATTCTTTGAGAAGTAACAAATAAAAATCATAATTTTGCTGATGAAAAATATTTGGCTTGACGTTCTTTAATTGTTGAATATTTTTATCAGAGAATTTTTGTGATTTAATAATTTTTATTGAATTTTTAGTAAATGGAATTGTTGAGTCAACAGTTTGCTTAACTATTTGTTAATTTGCCAAATTGCCACGTTTGATAACTGCAATGTTACTTTTGCTTTTATTAATTGAACTGTATTCGCTTACGCATTAAGGTTATTTACAAAAATTATAATTGCAATCATGGTTAACATCAACATATTTGACATGTATCCAATCTACTCTGATAATTATAATTAACTATCAGAAAAGTTTAAACTATAGGTGACAGTTAAGCCAAGTACAAAAAAATCTCATTAAAATTTTGCGGGCATTCATCGAATATGGCATGATGCCAGTTATGAACACAGAAAACTATACTGATATAAATTGCAATTGAAAGTTGGTCAAGCGTATTTTAATTCGATATGAATTGCATAGTTATTTCAATGAAAAGAGGGAATTATTTGTTGAAAAAGAAATGTTGAACCCAAGCAGAGTTACTTTATTAATGTGACTTATTAAAGCTTAACGATAATATTTATATGAAAGACTATATTGTATATACCTACTAACAACGAAAGCTTACAAAATAACTTTGTTGATACACACTTGACATCGATAAATAAACTACACAGCAGGAAATGCAATTTGTCATAGTTCCAAATAGCTCCATATCTCGATATATGTAAATTGGCTTGTTTTTTTTGTTATTGTTGTTGTTGTATATGGTATATTGTTGCGTTTATATAATTGGTAAATTGTACAATTGAGCATTTGAGAGAAACGCATAATTAATGAACGCCCTTATCGAAAATAAATAGCCAAATAAATCAAGCGAGTGTAATTAATTTCTGAGCCCGACATCTTGATGTTGGCTTCGATGGCGATTTATTTAAATTAATTTGCTACTTAGTCAATTAAAAGCTCAAATATTCAATTGCTTAGCTAAAGCAAGTTGAAATGCTAATAAAAAACACGATAATTATTTATACCTATAAAAAACAAGAAAGAAATGTTATCTTCGGCTTGTCGAAGATATATACCCTTGCCGACAAGATTTCCATAAGAAAACTTATTTTTAACTGATTGTTCCTATGACAGCTATAAGTTATAGTGATCCGTTTTTGATAAAATTTGGTCAACATGTGTAGAATGTGCTTTTATTTAGATATAGTGAGTTTGGTCGAAACATTTTGAAAAACACAAAAGTTTTTCATACAGAAACTTATTTTAAACCGCAGTTCGATTTCGATAAAATTTTGTAATCATGTATAAACTGTCTTTAAACTAGGGTTTAGTGAGTTTGGTTGAGTTATCTTGAAAAACAAAAAAGTTTTTCATAAAAAAACTTATTTTTCAACCGATCGATCATAGTGGTCCGATCTGGCCAGTTTAACTATAGGTACTACCTGCAGGAAGAAAAAGTTTTTGTGACAAGTTTCATCAAGATAGCTCTAGATTCAGGAGTCTAGAACAAAGTCCTGAAAAACGAAAATAAACAGACAGACAGACAGACGGACAGACAAACATGACTCGGCTGTTGATGCTGATCCCGAATATACAATTTTTTTTATCTGAGATGTCTCCTTCAATGCGTTACACATTTTGTGACAAAATTATAATACCCTCTGCAAGGGTATAAAAACCTTAGCCATATTTTATTATTGTTTAAAATCACTTTAAATATTTTTAATTCATTTTGAATAACTACAAAAGGTAAAAACTAGTTGCCTTTTGTTGAGTTGAGCATATAATTGGATTTATATTAATTGTCGTTGCATGTGAATTTGCCCGACAGCTTAGTAATTAAAAACAAGAAAACATAAGAAATGTGTAGAAAAATTGTTGTTGAAAGGTGAATATTATTTATTAGCTGCCAATAGCAGGCATATTCCATATATGTATGTATTTACCATATAATATAGTAATATGTAATAGGTAGAGGGATGCACTCACTTGAAACCCATCGTAGGTCCAGGAACCAAACTTCATCTCGCAACGTTGATCATCGAAGGGGAACCAGGTGATGTCGATTTTGCACGTGGACTTGAAGATGCCGGGCGGCACGTAGAGGCAGCTGCCATTGTTACGCACCACCACGTTGGTGGCATAGGTGCCATCGAAGCCCTCGTCCGCGCTGCAATCAAATAGTTGTTGCAACATAAGTAATGGCCATATGCCTAATATTATACATACATATATCTGATATGCATAAGCTTAGTTATATGTACTTAGTTTGTATGTTAGACATAAAGCGGTTACGTGTTGGCCACGTTGACGCATTTAATAAGACCCTTTTTTTTACATTCGGATTGCCTTAACGGCGCATATGGAAATTTATGTAGCATACTTTTGCGCATAAATCATTTTTGCACTGCCAGCTGCGGCATCGTGTATGAGCTGTCGCTGTGGGTGTCTCTCGCGTGTGTGAATGTCTATGTGTGTGTGTGTCTGTTTATGTGTGCATGTGTATGTGTTGTCCTCGGCTACGTTCTGGCACTGATTAATGATTAATCCATAGGCAATGCGGCGCGTGAGTTTGCTCTTGCTCATTTCTTACGGTTCAATTTTTACCGCTTTCAAACTAATATAATATTTATTAATTATACCTTTTCCAACCAAGCTTTAAGAACACCGGGTATATTGTTTCATCGAGAGTGCTTTGCTCTGCTTACAAAGTCAGGTGTAGAACGAGTCGTATACTTTATTCGAAAACGTGTTGGGCCAGAAACATTTGTAAACTAAATACTATATGTAAACATTGCTGAAATGCAATAAACTTGATTGCAAAACTTATCTACTTTTCTAATACAAACATTTTCAGTTTTAAAACAATCACGTAAAGGCCTGATAACAGAATTTGTGTATAATTGTGTTAAAAGAGATTTGTAATAATGCTGCTATAGTAGATTTTATTCTCAATTAAAAAATCAGGGCGTAACCCAAAAATAGAAAAAATCGCAGCTGTGACATGTTTGGCTTTTGTTTCAGCTATTGTCATTATTTTTTATAAGCCACATTCCGTTCAGTATCCCCTGCCGAGTCATGTCAACAGTAAAATTATGATTCATTATGCCGGCGTAAATTCTATTGTAGTCACATCATCAAAATCTGAACCTTCTTGAGACAGACGGAACAACAAAAAGGCGGAAAATGGCCGCTGCTCACATGCAAGTGGCTATCATAAAATACGATGTACGATATATATATATATATATATATATATAAATATGTTGGTGACTTTAACAGTCTTTGGTCTTGGCATTGTTCTCTTAAGAGCACCCCTCTTAATTGTACTTGTCCTCTTCTGCTTTTGTTTCAGCCAAGTCATTTACTTTGCCATAAAACTTGCCCAAATACGCATTAAAATTTGTGCGTTTACTGTTTTGCCAGCTGCTCGATCTTTGGTCTTTGGTGACAGCCCGGCCAAGAAGCAGCTCAAAACGGGCTTCAACCGGTCCCACTTTATTTGCCATAAACTAAAATGCCACTTATACAATTTTAAAGAGTAGCTGCACAGCTGCAGGATCATAGATTATATAGCTAAGAACAGCACCTTTTCTGGCCAATTTATGGCCTGAGAACTACGAACTAAGAAAGTTAAATTATTGTAAGCCTATTTTCTTGTTTTCTCAGCATTTATGTTGATTAGCCTCCAAAACAAGCCAAAATGACAAGCAAATATTTTGTTTCCATACAAAAGCAAATCAGCAAATGTTTTCAAAATAGTTGAACAACACAGCAATAAATATTTTTGACTTGGTCACCACTCATATAGCACTCTAAATTAAAACACAATCTATGCAGTCAATGTTCATATATAGGTACTAGCACAGGCATGCAGAAGAATTCGATATTTATTATTCGAAACTCACTGATAGGAATGACAATGTAATGCAGCTGCAATAGTAACAATTGCACGCAAATAGTGAAAATAACAATGCCATACAATCTTTATTCAGCCATGCCTTGCAACAATATCCAATTACAACAGAAATTGTATAGACAATGAAAACCTAAAATCAAAGGATGCAAAACCTAAACACATGGACAGGCAAAGTTTGATTAGTATGCAGAGCATTTGACGTGGCGGCAGCGCTGCCGCTTTGTTTTGTTTGGGCCTGGTGAAAAAGATTACTACAGAAATTTGGTATTTATTATCCGAATTCTCTAAATTTTACACAGTCAAAACGCAAACTAGGTAAATTTGGCTAAGATGTCTTGAAAAACAAAAAAGTTGTTCATACAAAAGTTTATCTTTTAACCTATATATAAACGATATAGTAAGCCGATTTTGATGAAATTTTGTCAACAAGTATAGAACGTTATTAAACTTGGAAGAATACAGTTTGGATGAGTTATTAATTAATTAAATTAAGAAATTGAAAAAAAAAAAGAAAGTTGTACTGCTTTTTATACTCTTTTTACTCCCTGTTCCCATTAAAAATGGGAAAAACGGAGTTATAAAGTACTGCAAATGTGTGTAACAGACAGAAGGAGGCATTTCCGAATTTAGAAACTATATATATTCTTGATCAGGATCAACAGCCGAGATGAACTAGCCATGTCCGTCCGCCTGTCCGTCTGTCTGTCTGTATGAACGCACAGATCTCAGAGACTATAAGAGCTAGAGACACCAAACTCTGCATGCAGGTTCCTGTATACCATACGCAGATCAAGTTTATTTCAAATTTCGGATGCATCCCTCGAACCCCGGCAAATCGCGAAAAACTCCCACAGCCACAATTTCAAAGAAAAAGCTTTGATATTTGGTACACAATGTGTACTATATATATATGTTGTATCAATATTGATCAGCTGTGTAAATTTCATCACGATCGGATAAATTACACCAAAGTTATGGATGAATCTATTACCCCCGTCTCAACATGCAGAAACAACAGTTTGACAGGAACTGGGCACGTTAAGTGCCCTGCTTGCTTGTGTTGCCGCTGAACTGCTTGAAATGCAAGTTTGGAGCAGGGAGTCTCGTAGTCGGGCACACTCAACTAGAGCATTCTTACTTGTTTTTTTTTTAAATTTTTTTTGAAAAAAGAAACTTCCTTGATTGATCTGACTAAACAAAATTTGACTAAAACAAGTAAGAACGTTGCAGTCAGGCTCACCCGACTGCGATATACTCTGTTTTCTGTTTACGGGGGCGGGGGTGGGCGTGTCAAAATTTTTTTCTCCAAACTATCGATGAGATCAAAAGTATTCATACTGCAAAATTTGGGGTTTCTAGCTATAAGGGTGTAGGAGATACAGATTTTGCTCATTTGCAGGGGCGGTAGTGGGCGTGGCATTTTTTTTTTTTACAGATCGGTCGAGAATGTCATCAGTAGTCTTCATGCCAAATATGGTGACTCTAGCTGTAAAACTGCAGAAGATATAGATTTTTGCGGTTTGTGGGGGAAGGGGTGGGGGTGGGGGGGAAATCTTGACACTTTGTCTGCCTATGGTATATACCAACATGTACACCAAGTTTGGTTGCTCTAGCTTCAAAACTGTGGAAAAAACCTGCGTTCATACGGACAGACGGACAGACGGACGGACAGACGGACAGACGGACATTTCACAAACCCAATATACTCTTTTTTTCCATTTTGGAAAACAGAGTATAAAAAGAACGCAATACGCAACTGTTCAACTCCACAGGGGGTCGTGAATACCCTTATTTACTTTTTGAACGCTTTTTTGATAAAATTTTGTAAACATGCGTAGATAATTTTAAAACTCAGAAGTGTCGAGTTATCTAGTAAAACAAAGATTTCGAGAGAACGTTCGTATGGCATTTGTTATAGTGGTCCGATCTAGACGCTTCTGTCAAGATTCAACAAGAAATCTGTAATTGAGATACTAGCTGAGCTGATATATGCTACACTTTTTAGGGATCGCAGACGGCTTCATCTTTGCGTTACACATTTCATAAAAAAGTTATTATACACTTTGCAAGGGCCTAAATAATAATGCAATTTATTAGCAAAAAAAGGTTTAATTAATTATATTCTAATTACAAATTGACTGCCTGACTAGAGTACATATTTATTTACATTTTGTCAGTCATAGAAAAAATATATATAAAACATCCATAAAAGTACATACGCTATAAATGAATTTTTTTTAGTGGTCAAAGAGCCAAATATTCAAATGTTTACATACCGACTATATAACGCACACATAAACAAATTATTCTTTGACAATGGGCTCGGGAAAAGGGTTCGAATGAATTGACAAAAGGCCGATGCCATTTCAATAAAATTGATAACGAAAGTAATATAAAAAAAAGATATGACTAAAGTAGGCAAACAAATGAAAAGGATTTTCAAAAATAAACACAATATCGTTTTTATCAAAACGTTGCAAATGCAAATAAAATTATATGAATATAGCAATAAAGCCACATCCACACAAAGCCAACAACAAAAACGTTAAGCAGCAGAAATAACAACAACAAAAACAAAAAACAGCCATCGCAAAGCTTTTATTGCAGAATTATAAACCATTGCATGGGCACAGCAATTGGCCAAATAATCAGATGCCAAGTTAAACTCAATTGAATTGTCTTGCGCATGCAAGGTGGTAACATCCTAAATATATATACTCAGACCTAGAACAATTCTCACCTACATAAGCTGCTGTCGAATCGATAAATCTACTGGGCATTAAAATATGGGTGCATGTCATAACACCCGCGGGCGTTATATATGAGTTCAAAAGTTGAGACAGCTCTATAAGTGTCATAACGCCCGAGGGTCCTATTACATATGTATATGTGTGTCATAATTGCGGGCATTATGCCATGTACCCTACAGTTCCTTCTTTTATATATCTATGTAAACTTTTAGAGCTAGAAATATCATATCTCTATGTTGGACTCTAATTTGAAACTATTATTGAGTTTTCAAATCGTTTTCAAATGTCTTTCTGTAATATGTTTGTGAAATTCAAAACTGCTTACAGTGTGTTTGGTAGTTGGGCACACTTAACTAAAGTATTTACCTTGTTGTTAATCGACTTGAAATCATCTTTATCGCTTCTTATCATAAATAATTAATGGTTTTTTTGATTCCATTTGCTTTTTGGCATTAACTGCTCTACTAAGAAGACTGCTTCAACAAGGGTTGAAAAAATGGCACCGAAGCCTCCAATTTATTGAGCTCTTAAGGCAAACAAAAGTGTGTGATTATGATCAACATATATCAGAACATTATTTGTAAAGATTCATAAAGCAGTCTTTCTTTTTATTGTTTTGCAAAATATCAACAGCTGTTATAATTGGTAAGGTGTTTGGCAATATCATTTAAAGAATTCTGGAAAAGTTTCCAATGAAATACTCAAGCACGAGTTGTACTTCTGAATAAAATACAATAAAAGTTAATTTGGGATAAGATTTTTGAATTTAAAAACCAACCAATTTTAGTATGTTATATTTTCGCATGTGTATTGATAAATGACCATTTTGGTATAATAACTCACCTATTATACATAAGCACATCCGGTTTCCACAAACGATGAGGTGGAATACGTAAATCGCGGACCCCGCCAAATTCACTGGAGTTCCAACGCAAGTTCATATCGTTCCATTCCTAAAAAAAGAATATTAACAACAACAAAAATGGAATCATAAACAACAGATATTATGAACATTATTAATGTGTTAGATAGCAAATGAATATTTCAAACGTTATTTCTTTTGTTTCAACTGTCACGGCTAAAGGTCTTAATTCGACCGAAACCTTTCTGCCAACAAAAGGATTTCTGTCGTTGACGCTTTAGCTTAATTAATTAAAGTCCTTTCGTTATATAAATAAGGACATTGCAAGCACAAAAGCAATTTGTAAATTTAAACCGCTTTTATTCAGTTTTTTGGTATCGCAAGTCCAATCGAATTTTGAAAGATATAGTCTAAATTACAGCTGACAATCTATCAAAAATACATCATTTTAATTTTAGTAAAATCGAAAATTACACAACCTGACTACAAGGTATACTATACTCAAAGCCAGATAGCTTAAATAATCGTTAATAACATTGATTGTGTTTCAACTCTGGCAAAACATTGATATATACTTCAATTAATTCGATGGTTTTCAATTTTCTACACTTGCGATGTTTTTTCGATGTTCCCATTTTCATTCATCATTATTTTTTGTCCGAAACTATGTTGTTATTCAGCAAATATTTTGAACTAAATAAATGTTAATAGCTATCTTATATGTTTATTTGTATTATTTTTTTAAAAACTTTATATAGGATTTCGAAAAATTAAGAAAAATCCTGTTTAAATGTTTGGGTTTGCTGTTTACTCTCTGTTCCCATTAAAATTGGGAAAAAGGGAGTTATAAAGTACTGCAAGTGTGTGTAACAGACAGAAGGAAGCATTTCCGACTATATAAACTATATATATTCTTGATCAGGATCAACAGCCGAGACGAACTAGCCATGTCCGTCTGTCTGCCCGTCTGTCCGTCTGTCAGTCTGTCCGTCTGTATGAACGCGTCGATCTCAGAGACTATAAGAGCTAGAGACACCAAACTTGCCATGCAGGTTCCTGTATACCATACGCAGATCAAGTTTATTTCAAATTTCTGATGCACCCCCCCGCACCCCCGCAAATCTCCCACAGCCACAATTTTAAAGATAAAGCTTTGATTTTTGGTACACATGTATGTTTAATCGATGTCTTTCGGATGTGTAAATTTCAACACGATCGGATAAATAGCACCAAAGTTATGGAAGAACTTATTTCTCCTGTCTCAGCAGGCAGAAACAACAGTTTGTATTGTGCAAATTGAGTACGCTGCTTGCTTGTGTTGCCGCTGAACTGCTTGAAGTGCAAGTTGGGAGCAGGGAGTCTCGTAGTCGGGCACACTCGACTAGAGTATTCTTACTTGTTTTAACTGTTTTATGGAACTATCGGCATAGGGATATAGCCATCCTGTCGGATAGTCAGGCCGCACTGAGCGCCTTAAGTTACACAAGGATAAACTCTAAGCTGGTTCGGGAGGTCCGAAACAAATTAGACCAATTAGGAAGTAATAATAAACTTGCCCTTCGACGGGTACCAGGGCATAAGGACATAGCCGGGAACGAGGCAGCCGATGAGCTAGCCAGGAGGGGAGCTGAGCAATCATTAGTAGGACCAGCACCTTTTTGTGGCATAGGTCAATACACTATACGAGAAAACATAAGATCAGAGGAGGACAACTTGAGGCAAACACACTGGGCCAACACGCCAGGCCTCAGACAGGCCAAATCACTCCTGGGAAACTATGATTTGAAAAGATATAAGAAATTAATACCATTGGGAAGAAACGCAATAAGAATTCTTACAGGACTCCTGACAGGGCACTGTAAACTGAAAAGCCACCTAAGCAAACTGGGTATAGTCAGTGGCGGAACATGTCGATTTTGCGACATCGTGGAGGAAACCTCAACCCACATTCTGGCAGATTGTCCAGCACTTGCCAGAAGAAGAAGTAGAACTCTAGGGAAACATAACCTAAGAACACATGAGATCAGAAGCCTCAACCCAACACGTATTCTTGACTTCGTTCAGGAAGTTGGTTTGATGGCGGAGCTTTAGGCCCAGAAGGGGGTACAATAGATCTATTAGGTCGCGGTACACTGTTCCCATCTATAATAATAATAAATAATAACTGTTTTATATCCGTAATGTGCAGTTTATTTGAAGGCTAAAATAATTGTTGCCTAAACAAATAATCAAACCCAACTTTTAGGAAGTAATTATTTTAGAGAATAATATTAATATAATATATTAATATTGATAGTATCAATGTTTTGACTATCACTATCGAAAATTATCGATGTCGTACCATCTCTAATACATACAACAAAACGCCTCACAGTTTTATATTTTCTATAAAAGTAGTTACGGGTATTTTATTATAGTTTTATCCACGTCCTTTGCACTTTTACTTGTTATTAATAAGCGACGTTTCAATTAGCTGTGACCAAATAATGAAAGCTGCCTGTCAACAACCCCTCCCCTCCATCATAAAACTCTGCCATGTCTCGCAAGGATGTAGTAAGTATGTAGGTGCCTTAATCATCAATCATCGTTAAGTGCGCATTTATGGATAGATGAAAGTTTGTGGGCGTATGTGTGTGTATGTATGGGTATGTGTGTGTGAATGTGTGTGTGTGTGTGTGTCTGTGTGTATGCATAAGGCAATTATTGGTGCTGCTGTTCGACGCTTAACGTAATTAAATTTGTTGCTTTTGTGACACTTAAGCCGATTAGTGCATCGTCTGCCTACTTTGTATGGCTTAACAGCAATATATAAAAATAGTTGTGCTTGCATTTGATCACATCGATTAATCAAGTGAGAGGTAATTGCCATCAACTTACTTATTTTCATTTTATAAATAATATTATGTCTTAGCAAAGTGTTTCATAAAACCAACACGTGGTTAGGAATATTACAGATCTTAAGTCATAAGAATGGTAGCTGCTTCAAAAACTATATGCCTTATAAGTAGTATAAGTATTATAATTATAATCGGGGGTGTCACGGAAATCTTTAGAGGTTTTTCTTTGGTTTGTTTGTAAATCTGTTGGAAAAACCGTAGGTGTCACAGGAGTTCGACAGATTTCCTATTTTGAAACTTCTGTGTTCGAAAGCAAAATGGCTGCCTCCGTAGAGTTGTCAGCACACCAAAGTAATTTTGGTAATTTTTTCTTCGGTTTTATTATAAGGTTTCTTAAATTAAATAAGAAAGTTTGAATGTTATAAATTTTTACATTAAATAATGATATTATTGGAACTTAAGTTTTACATGTTAACACACAATATTTGATAGATTTGAGCAAAAATACAAAACATTGCTACGCCCACTTCTGACTCCGCAAAGTGGCGAAAAAAAGTGTGTATCGCAGTCGGGTGCATCCGACTGCAACGTTCTTACTTGTTCAAAATGCAAAATTAATAACTTTATCCAATAAAATGTTAATAAAAATAAATGCAAAATTACTTAGAAAAATAGTTTTCTTTTCATTAAAAAGAATTAATAATATTTAAATGTTTTTGTGGGTGAATTCCCAAATCTTTTGAGGAAAGACGGGAGTTTTAAAAACAAACCCAAAGAGATTTCTGTGACACCTAAGAATTGGTATTCGGTTGGAAGAGCTTTCCGTGAATATATTAAATTGAATTATGAATATATAGATATATATATTAAATTGACCAGGTGTGATTTTTATTTTTTCGATTTGAATCGAATGGAATCTAGATGGCAGTTCATTAAATTTCTTTTTATTTAATGGTAACATTAGTTGAAAATTTACTTCCGCAAAATCTTTGATAAGGTGAAAACCAGAAAAGGTCCGTAGATTAATAATGTGTCAACAAATTTTTTCACTATTTTTGTTGTTTAAGCCGACTCAATGTTTGGAAAATTTTCTTTTTCTGAACGAAGACTTAAGCAATATGTATGTTTGCATGTTTCTTAAACAAAATAATATCCTCACTCCAAACTGCTACAATATCTTATAGCTGCTTCAATTTTTGTCCTGTTTCCATGGCAAACTTCTAAAGGTTTGTGTATGCTCACAATAATTGCAAAAATTTCATAAATGTATACAGTTTTCATATGAATGTCATCCAACTAATTGAAAGAAAAAACTGCAATTAATATTCGTTATCGGTAATTAATTGGGAAATGTGTCTTTAAAGTTTGCCAAAAATTCGGAAGTATTTCAAATATGCTGCCTGAGCTGCACATACATAGAATTTATCAGGGTCCATTTTCAATTTATGACTGCTGTTAATTAAAAATGCCTCAACAAACCGAAATTTCTACATACTACATGCATTCTTTGCAGCATGCGGTTTGCAATGTGCAATGTGCAACCCCCAATTCGCCAGCTGCCACCTGCCAGCTGCCAAGTTGTAAGTTGCAAGTGGCAGCGAGCTATAGCAATAGTTAATTATGTTGTCACTTGATTTGCCAATTAATCCACAATACTCTTATTTTGTTGCCATATCTTGAACAGAAGTGTCACACTTACCCCTCCCTGCCACTATACCACTTCTGGCTGCTCTCATTTGCTTTTTGCAACATTTCAAATGCTGCTGTTTCTCTTAGATAAAATCACATTTTGATTCTTTCTTTTTTCCCCCAGTCGGCTCAGCGCATGGAAATGAAAAACAAAAAATGGGGCAAATGGTAAGGAATGCCTCGAGTGCTATTGGCTGACGGCATTTGTGGCATTACGTAAGCATATGGGCATACTCGTATAATTTGGCAAATGCCATTATTAGTGAGTACTACAACTTTGTCATCAATTATGTTACCTATAGATGAAGACGTTTTCGAAGCCATGACAAGCCAAATCGATCTAGACATATCCATCCATCTGCTTCTATGCAAACTAGTTTCTCAGTCTTTAAGCTATCATAATCAAATTTTGTCAGAGCTGCTTCACTTTGCAAGATCGGATAACATTAACATATGAACAATTGATCAGAGACCAGTACTAAGTTTTCATACTTTTTTTATTTTTTTTTTTTAAAAAAGAAAAAACAGTATATTGGGTTTGTGTAATGTCCGTCTGTCTGTCCGTCTGTCTGCCCGTCCGTATAAGCGCAGGTTTTTTCCACTGTTTTGAAGCTAGAGCAACCAAACTTGCTATACATGTTGGTATATACCATAGGCAGACAAAGTGTCAAGATCTCCTCCCCACCCCCACACCTTCCCCCACAAACCGCAAAAACCTATATCTTCCACAGTTTTACAGCTAGAGTAACCAAATTTTGCACAAGGGCTACTTATCACATCCTTGATTGATCTGACAAAAAAAATTTGGCCACGCCCACCCCCGCCCCCACAAATAAGCAAAGTCTGTATCTCCCCCACCCCTTTACCTAGAGTCCCCAAATTTTGCAGGTTGAATTCTATTGTCCTATTAAAAAGAATAATTTTGCCACGCCCACCCCCGCCCCTGCAATCGAGCAATGTTTGTTTCTCCCAAACCTGTACAACGAGCCCAACCAAACTTAAATTGATGGCAAAACTTGAAAGATTTGACCAAAAATACAATTGCCACGCCCACTTCTGACTCCGCAAAGAGGCTAAAAAAGAGAATATCGCAGTCGGGTGCATCCGACTGCAACGTTCTTACTTGTTTTTTTGTTGTAAGATGTAAACTTAACTTCCAATAATAGAATTATTTATTATCAAATTTTATAACATTTAAACATTCTTATTTTCTAACAAAACTTATAATAAAACCGAGGAAAAAACAAGTAAGGACGTTGCAGTCGGGCTCACCCGACTGCGATATACTCTGTTTTCTGTACGTAAAAATTTTTTTCTCCAATCTATCGAAGAGTTCAAATTTAGTCATACTGCAAAATTTGGGGTTTCTAGCTATAAGGGTGTAGGAGATACAGGTTTAGCTCATTTGCGGGGGTGGTAGTGGGCGTGGCATATTTTTTTTTGGCAGGTCGGTCAAGGGTGTGGTCACTAGTCTTTATGTCAAATTTGGTTACTCTAGCTGTAAAACTGTCGAAGATATAGGTTTTTGCGGTTTGTGGGGGAAGGGGTGGGGGTGGGGGGGAGATCTTGACACTTTGTCTGCCTATGGTATATACCAACATGTATACCAAGTTTGGTTGCTCTAGCTTCAAAACTGTGGAAAAAACCTGCGTTCATACAGACAGACGGACAGACAGACGGACAGACAGACGGACAGACAGACGGACAGACAGACGGACAGACAGACGGACAGACAGACGGACAGACAGACGGACAGACAGACGGACATTTCACAAACCCAATATACTCTTTTTTTCCATTTTGGAAAACAGAGTATAATTACCAAAATTACTTTGGTGTGCTGACAATCCTATGGAGGCAGTCATGTTGCTTTCGAACACAGAAGTTCCAAAATTGGGTATGCCGAAATATTTCTTAATTTTTTCAAAAATTGAATATAGTATAGTATAGTATAGTATATAGTTGTTATAGAAGCAATCTTTTGCTTTTTAAATGAGCTCTTACTTCGTTTGGAAAACATTTTCATTTGTACAAATAGCTGAGAAAACTCGGAAATGGGAAGTTTCATTAAGTATTCTTTAGTTGAATCAAAGTTGATCTACAAAGGGCAACTTTTCCCTTTGGCCGTCATAAGAACGATGTTTCAAACATGTAGGTTTTGTATGAAAATCATTTCTGTAAGAGTATATTCGATACCCTGAAGAAAGCTTCTTTTTATTTGTCTTTTGACAAATTGCTGGTATTTCATTTGTTGCACTTGTGCTTGTGCTTATTTATGTATACATGTATGTATGAATGTATTAATGTATATACATATGTATGTATGGATGTATGCATTAGTATTGAGCCGTAAGCACAAGATAAATTTATTGCTTGAAAGGCAACAAATCTTTTGGCCAAGACTCATGTGTGTGCTAAACAAAAACACACCACAATAATTTGTATACTCATATTTGAGTAATGTCCTTTAACTTATTGTTTACAATTTAACTTAGTTAAGAAGGATATTTAAATGCGGTAAAAAGTGGCAATTTCTCACTTACCAATTTAAGCCAAATATTTGTGATGAGCAACTGATTCTTTTCATCCTGTAACGAAAATAATGTAAGAGAGAAATAAATTAGATAAATGACCATAAAGTAATGAAGTTGCATTTGTGTGCTTGTTAGCATTTACAAATACAATTACAATATATTCAATTTGTTTGATGTCTCATTTTAATTTTAAAAGAGAGAGAGAGAGAAAGAGAGACAGAGAACACACAAAATAAAAGACTAAAAGAGACAATTGAAAACTGGCCTAAGTAGATGCCACTAGAAGGAAATTCAAGGTAAGCCAATAACAGGCAATCGAAATAAATTGAAGTGAAATAAAAAAAAATTTAATTTTTTTCTTCTTTTTTATTGTTAACAGTGTCCTCTATAGACCTGCACAAGTACCTTCAAGTACTGCAAAAGTACGCAAATTTAATTCAAACAATTTGAGTATTTGTCAAACTTTTATTATAATTTTCTAGCAGAATTATTAAAATATTCGCTTTCCTCAAATTGTATAAAGTTGTGTCTTTCCTTTGAAAAGGCAGTTCAATGTGTGCATCTGAAAGATCTTAAAATAGAAATATATCAAAAATGTACTAGATACCGAAATTAACTTATTTTTACACAAAAAAAAGATACAGATTACGGATCCTGTTTAGTTTATTTTTAACCACGCTTAATTATTTATTTACAAATGCTATGCAGAAAATGTATATTTTTAAACTTTGATCCCATCACAAAAGTTTTGAAATTGGCTCTTATAATATTGCTTATATTGCTTATATTGTAGTTAAATAAAAGTAGCGGTCAAAAGAAATCTATAGTTTGACAAATAAGTAGTACATGGGTATTTCCAGAAAAAATTAAACCAGCACCGAAAATTTCAAAGTTAATATCAATGGCTATTTCTTCTGAATTATATGCTTTAATCGATGTAAATTGTTAGAAAATGATAAAATCTAACAATTTACAATCCAGTTCAATAATTATCATGAGCGAGCCGACTGGAATCTGCAAAGATGATACTTGATGAAAGTTATTTTATAAGACTTCAATAACAACAAGCACTAACTAATAGATATATAAAGAGATCAATTTAAGATGGCTTAACTATAAATATTTAAGTGCAAAGTCAATGGAAATCTTGTAACGTCCGCAACAGACAAAAAAAAATAAAACTTTTTTTTTAACAGGACTACTTATCATTCTTATCATTCATTTTTAAGCTGGATTGATATGGTCATATATTCCACTTCATTTTTTGTATTTGAATTTTTTTTGTTTATTATGAAAAATTCGCACTAAAATATCAAAATGCACAAAAGCCTCAAAGTCACTTCCATTTTTTGTAACGTCCGCAACGCAACTTTTTTTTAAAAACAGTTAATCTTTTAATTTAAAATAGCTTTAAAAGTACTCTCAAAGAACTGAATTTTGGAAAAAATTTAAATGAAATATACTAATGTGAACGCTTTGAACGCTGTGTCAATTTTAACAAGCAAATTTGCGTATGAATATAACGTCCGCAACGCAGGACGTAAAAATAAATATGATAAATAATAATTGTTTTTATTGAATCGTAGCAAACTTATTCCGCTTGACTTTGACTTTGATGCTTAAGAGTAAATAATAATTTTGCTGAGTGAATATAGCTTCGATTCAATGACTATCATACAGTTATGAATACATATATAATACGCACCGTTAGACGCATTGATGAATGCACACAAAAGAGGACAGAAAGACTTGCCAGAGATGGGCCAAATGATGCTGTCTTTGTTGTCGTTGTTGTTGATGATATTGTTGTTGTTGTTGTTGCTCATTAAAGAACGGAAATCAAAATAGACAATGAGATGGCTAAATTGCATTTGAGTCGTTTGCTTCGTTTCATTCATTCATTTAGCCATAGTCAATGCCTAAGTCAGAGCCATGACGGTTATTTACATGGTATTTTCATATTCAAACTGTCGACAATTGTTGTCACTGTCGTTGTTGTTGCTACGAAACGGCTGTATATGACATATTTATGTAGCGCAATGATTAACATATAAATTAAAAATGATTTCCTCGGAAGTGACGCTTTCGTTTGACGCTACTTCGGTATTTCGATGCTGAGGACCAGTTGCCCAACGTGGCCAGCATAATAGTTGGCATTCGAGTCGAAATGGCTTACAGGCTAGCAGGCCAATAGGCCAGCCGGCCTACGGGCCAACAGGCAACTGGCCAATTGTAGGATTCTCGGATTTTTTTTGGCATACATATAAATACATACGAGTATGTACATTGGAAACAATGTTTGACCTTTTGGCTTATTAGGGTTTTTCTCTGTTGATGTTGTTGTTGCTGCTGCTGCTGCTACTTCTGACCAAACGAGGGCATTTTGTGGCCAAAAGCCAATTTGGAAGTGGCAACAAGAGAAATCGACAAAACAGGCAAAATGCTAACTCCAGCAGCCCGCAAGCCTCAGTTCTCAGTTTAGGTGACGAATGTGTGCTTGCGGTTAGTTAAATGGAAACTAAAAGCGTTGCTAGCCCCAAAAACAGACAATCTAGCCCAAGAACAACAACAATAACAACAACAACAGCAACAACGCAACCAAACTGTTTTTAAGGCGGAAGTCGTCGTGGCCCCAGAACTTGAGTAGGAAATTGTGCAAGATCTGTTATAAATTGTAAAAAGGTTTACCAGCCCAACGCCCAAGCACACACACACACACACACACACACACACACACACACACACACACACACACACACACACACACACACACACACACACACACACACACACACACACACACACACACACACACACACACACACACACACACACACACACACACACACACACACACACACACACACACACACACACACACACACACACACACACACACACACACACACACACACACACACACACACACACACACACACACACACACACACACACACACACACACACACACACATACACACACACACACACACACACACACTCACGCACACGCACACGCACACACACACACGCACACACACACACACACACACACACACACAGACATGCATACGTACACGAGCACACACATTAAAACGAGCGCTGTGAACATGGCAATCTCACCACCAAAGTTCAGTTGCAAGTTGTGTCTGTATCTTTGTTTGCATTTCCCATTTCAGTATATGCCAAAGATGTTGCTTGAACCAAGAGTTGCTTTGTTTTTACTCCCTGTTCCCATTAAAAATGGGAAAAAGCGAGTTATAAAGTACTGCAAGTGTGTGTAACAGGCAGAAGGAGGCATATAAACTATATATATTCTTGATCAGGATCAACAGCCGATACGAACTAGCCATGTCCGGCTGTCAATCCGTCTGTCTGTCTGTCCGTCTGTCCGAATGAACACACAGATCTCGGAGACTATAAAAGCTAGAGACTCAAAACTTGGCATGCAGGTTCCTATATACCATACGCAGATCAAGTTTATTTCAAATTTCGGATACACCACCCCGCACCCCCGCAAATCGCAAAAAACTCCCACAGCCACAATTTTAAAGATAGGATTTTTGGTACACATAAATTGTATATCAATGTTGATCTGCTGTGAAAATTTCAACACGATCGGATAAATAGCACCAAAGTTACGGAAGAATCTATTACCCCCGTCTCAGCTGGCAGAAACAACAGTTTGACAGGCACTTTACGAGTTAAGTGCACTGCTTGCTTGTGTTCCGCTAAACTGCTTGAAAGGCAAGTTGGGAGCAGGGAGTCTCGTAGTCAGGTATACTCGACTAGAGCATTGTTACTTGTTGACATTGATTATTGTTTTCAGGGACCAAAAGTAACCGTTTCAACTAAATAAATCAAAGTATAAATCGGCAAAAGAAATTTTTTATAATTTATACAATATAAATTAGTTTTAATTATTTATATTTTTGGGTTTTTTTAAGGCTTATCTTTATATTTATCTTTATTTATTTTTATCTTTTTTCTTAATAACTTATACTGCATTGAGCCAATATTTCAACAAAATATATACATATATACATACATTCAACCTAGATAATGGGGTGAAATATGGACAAAGTGTTAAGAGAACGTTAAGATAGATTAAGTTAAACACCTTCGTCTCCTATCAACGACATTTTAAATGCTTATCAAATATATGTACATATTTTGTTGTCCAAAAAAATTCCAAGAAATGGAATATTTATTTTTTGTGGTTCGGAGTGCTACTCAGCCAAATATTAGTTCTGGTCAGCCGCAAGAACCATCTTCGGGTGCTTGAATGCCTCAGGGCTTGCTGCCTTAACCTGCTGCTGGATGATGATGAACTTGGTTGAGTCTCACTCACAGGGTATCATCTTTCTTTGTACATCCGGATATTTATCAACGTTTATTAATATACCATTGTAGAACATTTTAGGTCAATTTTAATTGTTTAAGACAATCGTGTCAAGCATTTTTTTGAGTTTAGTGTAAAATACCTGACACTTTTTGACACTTGTCTATCTCTATACAAAAATAACTCAATTGGTTGTAATTAAGGCTGTGGTAAACAGGGGTTGAGGGATATTATCGCTGACAGCAACAACCACAGCAATGAAATAATCATCAAAATGAAAATAATTGTTGAAAATTGTCATTAAAACATGTTATACTATGTGCATGTACAATGTACATTGTACATATACCCGTATATTTCCTATAGTCAAATGTCGCTTATGAGATTCTCTGGCTCTGATTGTACAATGATTATCAATCAATTTTTTTGTGCCAGCGCTGTTATTTTTATTGTATTCTCTGCTAAATGCATGTCATTTGTCATGTACATGCGCATTACATGATACCTACGCAGACCTCTTCCACTCTAAATCTCTCAAAGAACAATCAGTGCAAATTTGTCTGCCCTTTGTCAGTCGCTGTACTCTTTCCTATATACAAATACATATTATGATATATCACTGTGGACTGCAGTCCACGCTAGTGACGAAGCTACATCAATCAGTTCTGTTCCATTTGTGCCAAATGTGGCAACTAATTTCAATATTTTGAATTTTAATATGTTTTTTGTTTTATTCAGATCACTCGCATATAATTATAATATTTTTTTTATAAGTACCTATTCAATGTTCTGTGTGCTCTTTTTCTAACAATATTTAAAGTTAAAGGGCAGACAATACTGATATTATAATACGCAAATAACATCAATCCGATTTTAGCAATTATATTTATATTTTGTAAAAATTGCGAGCTTACATCAATTCATGTGCAAGTATATATATGTTTTTTTTTTTATCAGTTTATTTACAGTGAGACGCTTTCATTAATGCATTCAAATTTTTTGTCGTCCATTTTTTTTGGGCATAAAAAAACTTATTTATTCATAGCGTTCAGTGACTTAATGACTTTTAAATACAATTCCAATAGCTGCGATAATAAAATTATATGTAATAATATTATATATGTATAATAATATTATGTATAATAATATATAGATAAACACAAAAAATAATATGAAACATCCAGTCTTGAAAGGCAATCAATCGAATATACAACATTGTTTTGAAATTTACTTTAATTATAAAATTAAAAGTTTGTAAATGTTGGGTATATATAAAAATTTTTTATTTATATTGCGATTATTATCATAATAATTATAATATTCTATATAATATAGAAAGTTTATACTTCGAGAGACTCATACGGACAAACTCGCCAATTTTATAGTATTTATTGGATAAAAAGAATTTAGTTTTACAGTTAACAGATATTGTTTTTGGTCAAGATATCACAACTTCCAGAAGTTTAAGGCAAGAATAAGACTTCTTAACTTTTACAACTTATATACAATGTTGGCTTTTGTCTGAAATACTATCTTCATTATTTCATGGAAAATGTTCTTCAATGTTGAAAAGCGGCTTTTTAATTCAGTTTCCTGTTAAGTTAGTTGTTGTGTGCTGCAGTGTTGTAAGAATGTGTTTCTGCTTCTAAGAATATCTCACAAAGAAGCTACAAATTCAAAGTTCTGGGTTACGGTATCAAATCAAATACTTATGAATTTATGTGCAATTGGAAAATTAAGTAATAACGTAAAGTCTCAATTCTTGGAAGTGCCATCTCACTATAACTTTCAACATTCACTTTCAATGAAAGTTTCCGAGAATTTGTGCAGCATAAATGCCTTAAAGTTTTCAAAACTGAAAAGAATGTAATAGTAAATTGAGCTTTGTAATAAATCTGAAGAACTAAAACAACCAATAGCATTATGGATAATATATTTAGGATTGTATTTCTACAGATATCTCCAAGTTTGGTTGCTCTAGCTTCAAAACTGTGGAATAAACCTGCGTTCATACGGACGGACCGACGGATATTTCATAAAACCAATATACTCGTTTTTCTTTTTAAAAAAAAAAAAAATAAAAAAGAGTATAATAAAACTTTGCTTCTCTTCTTATTTTTACATTTTCTGTTCTAGTTTGTTTTTCTATACTCTTTTTTTAATTTTTGTGAAAAAAAAAGAAAAAGAGTGTATTGGGTTTTGTGAAATGTCCGTCCGTCTGTCCATCTGTCTGTCTGTCCGTCTGTATGAACGCATTTTCTTTCCACAGTTTTGAAGCTGGAGCAACCACACTTGGTATACATGTTTGTATATACCATAGGCAGACAAAGTGTCAAGATCTCTCTTGCAATCAAGCAATGTTTGTTTCTCCCAAACCTGTAGAACGGGCCCAACCAAACTTAAATTGATGACAAAACTTAAAAGACTTGAGCAAAAATACAATTGCCACGCTCACATCTGACTCCGCAAAGAGGCGAAGAAAAGAGTATACCGCAGTCGGGTGCATCCGACTGCAACGTTCTTAGTTGTTTTTTCTTAGGTTGATTCACTAGAATGCTAATAACTTTGGAAGTACATTGTTGTATTGGTTTACAAAATATTCAATTTGTTTGACCATTTTCGATATTTTCCATTCGATTGAAATAGGAAAGAAATTATTTTTCAAAACTCAACCAATACACCAAATGATATATCAAAAAACTTTCTGGGTATCATATTAAGAATGTTAAGTTTCCTATTTATGAAATTCTTGATTTATTTGATTGGGTAGCTTGAACTGAAGAGATAAACATAAACATAATCATACATCGCAAATAAGCAAAAAGCGAGATTATTTCAAAAACTGCACGACGTTTTCGAAAACGGAAAATGTTGTTTAACTTGGGGATATTCCATCTACCAAAATCCACTATCAAATCTCGGGCACCAAAAACACTGTCGGCCTGTATAATTGACTTTATTATAATAGGTTTTCCAGCTCTTATTTGTGCATAGCTATACGATCTTATTTGAATAAGTGAGTGCATAACTAAAGATTAGGGACACTTTACATAACACTCGCTAAAAGTGCAGCCTGTATTAGGCAAAATGATTGCCAGCGCCGAGTTTGTCAAGTCACGTTATACATTTTTTGGCCTTGTCAGCCAGGACTGAGCATTGAGGGCGAAGGACTGAGAACTGTGGCTGTGAATGAGCACGAAAGCAAGCAGCGCGTGCGAGAGTGAGAGAGAGCGTAAATGAGAGGAACCAAAACACACACACACACACACAAAGCTAAAATTCATTGCCATTGCCACGGCTATGAAATGCACTTTTTAAATCACAAGCTTAGAACACACACAGCAGCCCAGTCGACACCGACGTCGACAGCGACGTCGGTGTCGCAATGCACTATGGGGAATTTGACCAGTTTTTGCGGCCAAAACTAATTTTTAAAAAGTTTAAAATTGAATGATTTTATATTTTGAATATGTTAAGAGAACGTCAATCTGTTATGTTGCTTTCCAGAAATTTTAACACTAACAGCTATTGTTAAGAAAAAAATCCATTTTTGTGACGAACTTCTGTGCTGAATTTTGCAAAAAAAAAAGGATGCTTTTAAAATAAATTTTTGATGGAAACTCATCAGTGTGGCTTGTTCTGTTTGTCGATATAACTTTTTTGTAGAAACTCACTGTGTTGTCTGAGATATTGTGTGAGTTTGTAACATGCCTTAAAACAACATTTTGCGAAAAATTCAATTTTGGATAGAGTTTTAAAGTTTTGTTTGAACTTGTTTGTAATTTGAATACTAGATCTTCAAAGGATCGTCAATTATCTGCTTAAACCATTTTACTTTGTAACGTTTTCGTCCGTTTTCTCTTGATAATCGCAGCTTTAAGATAATAGCAGCCTTAAGATTTTGTAATCTGATTTTTTTAAATTTGGTGAAATTTACAAAAACATACTAAAACTTAAAATAAGTGAGTTTGGTTGAAAAAGATTAAAAAACAAAAAAGTTGTTTGTACAAAACAAATTTTCTCAAAAATACCTTATAACTTTTAGAAACGTCATTTAACATACTTGACCCAAATTATACGCTCAATCTTTGCGTTATTAATTTTGGCCACATAAACTGGTCAAGTTCCCCACAGTGCAATGCTGCCATTGACATTGCTGTCGCTGCTGCTGAAACATCCGTTCTTACCCTAAAGATTCAAGTTGCAACTGGCTCACTCTGCTTATACTTTGAAAATGGCTTTGGCCGGGGATATATATATAATATCTTTGAAAGGCGCAGGAATTTAAGCAAAATATAGAATAGCAAAAATTAATATTAAAATTTTGTATGGAATGCTGCTTTTAAAAAAATATATTTGCAGTAATTTTTTTTATAAAAAAAGAAAAAAGAGTATATTGGGTTTGTGAAATGTCCGTCTGTCCACAGTTTTGAAGCTAGAGCAACCAAACTTGGTAAATATGTTGGTATATACCATAGGCAGACAAAGTGTCAAGATCTCCCCCCCACCCCCACCCCTTCCCCCACAAACCGCAAAAAACTATATCTTCCACAGTTTTATAGCTAGAGTAACCAAATTTAGCACAAGGGCTACTAATCACATCCTTGATTGATCTGACAAAAAAAATTTGGCCACGCCCACCCCCGCCCCCACATATAAGCAAAGTCTGTATCTCACCCACCCCTTTAGCTAGAGTCCCCAAATTTTGCAGGTTGAATTCTATTGTCCTATTAAAAAGATTGTATAAAAATAATTTTGCCACGCCCACCCCCGCCCCTGCAATCGAGCAATGTTTGTTTCTCCCAAACCTGTACAACGAGCCCAACCAAACTTAAATTGATGGCAAAACTTGAAAGATTTGACCAAAAATACAATTGCCACGCCCACTTCTGACTCCGCAAAGAGGCTAAAAAAGAGTATATCGCAGCCGGGTGCATCCGACTGCAACGTTCTTACTTGTTTTTAAATAAAATTGTTATTAACTTTGAAAAAAAAACAAACGAAAAAAAAAAATTATTAAGAAATTAACGCATTGGTTTTACTTTGAGTTGTTGTTGTCATTCATTTCAATTTTCACTCAGTTTCGTGCTCATGTTGTACAACCAGTTGGAATGTGTACAAGCAGCATTAGGCAAAAGTTGGTCTCTCTTCAGTTGGGCAAGGTTTTTAAGTTCTGGTGGCATTTCGAATTATTTCTTATTTCTTTTTTCTTCCACTTTTATTGCCATTTCTTTGGCATTTCGTGCAGGGTGATAAGTTTTTTTCTTCGAAGGAAATTAAAAGCGAAACGCGAAGCTGCTATTTGGTGTATGTGTGTGTGTGTGTACTGTGTGTGTTTGGGTTGGTCCGGGCGGGGCGGCGCAATGCGGGAGGCGCTGCTTGCACATTTCCGTTGTGTGTGGGCTGCTGACATTTGCCTTCACCTTGACTGGGTCGAGTTCACAGTAAGGCACTCTTCCTCTCTTCTTATACATACATATCTATGTACAAGCTGGCGATAAAAGTTGCTTATTGGAAAAGTTGAGCGCTGCAGATTTTAAAGCCAGTTGGCAGCCTGGCGCAGATAAATGGCCAGCGATTTAATGTTTCAACTTGCAATAATGTATATGTGTGTAGATATGTATGTATGTATGAATCAATGTAAATACGTATAAATTTACGAGTGTGACTTGACGAAGCTGTGGCCGCAATGCAAATCAAAGGCAATGGCCATGGTAAACAACACAGAACGCGGCAAATGCACAGGCAACAAGGAAGGGATGAGGGGAACTGAATAAAGAAATTAGTATTGTTGTAGCCGACGCATATAAACAATCAAAGAGCTCACTGAATAATAACAGCGCCAGCATCAGCGGCAGCATCAGCATCAGCGTTACCGCCAGCGTCAAGCTCTCTTAGCCCACGTGGCGCTGTGGCTTTGTTTTACAATTGTCTGTGCAAACAGCAGCTGAGCGAAGAGCGAGCACAAAAAAAAGCAAGCAAAGTGGAGCAGAACAGCAGTTGTAGTAGCAGTCGCAGTGGCAGTAGCAGCATAGCATCAGCAGCCGCAGCAAAGGCAGCAAAAGCAAGCAGCAAAATAGCGTTAATAAAAAGTGCGCTGCTGCGAATGCAAAGCTAAACAACAGCAGAATCCACGATGACAATAACACCAACAAGAGAACTGCACACTAAAACACTATGGGTATAATGGACCAGTTTTCTGGTAAAAAACTAACTGATTAAATGTGTTTGTTTTTACTCTTAAAGCACTTACCAACCAACTGTGCAATTTTTACTATGACTTTGGAGTGCAAAAAAGTAGAGATGGCGAACGGGAAGGTAAATTCGAACCCCATCCGCACGTCCTGAATCAAAAATTTGTTTGTTCCGTACCGCTCGTTCCGAAGATTTTAGAATATACAACAAAATATAGATTTTATCGAAAAAATTATCGGGACCCTCAAGTAATTCGGGAACCGCAAGCAATTTCGGGACCCAACCCACAGTTCAAAAAAATCTTTTTCGCCAATCAACATTTTGGGGGTTTGACAGGATTCCCGTCCCGTTCCCATTTATACTACAAAGTAAACAAGTAAGAACGTTGCAGTCGGATGCAACCGACTGCGATATACTCTTTTGGGTTTGGGAGAAACAAACATTGCTTCATTGCAAGGGCGGGGGTGGGCGTGCCAGATCTTGACACTTTGTCTGCCTTTCGTATATACCAACATGTATAGCAAGTTTGGTTGCTCTAGCTTCAAAACTCTGGAAAAAACTTGCTTTCATACAGACGGACAGACGAACATTTCACAAACCCAATATACTATTTTTTCTTTTTTTTTTTTTTAAAAAATTAAAAAAAGAGTATAAAAAACAGCAAAAAATCATTTCTAATAAAACTTTTGCAATGGCGTATATTTAGTGTGATTTGTACTTTGGATCGGGAATTCGTTGTTTCCTTCCCGATCTCGACCGATCCGGTATTTTACAATATGGCCCGCGGCTTCCAAATCTCGCCCGATGTCCATAAGATATGAACATGATACAGCTATGAAATTTTTCATATCTTTTTTCAAAAATTTAAATGTGTCCTTCTGTAAGAACGCGTATTGTCTCAAAAACACTTTCTAACGATATTGTCAATATTTTGCAAAATGGCAGACTCAAACAAGTAAGAACGTTGCAGTCGAATAAGCTTGACTTTGATATACTCTTTTTAAGCCTCTTTGCGCAGTCAGATGTAGGCGTGGCAATTGTATTTTTGGTAAAATCTTTCAAGTTTGGAGATCTGGACACTTTGTCTGCGATTGGTGATTGGCGATTGGCAATCAACGCAGGGCCCAAACCATAAGAGTTAGATGGCTGAAATTTTCACAGTAGCTTAGGCATATGCCGAAAGTGAGCACTAAGCCCGGATCTTGGAAAATTCGGTCGGGAAATGTGGAAAATTCGCGGAAAACCTTTGTATGCAACTTTTTTGTTTATCATCCGATCAGCTTCAATCTTAAATTCAATGATCTATATAAAAAATAATTTATGACTGCATACCAATTTTCCGGGAAATTCACCCCCCTGGGTGGAAAATAGGTGGTCAAGGTTGCATGCGCGAAAGTTGAGTTTTTATGCGATTTGCTTCAAACTTATTTGCAAAGATCAATATGAAAATTCATTTAAAACTACATACCAATTTTCCGGAAAATTCAACCCCCTTCAACCCACCAAGCCCAAGCAGGGCGAAAGTTGAGTTTTTATGCGATTTATTCCAAACTCATTTGATATTATCGATAAAATTGTAGATCTTGACACTTTGTCTGCCTATGGTATATACCAACATGTATACCAAGTTTGGTTGCTCTAGCTTCAAAAATGTGGAAAAAAACTGCGTTCATACAGACGGACAGACGGACGCACAGACAACAATTTCACAAGCCCAATATACTAAAAAGAGTTTAAAAATATGCTCAATCTTTGAGTTATGAATTATTGCCGGAAAAGTGTCCATTTCACCTATAGTGCAAACGAGCCCAGCCAATCACACACATACAAACACATACACAGCAAATATGAAAGAGGAAAGCAGCAGTGTAGAATGAGCGAGAAAGAAAAAGAGAGAGTTCGTGGGTTGACAGTCAGCAAGCTTATGGCCTCTCTCTCACTCTTCTTCAAAGCTAGTCGCGTACTCTGGCCAACGTTAATTAAATGAAACTAACTGTGTTTATGCATGTGTTTGTGTATGTGTGTGTGTGTGTGTGTGTATGTATGTGTGTGTACGTGTGCTGGTCTTTGGAAGTATGTTTGTACGAGTGTCGTTGAAAACGAGTCTGTCGGCATTGCTTCATTTAAAAATAGCTCCCTTTGTTTATGTTGCGGACCTATTTGGGCTCTGTGGGGTGCACACTTTTCCAACACACATACATACGCATACATATGAAGGAACCGCTTGTAAGTGAGAGTACTACACTGACAGAAATAGTTCGATTTAAGAAAACATTTTGATACAAGTTGATAAAAAAATGAAAACTATAACAGAATTCTTAGGCGTTCATGCTGAAGAGTACCGATAACACTTTCGATAGTATCGATGGTCTTTTTTTGGACTATCGATACTACTAATAAATAACTTTAAATGTGTTAATGCCACATCCCCAATTTTATTTTGATAAGTAATTTCGGAATTTTTGTTTTTTTCAAATTTTGCTATTAACATCGATAGCTTAAAATGCTATTTCCGAAACACATACGATTATAATCTAGCTCTTGTATGAACTATACCCAGCAAACCATGAGATCCTTTTAAGAGCTTTTAAAAACTCTTATTTCGGAGTGTTTTGCTCTTGTTTGTGCTCCTAAATGAGTCTCGTATAGCGTTATTTTGTATTACGCGGGACCTTTTCAAGAGCCTTAATTGGGAGTCCGAAAAGACTGCTATTTGGAAGAATTCGGATGAATTTATGAATCTTTTAGGACTCTTTTATGTGCTCAATTGAGATAATTTTCGGACTCCTATTTAATGAATCTTTTAAGACTTTTTTAGGACACTTTTGAGACTCTTTTCTGAGTCTTAATTAATCAATTAGTTTGGAGTTTAGGGGCACTTTGACGGGTATAGTACACATTGTTCGTTCATTAGCCTGCGTATACGGACTTTACTTGTCAACCTTATGCCTCGATTACTCCCTTAATAATTGTTAAATTCTGCCCACTTTAGAAACTATTAGTTTGTGGCACATAAAATTTGATAAGCTTTTATTTTAGCTAGTGCTATATTTTCACTTGACTTCAGATTCTCATTTCAGCATTAGTTGTAAGAGTTTTTCTTTCTGTGTTAATATGGTTGTGTAATATAAACAATAAACAAAAGACGCAAATCAAATGCTTTTTATTTTCTTTAACCGCAACATTTATTACGCCATAAATAAGCAACTTTAAAAATATTGCATGAAGTTATAAACAGACACCCAACCAATAAAGTTCAACTGTGTATGGGTTTGAGATCCCCCAAAAAAGTAGATTGCTTGGGTTTAGTTCCAATGTATATTATGCAAGTAAGTGCGTCTTTAAAAATAGTATATATGTTTAATTTTCGATTACAGTGCAAATTGGATGTGAGATATTTAAACTTAATTAAATTTAAATACAATTTTTGAACTTCAAATAAACTGAAAATAAAAGCATCATTTATTGCATCGAAAATATTTTATAGTTACGGAAATTGTGTTGTGATGGAAAGCTTTTTGTACTCTTTATTAATTTTTTTGATAAAAAAAGAAGACAGAGTATATTGGGTTTGTGAAATGTCTGTCCGTCTGTCCGTATGAACGCAGGTATTTTCCACAGTTTTGAAGCTAGAGCAACCAAACTTGGTATACATGGTGGTATATACCATAGGCAGACAAAGTGTCAAGATCTCCCCCCACCCCCACCCCTTCCCCCACAAACCGCAAAAATCTATATCTTCCACAATTTTATAGCTAGAGTAACCAAATTTAGCACAAGGGCTACTTATCACATCCTTAATTGATCTGACAAAAAAAATTTGGCCACGCCCACCCCCGCCCCCACATATAAGCAAAGTCTGTATCTCACCCACCCCTTTAGCTAGAGTCCCCAAATTTTGCAGGTTGAATTCTATTGTTCTATTTAATAGATTGTATAAAAATAATTTTGCAACGCCCACCCCCGCAATGTTTGTGTCTCCCAAACCTGTAGAACGGGCCCAACCAAACTTAAATTGATGGCAAAACTTGAAAGATTTGACCAATAATTCAATTGTCACGCCCACTTCTGACTCCGCAAAGAGGGTAAAAAACAGTGTATCGCAGTCGGGTGCATCCGACTGCAACGTCCTTACTTGTTACTCCCTGTTCCCATTAAAAATGGGAAAAAGGGAGTTATAAAGTACAGCAAATGTGTGTAACAGGCAGAAGAAGGCCTTTCCGACCATATAAACTATTTATATTCTTGATCAGCATCAACAGCCGATACGAACTAGCCATGTCCGTCTGTCTGTCCGTCTGTCTGTCTGTCCGTATGAACACACAGATCTCGGAGACTACAAAAGCTAGAGGCACCAAACTTGGCATATATGTTCCTGTATACCATACGCAGATCAAGTTTATTTCAAATTTCGGATGCACCCCACCCCCA
Organism: Hirtodrosophila cameraria; assembly: GCA_949708635.1. NCBI lineage: Eukaryota > Metazoa > Arthropoda > Insecta > Diptera > Drosophilidae > Hirtodrosophila > Hirtodrosophila cameraria. Next base: position 34,002,510 of record OX453090.1, on the reverse strand, counting down.
CAACGCCGCAAATAAAAAATAACTCCCACAGAAACAATTTGATGGTAGACATGTATGTTTAATCAATGTCTTTCGGATGCGTAAATTTCACTACGATCGGATAAATAGCATCAAAGTTATGGAGGAATCTATTTCTCCTGTCTCAGCAGGCAGAAACAACAGTTTGACATGTACTGGGCAAGTTAAGTACGCTGAAATGCAAGTTGGGAGCAGGGAGTCTCGTAGTCGGGCACACTCGACTAGAGCACTCTTACTTGTTATTTAACACAATTTGGCCAGTGTGGCATGTCCTGACGCATGTCCTGTTTCTGGTGTGCCAAGAGAATTTAATTTAACGCTGCCAACAATTAACGACCATCAGACTGGCTTATTTATTTATTTTAATTGAATTTAATTTAATTTATTTCTAACCACAGCAAACGCAAAAAAAGGCCAGCAACCCAAGCGAGAAAAGGGCTAAAAGGATTTGGCCGTATAATCAGTTCCTTCCCTTTCCATTGATTGCAAAATTATGCACTAAATTAAACACAAATGCAGACACACACACGTGTGTATGGTTGTTTTGTGAGTTTTCACAGTTAGTAGTTTAAATTGTTGAGCAAATTTGTCAAAAAAAAAACAATTAAGAATACTCTAGTCGAGTGTGCCCGACTACGAGACTCCCTGCTCCCAACTTGCATTTCAAGCAGTTCAGCGGCAATTCAAGCAAGCAGCGTACTCAACTTGCACAGTGCAGGTCAAACTGTTGTTTCTGCCAGCTGAAACAGGGGAAATAGATTCTTCCATAACTTTGGTGCTATTTATCCGATCGTGTTGAAATTTACACATCCGAAAGACATTGATTAAACACACATGTGTACTAAAAATTAAAGCTTTATCTTTAAAATTGTGGCTGTGGGAGTCTTTTGCGATTTGCGGGGGTGCGGGAGGGTGCATCCGAAATTTGAAATAAACTTGATCTGCGTATGGTATACAGGAACCTACATGCCAAGTTTGGTGTCTCTAGCTTTTGTAGTCTCCGAGATCTGTGTGTTCATACGGACAGACGGACAGACAGACGGACATGGCTAGTTCGTCTCGGCTGTTGATGCTGATCAAGAATATATATAGTTTATATGGTCGGAAATGCTTTGTTCTGCCTGTTACACACATTTGCAGTACTTTATAACTCCCTTTTTCCCATTTTTAATGGGAACAGGGAGTAAAAATCAAACTTTCAAATTGCAAAACCAGCGAAATTGCAAACTGGCAAAAGCTAGCAAACTGTATGCAATAGAGATAGAAATACCTATAGAGTAGGACAGAGAATGGAATGCTGCCTGGTCGAGTAGGACAGAGAATGGAATGCTGCCTGGTCGAAATGATTGTTTTTGAACCAACTGTGTATATGTTCATAAATGGAATGCTGCCTGGTCGAGTAGGACAGAGAATGGAATGCTGCCTGGTCGAAATGATTGTTTTTGAACCAACTGTGTATATGTTCATATATATATGTTATTTGTGTATGTGTATGTGTATGTGTATGTGTATGTGTATGTGTATGTGTATGTGTATGTGTATGTGTATGTGTATGTGTATGTGTATGTGTATGTGTATGTGTATGTGTATGTGTATGTGTATGTGTATGTGTATGTGTATGTGTATGTGTATGTGTATGTGTATGTGTATGTGTATGTGTATGTGTATGTGTATGTGTATGTGTATGTGTATGTGTATGTGTATGTGTATGTGTATGTGTATGTGTATGTGTATGTGTATGTGTATGTGTATGTGTATGTGTATGTGTATGTGTATGTGTATGTGTATGTGTATGTGTATGTGTATGTGTATGTGTATGTGTATGTGTATGTGTATGTGTATGTGTATGTGTATGTGTATGTGTATGTGTATGTGTATGTGTATGTGTATGTGTATGTGTATGTGTATGTGTATGTGTATGTGTATGTGTATGTGTATGTGTATGTGTATGTGTATGTGTATGTGTATGTGTATGTGTATGTGTATGTGTATGTGTATGTGTATGTGTATGTGTATGTGTATGTGTATGTGTATGTGTATGTGTATGTGTATGTGTATGTGTATGTGTATGTGTATGTGTATGTGTATGTGTATGTGTATGTGTATGTGTATGTGTATGTGTATGTGTATGTGTATGTGTATGTGTATGTGTATGTGTATGTGTATGTGTATGTGTATGTGTATGTGTATGTGTATGTGTATGTGTATGTGTATGTGTATGTGTATGTGTATGTGTATGTGTATGTGTATGTGTATGTGTATGTGTATGTGTATGTGTATGTGTATGTGTATGTGTATGTGTATGTGTATGTGTATGTGTATGTGTATGTGTATGTGTATGTGTATGTGTATGTGTATGTGTATGTGTATGTGTATGTGTATGTGTATGTGTATGTGTATGTGTATGTGTATGTGTATGTGTATGTGTATGTGTATGTGTATGTGTATGTGTATGTGTATGTGTATGTGTATGTGTATGTGTATGTGTATGTGTATGTGTATGTGTATGTGTATGTGTATGTGTATGTGTATGTGTATGTGTATGTGTATGTGTATGTGTATGTGTATGTGTATGTGTATGTGTATGTGTATGTGTATGTGTATGTGTATGTGTATGTGTATGTGTATGTGTATGTGTATGTGTATGTGTATGTGTATGTGTATGTGTATGTGTATGTGTATGTGTATGTGTATGTGTATGTGTATGTGTATGTGTATGTGTATGTGTATGTGTATGTGTATGTGTATGTGTATGTGTATGTGTATGTGTATGTGTATGTGTATGTGTATGTGTATGTGTATGTGTATGTGTATGTGTATGTGTATGTGTATGTGTATGTGTATGTGTATGTGTATGTGTATGTGTATGTGTATGTGTATGTGTATGTGTATGTGTATGTGTATGTGTATGTGTATGTGTATGTGTATGTGTATGTGTATGTGTATGTGTATGTGTATGTGTATGTGTATGTGTATGTGTATGTGTATGTGTATGTGTATGTGTATGTGTATGTGTATGTGTATGTGTATGTGTATGTGTATGTGTATGTGTATGTGTATGTGTATGTGTATGTGTATGTGTATGTGTATGTGTATGTGTATGTGTATGTGTATGTGTATGTGTATGTGTATGTGTATGTGTATGTGTATGTGTATGTGTATGTGTATGTGTATGTGTATGTGTATGTGTATGTGTATGTGTATGTGTATGTGTATGTGTATGTGTATGTGTATGTGTATGTGTATGTGTATGTGTATGTGTATGTGTATGTGTATGTGTATGTGTATGTGTATGTGTATGTGTATGTGTATGTGTATGTGTATGTGTATGTGTATGTGTATGTGTATGTGTATGTGTATGTGTATGTGTATGTGTATGTGTATGTGTATGTGTATGTGTATGTGTATGTGTATGTGTATGTGTATGTGTATGTGTATGTGTATGTGTATGTGTATGTGTATGTGTATGTGTATGTGTATGTGTATGTGTATGTGTATGTGTATGTGTATGTGTATGTGTATGTGTATGTGTATGTGTATGTGTATGTGTATGTGTATGTGTATGTGTATGTGTATGTGTATGTGTATGTGTATGTGTATGTGTATGTGTATGTGTATGTGTATGTGTATGTGTATGTGTATGTGTATGTGTATGTGTATGTGTATGTGTATGTGTATGTGTATGTGTATGTGTATGTGTATGTGTATGTGTATGTGTATGTGTATGTGTATGTGTATGTGTATGTGTATGTGTATGTGTATGTGTATGTGTATGTGTATGTGTATGTGTATGTGTATGTGTATGTGTATGTGTATGTGTATGTGTATGTGTATGTGTATGTGTATGTGTATGTGTATGTGTATGTGTATGTGTATGTGTATGTGTATGTGTATGTGTATGTGTATGTGTATGTGTATGTGTATGTGTATGTGTATGTGTATGTGTATGTGTATGTGTATGTGTATGTGTATGTGTATGTGTATGTGTATGTGTATGTGTATGTGTATGTGTATGTGTATGTGTATGTGTATGTGTATGTGTATGTGTATGTGTATGTGTATGTGTATGTGTATGTGTATGTGTATGTGTATGTGTATGTGTATGTGTATGTGTATGTGTATGTGTATGTGTATGTGTATGTGTATGTGTATGTGTATGTGTATGTGTATGTGTATGTGTATGTGTATGTGTATGTGTATGTGTATGTGTATGTGTATGTGTATGTGTATGTGTATGTGTATGTGTATGTGTATGTGTATGTGTATGTGTATGTGTATGTGTATGTGTATGTGTATGTGTATGTGTATGTGTATGTGTATGTGTATGTGTATGTGTATGTGTATGTGTATGTGTATGTGTATGTGTATGTGTATGTGTATGTGTATGTGTATGTGTATGTGTATGTGTATGTGTATGTGTATGTGTATGTGTATGTGTATGTGTATGTGTATGTGTATGTGTATGTGTATGTGTATGTGTATGTGTATGTGTATGTGTATGTGTATGTGTATGTGTATGTGTTTGTGTATGTGTATGTGTATGTGTATGTGTATGTGTATGTGTATGTGTATGTGTATGTGTATGTGTATGTGTATGTGTATGTGTATGTGTATGTGTATGTGTATGTGTATGTGTATGTGTATGTGTATGTGTATGTGTATGTGTATGTGTATGTGTATGTGTATGTGTATGTGTATGTGTATGTGTATGTGTATGTGTATGTGTATGTGTATGTGTATGTGTATGTGTATGTGTATGTGTATGTGTATGTGTATGTGTATGTGTATGTGTATGTGTATGTGTATGTGTATGTGTATGTGTATGTGTATGTGTATGTGTATGTGTATGTGTATGTGTATGTGTATGTGTATGTGTATGTGTATGTGTATGTGTATGTGTATGTGTATGTGTATGTGTATGTGTATGTGTATGTGTATGTGTATGTGTATGTGTATGTGTATGTGTATGTGTATGTGTATGTGTATGTGTATGTGTATGTGTATGTGTATGTGTATGTGTATGTGTATGTGTATGTGTATGTGTATGTGTATGTGTATGTGTATGTGTATGTGTATGTGTATGTGTATGTGTATGTGTATGTGTATGTGTATGTGTATGTGTATGTGTATGTGTATGTGTATGTGTATGTGTATGTGTATGTGTATGTGTATGTGTATGTGTATGTGTATGTGTATGTGTATGTGTATGTGTATGTGTATGTGTATGTGTATGTGTATGTGTATGTGTATGTGTATGTGTATGTGTATGTGTATGTGTATGTGTATGTGTATGTGTATGTGTATGTGTATGTGTATGTGTATGTGTATGTGTATGTGTATGTGTATGTGTATGTGTATGTGTATGTGTATGTGTATGTGTATGTGTATGTGTATGTGTATGTGTATGTGTATGTGTATGTGTATGTGTATGTGTATGTGTATGTGTATGTGTATGTGTATGTGTATGTGTATGTGTATGTGTATGTGTATGTGTATGTGTATGTGTATGTGTATGTGTATGTGTATGTGTATGTGTATGTGTATGTGTATGTGTATGTGTATGTGTATGTGTATGTGTATGTGTATGTGTATGTGTATGTGTATGTGTATGTGTATGTGTATGTGTATGTGTATGTGTATGTGTATGTGTATGTGTATGTGTATGTGTATGTGTATGTGTATGTGTATGTGTATGTGTATGTGTATGTGTATGTGTATGTGCTATTTTCCATGGAAATAGTAAAACACAGCAATGGCAAAAGACAACTGCGTGTGAAGGGTGCTGCGGGATGAAAGTTTGTTGCTTGTTTTGTGGTCCTCTGTAAAATTAATTTATGCAAAATTCAACAGACGAATCAACGATAGATGCAAAACGAGATGAGAGATGAGCTGGCAACGGCAGGGGTCAAAAGATTTCCATGGACATGTTGGCATTTGCGATAAATATTTTGTAAATTGGCTCTCATTACTCCCTGTTCCCATTAAAAATGGGAAAAAGGGAGCTATAAGGTACTGCAAATGTGTGTAACAGACAGAAGGAGGCATTTCCGACCTTATAAACTATATATATTCTTGATCAGGATCAACAGCCGAGACGAACTAGCCATGTCCGTCTGTCTGTCTGTCCGTATGAACACACGGATCTCAGAGACTATAAGAGCTAGAGACACCAAACTTGGCATGCAGGTTATTGTATACCATACGCAGATCAAGTTTATTTCAAATTTCTGATGCACCCCCCCCCCCCTCCCCCCTCCCATCAACACCACCTTCTGTTTCCTCAGTCCCTCATTTAAAAGAGAGAGGGGAGAGAGAGAGAGGGTGTGTGTGCGTGGTGTGCTAGCAACTAAGCGAGTTTGAGAATGCAACTCAACAATTAATTAGAATGCTGAACAAACCACAAAAATACAAACACACACTAGCAGCGGTCTGTGGTCATTGTAAGAGGCGGTAGGCGGGGCAATTCCCGCCAACTTGCCACACAAAAAAAGAAGCAAATTACTGTTTGCTTTTGTTATTAAAATTGTTTTGGCTGCTTAAATGGGAAATTCACATTACCTTTTTTGACAGCAATCAATTTGCATATCTCAAGTGTAAAATATATAAGTCTATATATATACTCGATAGCCGATGCATTAATATATTTATAATAAGTTTCTTATCTGACACAACATGTGTGTTATATACATACATACAAACGTATCTATCGTATCACGTATACATATAATTTGTGCTTTATAACGATGATGTCGACTCTTTTAACACTTTATTGTCATATTAATTTATGTGTGGTATTCAGCATTAAATAAATGCAATTGAATGGGTTTTTAAACGCCTTTGCGAATGCCATGCAATTAATTAATGATATTATCTTTATTCAATACATATTTTGCTCTCTCTTTTATTTCTTAATATTTTTTACTACGAGTATACTCCTGCAGACAGATGGCATTGTACTTTTGTCAGGAAATCAGTTAAGCGCATTGACCGTGTTGCAACTTGGTTTTGACAACAAGTATCATTCATATGTACACTTCTAAGGAAAATATTAATATTATCGATAAAATTGTAGATCTTGACACTTTGTCTGCCTATGGTATATACCAACATGTATACCAAGTTTGGTTGCTCTAGCTTCAAAACTGTGGAAAAAACTTGCGTTCATACAGACAGACGGACATTTCACAAACCCAATATACTCTTTTTTCTTTTTTTTTCAAAAAAATTAAAAAAGAGTATAAAAACTAAGCAAATTCTAAATTGATTACAATATATTCGCTTAGAGACATATTTTCATACAACATGTTGATAAAAATCAATCTTGTTTAATAATATTTGCCTATAAGGAACATTTTATCTCAAAAAATAGCTATTACAAATAATTAAGTTACAAAGATTTGCTTGGGAGCGAGAAAACAAAAACGAAATTCATGCAAAGTACAGAGCTTGATACTCCCATATCTGTCGCACGCACAATATTAAAAGTTAAAAGCCGGTTTTAAAGCCACTCTCCGCCAAATTTTCCAAAAAATGAGTTTTGTTTATAGATTTTTTGAAAAGAGTTTGAAGCTGATCTTATGATAAGCAATATATATGTATGTATATATACCATTGACCATATTGATGCAGAGCTCGTAATAATTAGTCTCACTCGTGTTTGTTGTCAGAAAAAAACCACTCGTCAACTGACAGATTCGAAACAGTCTCGAACAAACACTCAATTTTCGATATTTTTGGGCTTGCTCTTTGCACAACCGACGAACGTTTTTGTTTGCTCGCTCGGTTCCTGTGTTAACTCGAGACCTTTTGCTTCGTAAAAACTCGGCAAACGGTCTTCTGTTATTAAAAAGTTAATTGTGAAAAAAAAAATTTAATTTCAAAATGAATTGAGAAGTGAATTTTTTTTTTTAAATTTGACAAAGCAACAAATCAGTCAGCATACAACGTATATGGTGTTAAACAAGCTGGCCACCATATTACCAATTTAAAGCGGCATTTAAATGAAAAGCATAAGGACATTTTTAATTTGGTAAAAGATGACAATTTGATTACCAAAGCGGAAAAAAATGTAAAAAACGCAACATATCTTACGAGACCAATGAAGAGATAATAATTGCATCTCTCGTAAAAATTGTCACAACCGATGGCAGGCCATTTGTATTATTGGATGGCGAAGGGTTTCGTGATATTTTAAACCCAATATACAATGCTCTGCAAATGTCTCCAATACCATCCAGAAACATTATGGACCATGTTCGCTATAAAAAAAAATATAAAGGGTTTGGTTAAGCGAAAGCTTGTATCGCTCAAAAAAATAGATGTAGCGACTAGAATGGACAAATCAACATTGGGAATTAATATGCAAATTATGAGGTCTACGTTTGCAAATACGGGAATCATTGTTAAAACTCTTAAAATGGTAAAGCTGTTTGAGTCGCATACCGGACTTTACATTAAAAATAAAATTATGGAGATTATCGCGGATTACGACATTGTGGTTGATCAAATTTTCAGGTAAGAGGATACAAAAAAATCAACGATCAGCCTCAATGGTTCTCAAGGGACAACACTTTTCTCCACCCTTCTAGATGGAATTCGGACAGTGCAAGAGGTGACAGGAGAAGACGTTTCGGATAAACTATATAAACTTTATATGGAAATTGAAAATTTCAATTTAGTTTATGGTCGGTTACCATTAACGTCAAATATAAAAGATTATTACCATGACATGAAGTTTAAGTCACCTCACTTGACTGAAGTTGCAAAAGTGGTGTTAGCCACACCAGCAATACAAGTATTGGTGGAGAGGTCATTCTCGGCGCTTAATTTCATTTTAAACGAAAGACGCACCTCTTTAAGTACCGAGAATATTAGTTCATTATTAATTGCTAGACTTAATTCCTAATTTGTTTGTTATTAAATACATACATATGTCATGGAGATGGTTTTAATGTTTTTATACTCTTTTTTAATTTTTTTTTAAAAATTGGGTTTGTGGAATGTCCGTCTGTCCGTCTGTCTGTACGAACGCAGGTTTTTTCCACAGTTTTGAAGCTAGAGCAACAAAACTTGGTTTACATGTTGGTATATACCATAGGCAGACAATGTGTCAAGATCTGCCCCCACCCCCACTCCTTCCGACACAAAAAAACTTTGAAAGATTTGAGCAAAAATACAATTGCCCTGCCCACTTCTGACTCCGCAAAGAGGCTAAAAAAGAGTATATCGCAGTCGGTTGCATCCGACTGCAACGTTCTTACTTCTTATTATTATATTTTTTAAGGCTTGTCAAATAAAATACATGAAGATTAATTCTGTTTGGTGTGTACATATATTTGTCTTTTATTTTATTTTTATATTAACACTAGCATTTTCCGGCGTGCGTTGTTACGCCCCGTAAAACAAATGAGAAATTGACCTTCCCAAAATCTTTTATTGCAACAACTTTCTGGATTTTTATAATTAGAAAATCACCTTTTAATATTTTGTTATGTAGACTCGGCCTATTTACCACCCACTTTCCACCCAGGGGGTTGAAGTTTCCGGAAAATTGGTATGTAGTTTTAAATGAATTTTCATATAGATTTTTGAAAATTAGTTTGAAGCAATTCGCATAAAAACTCAACTTTCGCTCATACAACCCTGACCACCCAATTTTCCGCCCAGGGGGCTGAATTTTTCGGAAAATTGGTATGCAATCATAAATTATTACTCCATGTTTCCATTAAAAATGGGACTGCAAGTGTGTGTGAAGGAGGCATTTCCGACTATATAAACTATATATATACTTGATCAGCATCAACAGCCGAGACGAACTAGGCATGTCCGTCTGTCTGTCTGTCTGTCCGTATGAACACACAGATCTCGGAGACTATCAGAGGTAGAGACATAAAACTTGGCATGCATGTTCCTGTATACGCAGATCATGTTTATTTCAAATTTCGGATGCACCCCCCTCACCCCCGCTAATCACAAAAAACTCCCACAGCCACAAAGTTAATAATAGATTAATTATCAATGTTGATCTGTCAGGCACACTCGTCTAGAGCATTTTTACTTGTTTTTATACTCTATTCTTATTTTTTTTTGAAAAAAAAAAGAAAAAAAAAATTATTTCAGGTGAAACCAACTTGCATTTCAAGCAGTTCAGCGGCAACACAAGCAAGCAGTGCACTTAACTCGTAAAGTGCCTGTCAATCTGTTGTTGCTGCCTGCTGAGACGGGCGTAACACAAGCAAGCAGTGCACTTAACTCGTAAGCTGCTTGTCAAACTGTTGTTGCTGCCAGCTAAGACGGGCGTAATAGATTCTTCTATAACTTTGGTGCTATTTATCTGATCGTGTTGAAATTTACACATCCGAAAGACATTGATCAAACATACATGTGTTCCAAAAATCAAAGCTTTATCTTTAAAATTGTGGCTGTGGGAGATTTTTGCGATTTGCGGGGGTGCGGGGGGTGCATCCGAAATTTGAAATAAACTTGATCTGCGTACGGTATACAGGAACCTACATGCAGAGTTTGGTGTCTCTAGCTTTTATAGTCTCCGAGATCTGTGTGTTAATACGGACAGACGGACATGGCTAGTTCGTATCGGCTGTTGATGCTGATCAAGAATATATATAGTTTATAAAGTCGGAAATGCCTCCTTCTGCCTGTTACACAAACTTGCAGTACTTTATAACTCCCTTTTTCACATTTTTAATGGGAACAGTGAGTAAATATCAGCTAAAGCTGTTAGTGGGGGCTCAAAAATGTGAAAGCTAGATCAACGCTTTCTAAGGTTCAGACGTTATAAATATCTAGCCAACCAGCTTATGAAATGTATTGTTTCTGATGGCACAAATCGTTTTTCCAACTATAAGCTGGTGCATTTCCAAATTGAAAATAAAGTAGAAAGTGTGTATTCAAAGTTAATAATAATCCCGTTTGCGACTCTTGCGGTACTTTAAACTTGTAGATGAGCATGATTTCTGCAATGCAACGCATATTCATTTTCATATTTGCCACTTTTCTATAAGCAAAAATAAAACAAAATCCAAATTCGCTTTAAAATTATAGCTTTCTATTCACAGCTTTCAAAACTTTGTTTTTTGATCACGTATACGCTATGATGCCATAAATGGGCGGTCGGTATAGGAGTGCTCAAATTAACTTAAAATTTTGTTCAAAAATTCAGAATTTATCAAATAAGATTCAGCTCGATGTCTTCAATATTTGACTTTATGCCAATTATTTGGTGATTCGGCTCAATGTGCACAGAAACAATCGGTTGAAAAATAAGTTGTTGTATGAGAAACTTTATTGTTTTTCAAGATAACTCTACCAAACTTACGAATTTTGCGATTTAGCATTACAACATTTCTTCGAAATCTGATCACTATATGAGCTATAACATAAGCTAAACATATTCGGCAATGCAAATATACCTGATCTTTCTTGGCTTTTGTTGGTTAGGTCATCCAAGCAATTAACTGCACAACAATTTTGGTTACTGGCTTTGACAACAACAGCAACTACAACGACAACCATGAAAACAACAGCAACAGAAATGGTGAAAATTTGACACGAAATTGGACCAGAAGTGGAGTAAAAGTCTCGTTAATAAGCGCTGCACGCACACACACACACACACACAGACACACATACATATATGAAAAACAAGTAAGAACGTTGCAGTCGGATGCACCCGACTGCGATATACTCCTTTTTTCGCCTCTTTGCGGAGTCAGTGGGCGTGGCAATTGAATTTCTGCTCAAATCTTTAAAGTTTTGCCATCAATTAAAATTTGGTTGGGCCTGTTCTACAGGTTTGGGAGAAACAAACATTGCTTGATTGCAAGGGCGGGGGTGGGCGTGGCAAAAATATTTTTATCCAATCTATTAAATAGGGCAACAGAATTCAACCTGCAAAATTTGGTGATTCTAGCTAAAGGGGTGGGGGAGATACAGACTTTGCCTATTTGTGGGGGCGGGGGTGGGCGTGGCCGAATTTTTTTTTGCCAGATCAATGAAGGATGTGATAAGTAGCCCTTGTGCCAAATTTGGTTACTCTAGCTATAAAACTGTGGAAGATATAGGTTTTTGCGGTTTGTGGGGGAAGGGGTGGGGGTGGGGGGGAGATCTTGACACTTTGTCTGCCTATGGTATATACCAACATGTATACCAAGTTTGGTTGCTCTAGCTTCAAAACTGTGGAAAAAACCTGCGTTCATACAGACAGACGGACAGACGGACAGACAGACGGACAGACGGACAGACGGACATTTCACAAACCCAATATACTCTTTTTTCCTTTTTTTTCAAAAAAGTTAAAAAAAGAGTATAACAAGTAAGAACGCTGCAGTCGGATGGACCCGACTGCGACATACTATTTTTTAGCCTCTTTGCGGAGTCAAAAGTAGGCGTGACAATTGTATTTTTGCTCAAATCTTTCAAGTTTTGCCATCAATTAAAGTTTGGTTGGGCCAGTTCTACAGGTTTGGGAGAAACAAACATTGCTTGATTGCAAGGGCGGGTGTGGGCATGGCAAAAATATTTTTATACAATCTATTTAATAGGGCAACAGAATTCAACCTGCAAAATTTAGTGATTCTAGCTAAAGCGGTGGGGGAGATACAGACTTTGCTTATCTGTGTCAGATCAATCAAGCAAGTGATAAGTAGCCCTTGTGTTAAATTTAGTCACTCTAGCTTGAAAACTGTGGAAGATATAGTTTTTTGCAGTTTGTGGGGGAAGGGGTGGGGGTGGGAGGAAGATCTTGACACTTTGTCCGACTATGGTATATACCAACATGTACATCAAGTTTGGTTGCTCTAGCTTCCAAATTGTGGAAAAAACTGCGTTCATACAGACGGACGGACGGACAGACGGACATTTCACAAACCCAATATACTCTTTTTTCTTTTTTTAACAAAAAAATTAAAAAAATAATATATTAAAACGGATCAAAAATGTCTGGCTGCTTTATGTACGTGTGCATGCATAAATAAAATTGTATAGACTACGATATACTCTGTGAGCTTAAAAAATAAACAAAAGCTTGCTAATTGCTAAATCGATATTATCGATAAGGATAAGGCACTTTGTGCTTTTTTTTTTACCAACTATCGATATTTTTTTTTTTTTGCTTTCTTGCCATTAAAAGCCTCATAATTACTGATTTTAATTATGCTTGCATTATTTAATTTTAAGAAGTATATTAATAAATCTAAAATTAAACAAGTCTAGTGTGCCCGACTACGAGACTCCCTGCTCCCAACTTGCATTTCAATCAGTTCAGCGGCAACACAATCAAGCAACGTACTCAATTTGCACAGTGCAGGTCAAACTGTTGTTTCTGCCTGCTGAGACAGGGGAAATAAGTTCTTCCATAACTTTGGTGCTATCCGATCGTGTTGAAATTTACACATCCGAAAGACATTGATTAAACATACATGTGTACCAAAAATCAAAGCTTTATCTTTAAAATTGTGGCTGTGAGAGTCTTTTGCGATTTGCGGGGGTGCGGGGGGGTGCATCAGAAATTTGAAATAAACTTGATCTGCGTATGGTATACAGGAACCTGCATGCCAAGTTTGGTGTCTCTAGCTCTTATAGTCTCTGAGATCGACGCGTTCATACAGACGGACAGACGGTCAGAAGGACAGACAGACGGACATGGCTAGTTCGTCTCGGCTGTTGATTCTGATCATAGTCCATAGTCCATCCTGATATATCGTTTATAAGGTCGGAAATGCTTACTTCTGACTGTTACACACATTTGCAGTACTTTATAACTCCCTTTTTCTCATTTTTAATGGGAACAGGGAGTAAAAATAAAATTCACTTAAGAAGGTATTTCAAACATTTGATAGAATCGATGATGTAGATGATCGAAACTATTGAGTCGGATAGCGGTCGATAGCTTTATCGATGGTATATTAAATTTCTCGTCAATATCACTTTTGATCATTGTTAAAAGTAGACAGTGAATGGGATAATTTTGCACGGTTTTCTGTAAAGTTTTATATTTTGGATTTAAATGGCTTATGAAACATCAGATGCAATTACTTAACTTATTTCTTTCCTTCTTTCGATTGCTATTTTCTTTTGGGACACCTTATGATACTTCGTCACTAGCGTGGACTGTCTCCCACAGTGATTTCAACTGATTTCAATTTTGTTTTCATTAATCTTTTTAGTGTTTAGAACTGTTTTCGTTTTCACTATAATATCACGATATTATCGATTGTGTGCGCAAAAGCTTTCGAAAATATCGAGGTTTTGATGTTAAGTAAACCAAGCCAAACAGCATACCCAATAGGAGCCAAATTTAATTAACAGGGTATAACAAAAGCGCACGAAAAATTATTAAATAAATATGGTATTTTTATGTTTTTCCTACTGCCAATTGTAAAGCCCAAAGACGTCAATGCCAAATGCGGGCTTGTAAGGCTTGTGTGGCTGACTGTGGCAGTGTGGCTTGTGGCATTAAGTACATTTGTTTATTTGTGTGTAATTTATGGTTGCACGGCCATTTTAGCGGAGGCGTGGCCATTGGGCAGTGACCAGTAACATGTGCTTCTGACAATCTAGCATGCATGCCTCAGAAACACAAAACAAACATATTGTACGCATGTAAATATCAATGTGAACCGTATTGCCTATGTTAGTGTGAGTGTGTTTGTAAGAAGAGGTGGCCAAAACTATATGTATAGCATACTTATCTGCGCCGGCTGTGTGCGTGCTTTAATAATGTCTTTCATTCTAAAAGAGATAGAAAACAGCAGGTTACCATGACAAGTGCATATGTCGAAGAGGTTTCTGTCATGGTCAGTTACATTCAGGGGCGGAGAACATGGTAGTTTTTTCTAGATATGGTACGCAACGACTGGCGTTGCGTGTGCGTGTCCTCTATTTGTTAGGCTTTGGTAATTTGATATGCCAAAGTTTTTCGACACTTAGTGAAACATAGACGTGCCTTCATTTATATTTAATTGTTTTAATGCCGTCCGGGTTGCCATCCCAACAAGCGCCAAGTGTCAGCCATTTGCTATACACAAGCACAAGCACAGATAAAAAAAAAACACAAATAGAAATAAAATAAACGGAAAAGTAAACGAAAACGAAAACACCAACACGGCGTTGTGAAAAATCGACAGCACCAATTCATATGGCAAAAGCCAATCGGCAATTAAAAGACGAGCTCGCTGTTCAACCAGACCGAGCATCAAATATGAGTACACCACAATTTGGTTATTGTGTTTACATATGCATATTTTATACATACATACACACTGCATGTCTTTAATATTAGATAGAAAACCAGGGCCGTTTCAATTGAAGTAACTTGTCTTAAATTACTCTTTAAGAACTAAATGCCAATGAAATGTCTTATTTAAATATTATTATAAAACTTAATGAACAGCGTCTTATTAAATTTCAAGGAATTGCATAATATATATTTATATACTCTGTTTTCCAAAATGGAAAAAAATAGTATATTATGTATGTGAAATGTTCGTCCGTCCGTCCGTCTGTATGAACACAAGCTTTTTCAACAGTTTTAAAGCAAGAGCAACCAAACTTGGTATACATGTTGGTATAGTGTTTAGATCGGTCTGATCGGACCACTATACCATATGAACGATCGGTTGAAAAATAAGTTTTTGGATGAAAAACGTTTTCGTTTTTCAAGATAACTCAGCCACACTCACTTTACCTGAGTTAAAGGACAGTTTATATATGCTGATAAAATTTCATTAAAATCGCACCACTATATTTTATAGCTGCCACAGGAACAATCGGTTGAAAAATAAGTTTTTGTATGAAAAACTATTTTGTTTTTAAAATAACTCAACCAAACTCACTTTATTATATTAAACGTATAGCAAACAGAGTATATCGCAGTCGGGAAAAATATATTTGGATTACTTTATTTATTTATTTATTAAAAAAATGTTGACAAAGAGCAGTCAGCATGTGAAAAAATTTAAAATTATTTAACATTAAGGTTTAAGATTAAAAATTAAAATTAAATATTAAGAATTAACTGGGAGTGCACAAAAATAAAAAATATTAAAAAAGAAATAAAAATATTGGTCCAACCCAGGAAAACCCAATTCAACCAATAATGTTAAAGATTAGTAGGCAAAATTTTTACTACCGTTTTAGCGATAAAAATTGAAAATTAGGAGAGAAAAATAGGAAGGAATGCAAAATCTAATAGATGTTACAAATCAAAATTTAAGTTAGTTAGCAATGATGTTTTTACAAAGCTTACATTGTTATCAAAAGAAAATAAATGATAGTATTTGTTATAAATTAAGCAAAGACTACGGAAAGATTCATGCTGTGCGTAGTTAGTGTGACAAGGCTTGAGATAGAGAGGAGTATAATTTCTAGTAAGGCGAGACGGTACTGACAAACTAATAAGGCTGACAAGTGGAGTTGAATCAACTTCACCAGAAAGAAGTTTATGCAAAAAAATAACACCATGGCAAATCCTGCGGCTATTAAGTGAATGAAGCTTGATAAGACGAAGCCTACTTTCATAAGAAGGAAGATGTCTAGAAGGATCCCAATTAGGTTCACGAAGAGCAAATATTAAGAGCTGCTTCTGCACAGATTCAAGTTGGCTTAGAAATTTTTGATAATATGGAGACCATACACAGGATCCATATTCCAGAATGGGCCTAACGAGTGAGATATAAAGCTGCTTAGTGGTATAAGGATCGGTGAATTCCTTAGACCATCTTTTAACAAAGCCAAGGACCCCTTTGGCTTTGTTAGAGAAAATAGATATGTGGCAATTGAAACAAAAATTAGGAACAAACAGGATATCTAAGTCATCAACTTTATGTAAACGCTTAAGAGGAATTTTATTAA
Source organism: Hirtodrosophila cameraria (assembly GCA_949708635.1). NCBI lineage: Eukaryota > Metazoa > Arthropoda > Insecta > Diptera > Drosophilidae > Hirtodrosophila > Hirtodrosophila cameraria. The sequence continues at coordinate 33,985,623 of OX453090.1, read as the reverse complement.
TTTCATAGGCAAAGAGGTAAGGTTTGTTGAGTTGAAAAATCATAAAATTTCATTTCAAAATGTTAAGTGGGAGAGAATTAGATATACACCAATTATTAAGGGCATCCAAGTCAGATTGAAGACACAGAGGGGAAACAGGATCATAAAAGGACAAACAAAGCTTTACATCATCAGCATACATAAGGGCACGGCAATGAGATAAAACCTGAGGGAGATCATTAATAAATAAGTTAAAGAGTAAGGGTCCTAAATGGCTCCCCTGAGTAACCCCTGACGTGACAAAAACTGGTTTGGAGAGAGTCGAATTGAAACGAACACGCTGGGACCGATTTCGAAGATAGGCACTAATCCAAAGTAAAAGTTTAGTTGGGAAAACAAGCAAATTTAGTTTTCTAATGAGAAGGGAATGATTTACTGAGTCAAAGGCTTTACTAAAATCAGTGTAAGCTACATCAGTTTGACAATGATTCAAAAAGCCCGTATTGACAATAGTAGAGAATTCAAGAAGGTTAGTAGAAACTGAGCGACGTTTTATAAAACCATGTTGGGATTCAGAAAAAATGGGTTGGCAAAAGTGTTGGAGCTGAGAAGTGATAATTTTTTCGAAAAGCTTAGGAATTGCAGAAAGATTCGAAATCCCACGATAATTAGAGATGTCAGCCTTAGACCCTTTCTTACGAAAGGTCGGTATTACGAAGAAGGGGTGCAACGTATTGAAGACGGGAAACGTGAAGCATGTACGTAGAAAGTTCAGATGAAGGAGGGATATACGAGCAAGATATAAAGACACATTCAGAATCAATACGAACTTTAACGACAATAAACTCAATGTCGGAGTCATCCTGAAACTCACATGAGCTTGGAATAGATAAAAATATTGTGTAAAAGACAAGTTTAAAAGTTAAGCTGCAATCTGTTTTTGAATACCGAAAGCATAAGACTTATCTCAAGCATATGCCTGTCGCATCGTTATTCCAGATTCTCTGCTTACAATACTAAACAACATTAAATTATTTGAAAAAGTACACAAGTGCTATATCAAGGTGCATGCCCTACACCAACAGTTAACAGTTAACAGCTAACAGTAAACAGGTAACAGCTAGTCATGTGCTCAAGCAACCATTACTTTAAACTGTCGCTCAATGTCACGTCTGGATAACTATGCGTGCAAGGGACAATTACACGCATTATATACGCCAGGAGTGCCCACACACAGATAAAACACACATACACATACATATGCAGATAGCACATCCAGAATAAGAACAAACATTAGTTTTACTAAACATAAACGCTCCTATTTTGTCACATAAAGTGTCAACAGTTGACAGTCTCAACTTTGCACAATTTACGATGTATTCACCGTCCCCCCCATTCATACCGCTACGTTCGTCTGCATCCCTGGTGCACCTCAGTACATGTAGTAGACAGTACAGTTGCCAATTCACATTTACATTACAATCATGCACAATGGCCCTACAATCACACACACACATATAGTCTCATATGTATCATATATGTATAAAGTCCGAACGCACAACAAACCGCAACAGCTGCGTTCATCTTGGTCATAGGGCATTGGGCTGTGTGGCATGTGGTGTGTGGTGTGGGTGGCGGTAGTGGCTGTGAGTGCTGGTTAGCTAGTCAGTGGGCGTGACGATTTAAGTTAGCCTTATTATTTGGTTGGTCATATGTTATAAAACGACAGACACATCACGTTAATTGCCAATTAGAAATGTGAAGCATTAAGTTGTTGTTTATTATAGTACGTATGTATGTCAATACTCTGCATGTGTGTGTATATGTATATGTATGTATGTATGTCGTTGTGTCTGTGTGTGCTTGCATTTGTGTATACGTCCTGTAATGTCTGCTGTTTCTTGTCGCTCGTTGTCGTTGTCCCCGTTGATTGAATGCCTTCAATGAGTGCGAACAGCAATGTAATTAATACCCATCCAACATATTTATTAGTCGCCTGTCAATTCGCAAGGTGTGAAAACATTGGTGCTCAGTTTTCTTATGGTGGGGGCGTGGCAAAGGTTAGAGGCTATGAACTGCGCGGTAATTTCTACTGCAAGTAGCTTAATAGCAAACAAACTGCAAGAATTTACACAACAGCTTGTAAATGTTGTTTTGCATAAGAAAACTTAATTTTCAACAGACTATTCCTATGGCAGCTATAACATATAGTAGTCCGATGTTGATGAAATTTGTCAACATATGTGGATTGAGCTTAATTTTGAGTTTGGTCGAGCTATTTTAAAAAACACAAAAGTTTTTCACACAAAAACTTATTTTCAACCGATCGTTCCTATGGGAGCTATAAGATGTAGTTATCCAATTTTGATAAAATTTGGTCAACAGGTGTAAAACGTTCTTAAACTTACATGTAGTGAGTTTGGTCGAATTATTTTGAAAAACACAAAAGTTTGTCTCGCAGAAACTTATTTTCAACAGATCGTTCCTATGGCAGCTATATGTTTCAGTGGTTCGATCTGGCCAATTCAACTATAGGTAATATCTGCAATAAGAAGAAGCATCTGTGGCAAGTTTCATCAAGATAGCTTTAGATCAAAGTCTTGAAGAACGCATATAAACAGACAGACAAATGGACAGACGGACCCTCTGCAAGGGTATAAAAAGATTATATTGTCCGTTCGTCTGTCCGTATGAACGCGATTTCCTTCACAGTTTTTAAGCTAGAGCAAGCAAACTTGGCGTACATTTTGATATATATGTTAGGGTCTTTCTTGTGAGTATTCATTAAAAAAGTTAAAGAAAAAAGAATATTTATTCGCTTGTAAAATTCTTTGTGTTCGAAAAATTAAAATATTTGAGCTTGTGTACTACACAGTACTCAAATATTTGAAATATTTTCGACATGTATAAAAGCACACTGTGTACGTAGATGTGTGTGGGTGTGTGCATGATACAACGTCCACAATTAACCTAGGATACATTTTGAGGCGCCCCCATGGTGCGGTGGTAACGATGAAGTCAAGCAAATTGCGTATACGCCAAGTATTCAGAAAAGGCTTGCAGCAAAATTATGGTAAAACGTTGGCCTAGGCCAACAGCCTAAACAGCCCCAAAGGTTTCAATGTGTGTGTGTGTGTATGTGTAAGTGTGTGCCTGTATGACGGCATTATATAGATTTGCCGGCGTGAGTTGTGCGACGTGATGTGCATAGGGAATTTTGCCAATAGCGTGATAAGAAGAAAAAGTAAATGAGTAAAATTGCTTAAAAATTTGGCGAACTTTAGACACACTTTCCAATTCAATGAGTAGAAGTATAAACGTATCAAAGTCAAAGTGACTTATGAGAACACATTCCAAACATTTTTGGATCTTTTCATAGGAAACATGATTGGACTTTCAAGTTGGTAAACATAAAAAAGTTGTTGTTGAAATGCAGCGCATTAAATTGCAATCCGCGGATGGAGAAGTCTTTGAAACGGACGTACAGATAGCAAAATGTTCGGTAACCATTAAAACAATGCTGGAGGATTGCGGTTTGGATGAGGATGAGAGCGCCATTGTGCCGCTGTCGAAAGTGAGCTCAAGTACGCTGAGCAAGGTGCTGCATTGGGCGGATCATCACAAGAACGATGTGCCATCTATCGAGGCATCATCCATTGATGAGATAAGCAGCTGGGACACGGAATTCTTAAATAAAGTGGATCAAGCAATGCTCTTTAAACTGATGCTGGCTGCCAATTATTTGGATATTAAGGGCTTATTGGAGCTAACCTGCAAGACGGTTGCGAAAATGATCAATGGTAAAACATCTGAAGAAATTCGGCAATTCTTTAACATAAACAATCAGCAGCAGGACGAAGACGAGCTATAGTCAGAGAAAGTTATACATAAAAAAAAATATATAATAATAATACAATGGATTAGTTGGCTTAGTGAGTGTATACGGATTGCCGGAAGAAGTCGGAATAAGCTGGATTCTTTAGGCTTAGCTCGAAAACAAGTTCTGGTTAATAAAGCGAAAGGGGGCAACTAAACTCACATTTTCAACACAATAAAAGTAACCAAATCTGTTGAGAGCTCTGCATCTTATCGCTTCAATGGCAGTCGATTCACACACACACAAAAACACAAACTCACACACGCATTGAACAATTTTTTTTTTTGATGCTGCTGCAAAAGACCGGAAACGGATACAAATATTTCGTATTTTTCGGTTTTATGGTCTTCATCTAACTGGGACTTGCGGCATAAACCAACAAAATCGGCCAAGTGTTGAATATATTCTAGGTGAAGGTGAGGGTGTGCGGGGGATAGGGGGATAATAGATGCTGTGCATAAATGTAGACAAATTGCGAATATGTTACGTCCAACGCAAAACATCATCAAAAAATTTCTTTTAAAAAGGAGAGGCTGAATAGAAAACACAAGATATCAGGTGCAGACATGGCTGTCTTTATAACCTTGGCTACTAACTGATGCCTAGACGGCTGATAAGTCAAAGGTAAAGCGAAAAAGCACATAATGACACTAAGCGACATGGTTTTTGTTTTTTTGTATTTTTTTTTTTTTTAGAACTGTAAAAGGTAGCTCAATCAAGAAAATACACTCAGTTTGTATTCACCAATCGAAGTTGGTCTTCGGAATTGTGTAAAGTCATCAAACTTCAAAAGTATTATGGAAAGCTAGTGATTTTTTGCAGAAATAGATTTTAAAGTTTTTTGAAATTCGCTTAGCGTAATATGGGCAACTTTCTTAATGCTTCGGATAAATTTTACACTTCGATAAAGTTATATTACACCTAAAATGGTTTATGATAGCTAGAATTCAGCTGCTTGTTAAATGTTTACCCCTAGAAAAAGACGAACTCGTAAAGTGCCTGTCAAAATATTGTTTCTGCCAGCTGAGACGGGGGTAATAGATTCTTCCATAGCTTGGGTGATATTTATCCGATCGTGTTGAAATTTACACAGCTGATCAAAATTGATACAATATATATGTGGTTGTGGGAGTCTTTTGCGATTTGCGGGGGTGCGACCGGAATTTGAAATAAACTTGATCTGCGTATGGTATGCAGGAACCTGCATGCCAAGTTTGGTGTCTCTAGCTCTTATAGTCTCTGAGATCGACGCGTTCATACAGACAGACAGACGGACAGACAGACGGACTTGGCTAGTTCGTCTCGGCTGTTGATCCTGATCAAGAATATATATAGTTTATATGGTCGGAAATGCCTCCTTATGTCTGTTACACACATTTGCAGTACTTTATAACTCCCTTTTTTTCCATTTTTAATGGGAACAGAGAGTAACAATAAATAGGTAATATTTAGGATTTTAAATAATATTTTTTAAATCTTCTTTTCATTTTCAGTACTTTACATAGCTAAAAAACACACAAAATGTTGTCAATAAACAAAACAAAAATATTTAAATTTTTGTTAAGCTGTTTATTTTGTTCATGAGATAACTGAACAATTTCCATGCCGCATGCTGTGTGTTTAGCTAGAAAAGTAACGGTTTGTACATGGCGAATGTGAAATGTAAGGCAAAAGAATCTGTGCCAAGAGGAAGCGGTCGCAACATTTTTCAAATACGCGTGCCGTGTTAAATTCTGTGTGTTGGTTTCGTTTTAAGGATTTTATGATGGCCTTGAACTCGGCAACATGGTAGTTAAATAATTTGCTGGGAATGAAGTCATTAAGCAATCAGTGGGGAATATGCCACGCCCATGTACTTACAAGCTCAGCTGAAGTCAGCTCAAGTGTGACCAATATTGTTTATGCATACTTTTGAGCTATAAAAATCACTCATACGCAGCGTGTGCACTCGCAGCCTTTCTACACGTCTCGCACTTGCGTACGAACGAGTGTCTTCTTATACTATATATCTGTATTTTTTGTTTTTTCTTCTTTTGCACAATGCTGCATCCATTAAATGCCAAGTGCAAAGTGCAACAAAAGTGCTGCACAAATGACAGTATGTGTGTGTGGGTGTGCCTGCACTACTACTAAAAAGGCAAGTATGTAGCAATAGCTTTAGCTACACACACACACACACTTGGCACATACATACACAAGAGACCTGGAAGGCTTTTGGTTTGGGGGCTTAAGGCGATGCAGCTGCTGCCATTGACAATTCTGAAGAAATTTATGTTCGAGTGAACTTAACAAAAAGATGTGCAACTGCAGCACACGCCCCCAATGCCAAGCACCCATGCACCACGCCCACGCGCCCACTTGGATGAGAACTTGGTTGTTGCTTTTGCTGACCTGATTGCTGTTTAGCTGATAAGCTCCCGCATCCTTGCCTCACCCTTGCCCTTTGCAACATGTAGTAAGCACAGACAGACTGGCTGCCTCGCTGCCTAGCAGCCTGTGGGGAAGGAAGAGAGGGACGCGCTGGGTAGCACAGGCGTCACTTATCAAGTGATTCATGTTTGTAATTTACTAGTGCACTGCACAGAGAGAGAAACAGAGAGAGAAAGAGAGAGAGAGAGAGAGAGCAGTACTACATATGAATGTGCAAAAGAGATAGGCAGACAGACAGACAGACAGTGTTAGACAAAAAAGAGAAGTCCCAAAAGTCTGCAATGGCAAATTGTCAAACAATGCGATGCTTTTATTAACAAAGTCAAAGCAGTGACCAGCTGAACCCAAAACCAAACCCATATCCAATTCTCTAACTCCCAAAACCACTTCCAGACCAGACCTAATGCCCTATACCCAATCCCTGTCCCTGTCCCCAGACATAGCACATTACTATTACTGTCAAGTGACTCGGGCGTCACTTGATTACTGCCAGGCAGTACCCACGAAATGCTATTAACTGGCTTTGGGATTGGAATGGGGATTGGGATTCGGCTTGGACTAAGCCTTTAAACTTAATTAGCAGCCAAGGCCAAACAAAATGATTTCTTCAGTTAAGATGTAATCGCCTCTCAAGGCGGCAGGTAAACAAAATTGCTCCTCATTAGCGAAAGAAAGAGCTGGATTGCAAAATGGCAACATAAACATATACTTCACTAAGTGTCCTTTCTATTTTCTGCTATGTAAATAGATATGTTATTTACCCAAATATAAATATATATCTGTTTGCAGTGTACATAGAAAGTCACCAGTTATCTCTTTAAGTCACTTGCATAAATTTAATTACAAGGCATTATGGGTCAAATGGCCACATTTGTGTGTTACAAATGAAGTATTTTTGGTCCCAGAAATTTTAACAGAATGCATAACTGTTCAGATAACAGCTGTTAAACACAGCTGTTTCAAGCGAAGTGTACCTGTTAACTAAAAGTTCAATTTTAACTGTGCCTTTCGAGTATTAAAAAGTTTAAAAAAAACTCAGTTCTAGTGAAACTTCTTTGATGGAACATAATAAGTGTGGTTTTAATTGTATGCTTAAACTGAAGACATTGAACATGCTGTTTTTGTAATAGTCTCTTAAAGTGAAGCAACTAAAAAAATAAAATTATGAAGAAAAATTGTGTTTGCTAAGAAATAAAAAATTGCTAGCATTTGCTAGAAAAATCACAATAATTATATAAACTATGTACTCATTTTTATACTCTTTTTTTAATTTTTTTTTCTTTAAAAAAGGAAAAAGAGTATATTGGGATTGTGAAATGTCCGTCTGTCCATCTGTCCGTCCGTCCGTCCGTCTGTATGAACGCAGTTTTTTTCCACAGTTTTGAAGCTAGAGCAACCAAACTTGGTATACATGTTGGTATATACCTTAGTAAGACAAAGTGTCAACATCTCCCCCCCACCGCCACCTCTTCCCCCACAAACCGCAAAAAACTATATCTTCCACAGTTTTCAAGCTAGAGTGACCAAATTTAGCACAAGGGCTAGTAATCAATTGCTTGATTGATCTGACAAAAAAAAATTTGGCCACGACCACCCCCGCCCCCACAAATGATCAAAGTCTGTATCTCCCACACCCCTTTAGCTAGAATCACCAAATTTTGCAGGTTGAATTCTGTTGCCCTATTAAACAGATTGGATGAAAATAATTTTGCCACGCCCACCCCCGCCCTTGCAATCGAGCAATGTTTGTTTCTCCCAAACCTGTACAACGGGCCCAACCAAACTTAAGTTGATGGCAAAACTTGAAAGATTTGAGCAAAAATACAATTGTCACGCCTACTTCTGACTCCGCAAAGAGGCTAAAAAAGAGTATATCGTAGTCGAGTCCATCCGTCTGCAACGTTCTTACTTGTTATTGCTGAAATCGATGGATGTCAGTGCCAAAAATAGAAAACAGCATTATTTAAGTTCAATTTTGATATTTACCTTGACCACCCATTTTCCACCCAGGGGGGTGAATTTCCCGGAAAATTGGTATGCAGTCATAAATTATTTTTTATATAGATCATTGAATTTAAGTTTGAAGCTGATCGGATGATAAAAAAAAAAGTTGCATACAACGGTTTTCCGCGAATTTTCCACATTTCCCGACCGAATTTTCCAAGATCCGGGCTTAGTGCTCACTTTCGGCATATGCCTAAGCTACTGTGAAAATTTCAGCCATCTAGCTCTTATGGTTTGGGCCCTGCGCTGATTGCCAATCGCCAATCACCAATCGCAGACAAAGTGTCCAGATCTCCAAACTTGAAAGATTTTTACCAAAAATACAATTGCCACGCCTACTTCTGACTCCGCAAAGAGGCTAAAAAAGAGTATATTGTAGTCGGGTCCATCCGACTGCAACTTTCTTACTTGTTTTAAATATTTTTGTTACACATAATTTTTAAAACATTAAAAAAAAATATTCTTGTTTTTTTGGGCTTTGGGCCAAAATGTGTGCCACGCCCATTTTCTCAAAAACACTCTTTAAAGTTATTTGGAAACTTATTCTAAGCACTAGGCCCGATAATCACGCTAAGTCAATGTGCTATTAATTTTGGCCAAAAAAGTGGTCATTTGACCTATAGTGCAAGGGCTCGACCTTATTCAAACAGACTCAGACCTAATCTTATAAGACTTTGATTGATTGGTTTGATTACTTAAGGGTTTCGACCATTTTTGTCGATATGCCAATAACTTATTATACCTTTGCAGAGGGTCCATATCTTATGTCAAATCGACCGAAATGGACCACTTTAATATATAATTGCTGCCATAGGAACAATCAGTCAGAAGCGTATTTATTAACATCTAAGCATTATCTATGAAATTTGACAAAATTTCAACAAAATCGGAACGCCATATCTTATCGCTGCCATGGTACTATGGGAAATTTGACCAGGTTTTGTGTCCAAAATTAATAACCCAAAAATTAAGATTATAATTTGGGTCTACTTAGTACTTTGAATGACGTTCCTAATATCGTTATAAAGTGTTTTTGAGAAAATGGGTGTGGCACAGCCCAAACAAAAAATTGTTTTTGTATGAACAACTTTTTTGTTTGTAAATCTAGTTGAACCAAACTCACTTATTATAAGTTTTAGTATGTTTTTGTCATTCTCAAAATCTTATAGCTGACAGCGGAATAGTCTGTTGAAATTTGAAAATATGAAATTTGAATATGAAAAACTTTCGTATTTATTTAGATTCAATAGAAAGGGGACGAACCGGGATAGAAAATTAATTGGTTTGAACACATAATTGATGATACTTGGAAGATCAGATTTCACATCGCCACATTTCAAACAAATTCAAACATAATTGCAAAAGTCTGTGGAAAATCTAAATTTGTTTACGAAATTTCCATGCATGGGAACAACCAGTTGAGTGATGAGTTGCAGGAAAAATTTCTTTGTTCTCGATATTTCAGTTTAAGAAGGTTTTTTGTCATTCTCAACAAATTTAATCATAATCTGGAGACTCTATCTTGTAGCTGTCATAGGAACAATCGGCTGATAATTGAATATTGACGAAAATCTTTGCTACAATCGGGTATATGTATAACTTCGGCACGTTGATGACAACTTTCCCTTTTGGTTTCTTTTTTTAGTATTTTCGCAGTATTCATATTTGATCAATGTGAGATTGAGTTTCCTTTTTGTGCTTTTGATTGCTGCTTCTCTTTAGTATGTACTCGTTAGCCGATTCCTGCTGCAAATTTCGTTGTGGTTTTGTAAGCTTTGCCCCTCTCTGCTGTTGCTTTCGTATGTAGCTGTATTTGTTTTTTTGGCTGCTGCCTTTCACTTCTGTGTCTGAATGAAGATGCGCGTGATTCATTCATTCAAATGGCAAGTATTCTTCACAGCTCAGTTCTCACTCCTCTTACAGCCCCTTACTACCCTCAGTCGCCTTGCATCCCTTCCTCATCGTTCAACTATCGCTTTGTAATCAAAAACTGTCTGTTTGCAAACAGTGATGAGTGGCGGTTGAGGAGGTGTGGCCAGCTGTTTGTGGGTAACGGCACTTTTAATTAGCGCACTTCGAGGCTTACTCTATAAGGTACAATGTACACGGGACAGCAGGCAGCAGAGAGACATTTACCTGCCCTGCTTTCCTTCTACCTCATTTCCGCGTCATCCAATTACGAACGCTTTGTCACTGTTTGCATTCCACTGTGATGCGGTTATATGAACTTTCAACTCTCAGCAAGAGCATGTAGTCATATATTAAAATTATAGGTGACAGTCCAACGCTTTTTCAAAGTTCAACATCGTCATTTTCATCGCCCTGTAATTATCTTTTGTTAGTCATTTACATACAAATTTTATTCGTTTCAAGTTTAAAAATAACTCAATCAGAATTTAATTAACGCGTAGTTCATATTGCATTTAATCACTTTAGCAATAATTAAACATTTTTACATTCAGACAAAAGTGTTGAAGTATTTGTACTTGATTTTGGGAACAGTTCTAATTATTAAAAGTGCCAGTTTATGGAAGCTATATATAGGATTGAGCATCTACTGTATAACGATTTTAAAAAAAAAAAAAATTAAACAAGTAAGAACGTTGCAGTCAGGCTCACCCGACTGCGATATACTCTGTTTTCTGTTTACGGGGGCGGGGGTGGGCGTGTCAAAATTTTTTTCTCCAAACTATCGATGAGATCAAAAGTATTCATACTGCAAAATTTGGGGTTTCTAGCTATAAGGGTGTAGGAGATACAGATTTTGCTCATTTGCAGGGGCGGTAGTGGGCGTGGCATTTTTTTTTTTTACAGATCGGTCGAGAATGTCATCAGTAGTCTTCATGCCAAATATGGTGACTCTAGCTGTAAAACTGCAGAAGATATAGATTTTTGCGGTTTGTGGGGGAAGGGGTGGGGGTGGGGGGGAAATCTTGACACTTTGTCTGCCTATGGTATATACCAACATGTACACCAAGTTTGGTTGCTCTAGCTTCAAAACTGTGGAAAAAACCTGCGTTCATACGGACAGACGGACAGACGGACAGACGGACGGACAGACGGACATTTCACAAACCCAATATACTCTTTTTTTCCATTTTGGAAAACAGAGTATAAAAACAAGTAAGAACGATGCAGTCGGATGGACCCGACTACGGTATACTCTTTTTTAGCCTCTTTGCGGAGTCAGAAGTAGGCGTGACAATTGTATTTTTGCTCAAATTTTTCAAGTTTTGCCATCAATTTAAGTTTGGTTGGGCCCGTTGTACAGGTTTGGGAGAAACAAACATTGCTCGATTGCAAGGGCGGGGGTGGGCGTGGCAAAATTATTTTCATCCAATCTGTTTAATAGGGCAACAGAATTCAACCTGCAAAATTTGGTGATTCTAGCTAAAGGGGTGTGGGAGATACAGACTTTGATCATTTGTGGGGGCGGGGGTGGTCGTAGCCAAATTTTTTTTTGTCAGATCAATCAAGCAATTGATTACTAGCTTTTGTGCTGAATTTGGTCACTCTAGCTTGAAAACTGTGGAAGATATAGTTTTTTGCGGTTTGTCGGGGAAGGGGTGGCGGTGGGGGGAGATGTTGAAATGTTGGGTTTGTCAAATGACCGTCTGTCCGTGCGTCCGTCAGTCCGACCATATGAACGCAGTTTTTTCCACAGTCCTGAAGCTAGAGCAACCAAACTTGGTAAACAGGTTGATATATGTATACCATAGGCAGACAAAGCGTCAAGATCCCCCCCACTCACACACCTTCCCCCACAAACCGCAAAAACCTATATCTTTCACAGTTTTACAGCTAGAGTAACTAAATTTGACACAATGGCTATTAATCACTTCCATAATTGATCAGACCAAAAAAAAAATTATCCACGCCCACACCCGCCCTTGCAACTTAGCAAAGTTCGTTTCCCACAAACCTGTAGAACTTTCCCAACCATATTTAAATTGATTGCATTTTAATTATTTTACCATATTTTCACGTCCACTTCAAACTCCTCAAAGAAGCTATAAAAAAAAGAGTATATCGCAGTCGGGTCTATCCGACTGCAACGTTTTTACTTGTTTTTATTTTAAATTTCAAAAGTAAAGTAACTAGGTTAGTTAAATGTCCATCTGTCTATCCGTCCGTTCGTTTGACTGTAAGTTTGTTCCTCAATTTTAAGGACTTAAGAGTGTGAAAAAATACAATATCGGTGTCGGTGCCATTCTACAGCAACGTTCTTGATTGTTTTAATTTACTTTTTAGGTTGGATCACATTTTTAGGAGTACAAAATTAAAATTTTGGCTTCACGGGTTTTAAAAATAAAAACAAAAAAATAATAATAATAATAATAAAAGTTTAATAATTGAAGCTTCAGTTTTAAGAAATTCAAAAGCATACATCCAGTTATATTTGTCTAAAAAAAAGGGTTGTTTTGAATTCCACATGCGAATCAATTCAATCAAAAAGAGCTCAGCATACTTTTTGGAGCAAAAATAATTAAAAACCTTTATATTGCGACTATTCTTAAAGCACTCCTTACATACTCGTATTTCTGCGTAATTCATTCGAAATTGTATATTGTAATTCAGCACAGTGCTGATAATAATGTATTTTCTTAAAAGTGTCGTTCCGCAGTTCCATTTAGCGCATCCTGTTCCTTTTTTATTTTTTTTGTTTTTAAATTGGAGCTGTGGAGTGTAACGATATGAAACTCATTCGCAGGTTTTGAGACAAATCATCGTTAGCATCGTCAGAGGCAATACTTTATGCCCCAAACTGAGCAAGCATAGTAAATTGTACAATTTGGGCTTTTGAAAGTGCTCCGGCACTTGTTCAGCCTCAGTCTCTGTCTGAATTTGAGTCTCAGTTTAGCCCGCTCCTTAGAATGCTGCTCCTTTTAGTGATGCTTCTATATAATCTTCGGCAGTAGTAGTACTTGGCACTTCTGGCTAATGGCCATAATGTGCACTCATGATGTAGGCATAATGTCGTCGTTGCTCGGCAGGAGCCATCAGCATTGGCTGCAAAAAGGACATAAATACGCACGCAAACACTCAAACGCACGCACACACACACGCACACAGCGTACTAAGTCAGTTCAGAAATTGGTGTCGTGCCATCATTTGCCAAATGTTTGCCGACCGTCTGCTGAGCTCAACTTTTAGCCTTAAATGGTCCTACGACAAAGGATTACTACGTGCATGGACAAAACAAATCAATACCAATACCAATACTAATACTAATACTAATACTAATACTAATACTAATACTAATACTAATACTAATACTAATACTAATACTAATACTAATACTAATACTAATACTAATACTAATACTAATACTAATACTAATACTAATACTAATACTAATACTAATACTAATACTAATACTAATACTAATACTAATACTAATACTAATACTAATACTAATACTAATACTAATACTAATACTAATACTAATACTAATACTAATACTAATACTAATACTAATACTAATACTAATACTAATACTAATACTAATACTAATACTAATACTAATACTAATACTAATACTAATACTAATACTAATACTAATACTAATACTAATACTAATACTAATACTAATACTAATACTAATACTAATACTAATACTAATACTAATACTAATACTAATACTAATACTAATACTAATACTAATACTAATACTAATACTAATACTAATACTAATACTAATACTAATACTAATACTAATACTAATACTAATACTAATACTAATACTAATACTAATACTAATACTAATACTAATACTAATACTAATACTAATACTAATACTAATACTAATACTAATACTAATACTAATACTAATACTAATACTAATACTAATACTAATACTAATACTAATACTAATACTAATACTAATACTAATACTAATACTAATACTAATACTAATACTAATACTAATACTAATACTAATACTAATACTAATACTAATACTAATACTAATACTAATACTAATACTAATACTAATACTAATACTAATACTAATACTAATACTAATACTAATACTAATACTAATACTAATACTAATACTAATACTAATACTAATACTAATCAGATCAAACATCTCTTTTCAAAAATCTCAGTTTGCAATTTTAATTTCGAGTAAGTTTTAAGTAAGCAGAAAAGATTTGCAAAAGAAAACTTATTTTTCAACGGATTGTTCCTATGGCAGCTATAAAATATAGTCGTCTGATTTTATGGAATTTTGTCATCATGTATAAACTGTCTTTAAACTCAAGTTTAGTGAGTTTGGTTGAGTTATCGTGAAAAAAGTTTTTCATACAAAAACTTATTTTCCAACCGCTCGTTCCTATGGCAGCTATAAGATATAGTTGTCCGATTTGGATGAAATTTTGTTTAAAGTTTGTAAACTGTCTTTATACTTAGGTATAGTGAATTTGGTGAAAAAAGGTGTTCATGCAAAAACTAATTTTTCAACCGATCGTTCCTATAGCAGCTATATGTAGTAGTGGTTCGATTTGGCCAATTCAACTAATAAGAAAAGCATCTGTGCCAAGTTTCATCAAGATAGCTCTAGAACAAATTCTTGAAAAACCCATATAAACACACGGACATGACTCGGCTGTTGATGCTGATCACGAACATACACATTTTTTTTTTTCTGAGACGTCTCCTTCAATTCGTTGCACATTTCGTGACAAAATTATAATACCCTCTGCAAGGTAATAAAAAGTGTAAATATCAAAATTGAACTTAAATAATGAACTTAATAATGCACTGACTTCCATCGATTTCAGCAATAACAAGTAAGAACGTTGCAGACGGATGGACTCGACTACGATATACTCTTTTTTAGCCTCTTTGCGGAGTCAGAAGTAGGCGTGACAATTGTATTTTTGCTCAAATTTTTCAAGTTTTGCCATCACTTTAAGGTTGGGCCCGTTCTACCGGCTTGAGAGAAACAAACATTGCTCGATTGCAAGGGCGGGGGTGGGCGTGGCAAAATTATTTTCATCCAATCTGTTTAATAGGACAACAGAATTCAACCTGCAAAATTTGGGGACTCTAGCTAAAGGGGTGGGGGAAATACAGACTTTGCTAATTTGTGGGGGCGGATGTGGGCGTGGCCAAATTTTTTTTTAGTCCGATCAATCAAAGATGTGATTAGTAGCCCTTGTGCTAAATTTGGTTACTCTAGCTGTAAAACTGTGGAATATATAGGTTTTTGCGGTTATTGGGGGAAGGTGGGAGATCTTGACAGTTTCTATGCCTTTGGTACATAGTATATTGATGATGAAATGTGATGAAATTTACACAGCTGATCAATATTGATACAACATATATATGTAGTACACATTGTGTACCAAATACCAAAGCTTTTTCTTTGTTTTGCGATTTGCGGGGGTGCTGGGGGGTGCGACCGGAATTTGAAATAAACTGGATCTGCGTATGGTATACAGGAACCTGCATGCCAAGTTTGGTGTCTCTAGCTCTTATAGTCTCTGAGATCGACGCGTTCATACAGACGGACAGACAGACAGACAGACAGACAGACGGACAGACAGACGGACATAGCTAGTTCGTCTCGGCTGTTGATCCTGGTCAAGAATATATATAGCTTATATAGTCGGAAATGCGTCCTTCTGTCTGTTACACACATTTGCAGTACTTTATAACTCCCTTTTCCCCATTTTTAATGGGAACTGGGAGTAAAATTATGTTTTGTTGATGCTTAGCAAGTTGATTATCAAGTTTAATTTGGAACAAGCCTGTTGTTATTATTTCTTTGTAAGCAAGTACAGAAGTAGATTTTGAATAATCCTATTTAGGTTTATTTTTGTAAATTATAATTTAAGTCAAATCAAGGCTTGGTTAGCGGAAAGTTACTTGAAACCTTAAACTCTTTGGAAAAAACACTTTAGGTTGATTGACGCCGGCAGAAATATGCCAAAAGCAATAATGATAGTGATCCTGATAGTCCTTGAAAATGACACGTTCATTGAATCAGAAAAGAATGCATTTTTTTTTACTTTTAGGCTTGCTGTATTTTGTGAAGGAGCATATGGGAAACCCGCTCAATACAAGAAACGCAATCAAAACAAACTAAGCCACAACATCGTGCAACTCTCACGAAAGGATTGCAGACTACTATCTGGGAAAATTCAAACAAGTCACTGTATAACGGTAACGGCACACGTGGTTAAGCTATGCATTTCCACAAAAAACAACAGCAAAAAATGTGCAGAGCCCAAAGTAATTGAAACCATGAAAAACCTCATGTAACCAAATATAACATGCACTGCATACTACTCGTGTATGGCATCTCTTACAGGTACTACTCATGTGTAACGAATTTCAATACACTAACGATGCGAGTTTTATGTTACTGACATTAATTAAGGACTTAAGCAACGCAGGGCCGTTTAAGTTGTACTAACCTTAAACATAGGCAAGCCAAAAGATTAATAAACTTAGTAAAATGCATATATACTACGTACATTAGCAAAATATAATATATCTGTATTTCACAGCGTAACCGAAAATTGAATGAAACTAAAACTATTGAAAATTAAAAATAAAAATTTTCCAAGTAATTTGAATGATTATACTCTTATTTTAATTTTTTTTAAAAATAGTATATTGGGCTTGTGAAATGTTCTTCGGTCCGTCCGTCCGTTCGTCCGTCTGTCCGTTCGTCCGTCTGTCCGTCCGTTCGTCCGCCTGTCCGACCGTATGAACACAGTTTTTTTAAACAGTTTTCAAGCTAGATCACCCAAACTTGTTATACATGTTGATATATATCATAGCCAGACAAAGTGTCAAGTTCAATTTTGACTGTCACTTCTTACTCCCCAAAGAGTCGAAAAAAAGCGTATATCTCAGTCGTAAGCTTAAAACAAAAGAAGTGCACAAAAATCCCAAATGGAAGCTCGTGAAATTTGTTGTCTATAACTTAAGTTTTCAAAAATTTTCAAATTATTTTGAACAGAAAATTGAGTTTAACACTGAGTTTAATACAGCATTCCTAGCTAAATCCGTTCCATTTCAGTTGATCACCGGGTGTTAAACAGATTATTATATTATAAACTTACCACATCAATTATTTGCATTAGGGTTAGGCCGAAACTGAGTTGCAATGGATCGGATTCGTTGACCACGGGACGCTCCAAGCTGTTATAGTTGTCCAGCAGAGCGTGGAGCAAACGCTTCTCGTGCGGACCAGCGGAGCAGGCTGCGAAAAAATAAGAAAAAACACAGGTTAAAGACTTTAGTGTAAAACAATCGATGGAGTTGCCCCCAAAGCAAGACCCATAAATATTTATATGTAACTGCTTAGATCTAGCGTTCAACAATGTTACGATGCCAATAAGAACTTTGAGCTCGAACCTCAACTTGCAACTCAATTCAATTAAATAACAGTGTAGAGGGGGTGGGTGGGTGGGTAGGAAGGGGGATTTGGAGTTTGATGTGGTAGTGTTTGTGGGTGTGGCTGTGGCTTGAGGTTTAGGTGCAGATATAGACGTGTGTGTGTGTGTGTGTGTCTGCGTTGTCAGAGATATGTGTGTGTGCGTGTTTGTGCCTGCAGGTGTATGAATGGCATAGCTCTGGGACTTAGAGTCAGCCAACCGTGGCGGCAGTTAAACCTGTATTAACGTATCGTTGTCATTGCTGCTGTCACTGTTGCTTCGCTTCGCTTTGCTTTTGCCACCAACAACAATGTGTGCCATGCCACTGCTATGTTGCTACTGTTGCTGCTGCTACCAATTAAATTTGTTCAACCAATAAGTGGCTTTGGTTTTGGTTTGACGTCAGCAACAGATATAGTCCACCAGCTTAATACAGGGTCACAGTATTAGTAACATTAACAGTCACAGCCAGAAGAATACACACCAATAACGCTACTGAATTCCTTTTCTGCAAGGGTATATGTACATATATATTCGACACGCCGAAGATATCAATTCTTTTTTGCATTTGCTGCTTATAAATGACGCTTACCATGTGCCAGCCAATTTTTTTATATTATATATATATATATCAATATTTTTGTTTTGCTAACGACTTTGCCTCTTGTTTGTTACCTGACTATTAAAAATATTTCTGGCTGTTGGACCCTGATCTAAAAGCCAAACAGCTTTCGATTTATTCACTTTTTCATTCCGTGTTTATATATGAGAACGAAAATTGTCTCAATGTCTTTGATTTAATTAGAACACATGTGTTCTCCGAGTTTGTATAAATCAGACAGTCAGACTTTGTGAGCCGTGTAAGCTTATAAATTTGTCTAATAGGTATTTTTGTGAGGTATTTATTTGAAGCATTTTCAAATTTTTCTTAAAATCAATTCTCGTTTCATACAGAAATGTAAGCATTATTTCTAATTTTAGTACATAAGAGTGTCACTCCGAACGAACACATAAATTAGCAATTGAGAGCTAAAATTGGTTTTTAAATATATTTGATATTTTCTTTTGAATTTTGAGGCAAACAGATATTCATAGAATAAGTAAAGCAAACTTAAAACGATATCAAATAAGCATTAGGTATATATGATAACAGAAAAGTAGCCAAGAAATAAGTTTTGGCTGCAAAAACTTGAAATTTATAATCATGTAAGTATTTAATCAAATTAATATTTGCCACAAATAAAATTTAGTGATGGACAATGAAAAAGATATCAACTAATGGCAAACAAGTGCAGTTAGATCAGATAGTTGTGGGATAATGTCGCCTTTGTGCCTGCTCGTAGACCACAAATTAAAGCAAACTTTGTGCCTGCGATTTGGAGTTAACTCGATGTAGCCATGACTTGCAATTTGGGACAGCATCAGGCTCAGCATCAGCCTCAGGTCACTTACGACAATTACTAATGGATGCTTCAGACTATGGAATGTAAACGGCTCAAGCTCCAGCGCCTTGTGGTGCATATTAAAGGACAATCAAGGAGGCGGCCAATGCGGCACGTGCTCGCAACTGGCCAAATTGGACAAGTTGGACATGAGCAGTGGATGGAAATATAGAAAGAGGAAGGTAAAGAGTAAATAATTCATGGCATGCCTAATATATCCACATATTCTGTCGACGCCCAGACTCCCATCCAACTTTGCTTTATTGCTGTGCCAAAAAACTTTGCATCATACTTAAGTAACTATGAAGAAGTCCAACAACTGCTTGAGGCCGAACTACGATCAAAGTACTCCGCAACTACTCGAACTTCTGAAATACATACATAATACCCGTACCCATTACAAGCTTCACATCATTTTCGCCTCTCAACTCATTTTTCTTGCCAACAACACCCAACAACATAACTTTTAGAGCAGAGCAGCCTATCTAATTTGTAGATTTATTTTTTGTATTTTATATTTTATATTATGTATTATGTATTTATACATTGTTTTCCAAAATGGAAAAAAAAGAGTATACTGGGTTTGTGAAAAGTCCGTCTGTCCGTCTGTCTGTCCGTCTGTCCGTCCGTCTGTATGAACGCAGGTTTTTTCCACAGTTTTGAAGCTAGAGCAACCAAACTTGGTATACATGTTGGTATATACCATAGGCAGACAAAGTGTCAAGATTTGCAAGAATGCAGCGTTCTGCACTTAGTAGAAAGAATTTTATAGTTCGTAGCATATATGTATATATAAGTAGCCTTTAAAAGAATTAATTTTAATGTACGTACAGAAAACAGAGTATATCGCAGTCGGGTGAGCCCGACTGCAACGTTCTTACTTGTTTGTCTTTTGTATTTTGTGATTTGTATTTTGTATTTTGTATTTTGTATTTTGTCTCAGCAGGCAGAAACAACAATTTTACATGCACTGTGCAAGTTGAGTACGCTGCTTGCTTGTGTTGCCGCTAATCTGCTTGAAATGCAAGTTGGGAGCAGGGAGTCTCGTAGTCGGGCACACTCGACTAGAGTATTCTTACTTGTTTTTTTTTTTTAATTTTTATGAAAAAAATAGAGAAAAGAGTGCATTGGGCTTGTGAAATGTCCCTCTGTCCGTCTGTCCGCCTATCCGTCCGTCTGTCCGTATGAACGCAGTTTTTCCCCAACAAACCGCAAAAACCTATATCTTTCACAGTTTTAAAGCTAGAGCAACCAAATTTGCCACAAGGGGTACAAATAACATCCTTAATTAATCTGACCTAAAAAAAATCGTCCACGTCCACCCCCGCCCCCACAAATTACCAAAGTCTGTATCTCCCACACCCCTTTAGCTAGAATCGCCAACTTTTGCAGGTTTACTTCTGTTGCCCTAGAAAATAGATTGGATACAAATAATTTTGCCACGCCCACACCCGCCCTTGCAATTTACTAAAATTTGTTTCTCACAAACCTGTAGAACTGGACCAACCAAATTTAAATTGATGAGAAAACTTGTAAGATTTTACCAAAAATTCAATTGCCACACCCACTTCTGACTTGGCAAAGACGAAAAAAAGAGTATATCACAGTCGGGTGCATCCGACTGCAACGTTCTTACTTTTTTGTAATTTGTATTTTGAATTTTGTATTTTGTATTTTGTAATCTTATAGCTGAAATAGGGAAAATCGGTTGAGTCATAAGTTATTGTGTAAAAAACCCTTCTGTTTCTCAGCTATCTTCAACAAATTTACATATTGCGCGTTTTGGTATGTTCTTGTCATGCTGGAAAAGTTTAATCAAAATTGGGCGACTATATCTCATACATGTCGTAGGAACAATCGGTTGAAAAATAAGTTTTCATACAAACAAAATCTGTTAGACGAAGATAACTTTTTTTCTTGACTTTATAAAAATTATCTTTGTTTGTACTTAAAAAAAAAATGCTTGCACTTTGTTGTACAGTGTAACCAATGGAGAAAACCTGTTGTGGGCTTGTTTGCTAGTAGATCCACATTATTAAATATCGTATAATGTCAATATCGACAACTTTTAATTGGCTCTAATTAAAATGAGTCTTGAGCAATGTTTTTGATGTTTTAAAGCCATTTTAAGTACATATGTTACTTATCTGTTACCATAAACTGCACTGAAAAAATTGAATTCACAAATAGAATATTACGGTGTGGCTTTCCATAAATCATTATAAATATTAGCTTATACTTTACATAAAAAGTTGTTTATATGAACCTATGTATATATAATAGATGGCTTTTTTTGGTGTCTAATTTTTGAAATTTATCAATTTCCAATTTCAGTTGAACTTAACACAGTCTGGCATCAATTTAAAGTAAATAAATATAGGCATGAGGTTATGTGTTATTATCTGCAGAGATATAAGCATCTGAAGGCAATTCGTTATCTCAAAGTTAAAAGGAATTGACCTTGGTAGTAGAACTGTTCAATTTGTTAGCTTACAATTTGCGGCAATTTTCACATAAGTATTTTTGGCAATAAACTTTGCAAATCACATCACGTAGTCCTTGCTATATATATGTATATATAGGTATATACGTGAATATGTATGTAAGTATGTATGTGATTGAATTTTCAGCCTCCTTAGACAATTCCAGCGTTAACCCGTGTACAGGAAATTTGGGGTCGAAAACAAGTTTCGTTGGAGTAACACATAACAGTCTTGCTGTTGTTGCTATTGTTGTTACCATTGTTGTTACCATTGTTGTTGTTGTTGTTGTTTTGCTGCTATAACGTGTGGAATACATCAGCGATTTTCCAGGCTTTATTTATGAATGCCATTAACGGGCTACGTGCACCCTTGTTGTCATTCGCACTGGGCTATAATCGAAGCCTTGTTGGCTATGACAGGCCCTAAAGTGCCAGCCATTAACGAGTGCATATCAAATGCCATCCCAAAGTATTGTAGTACGATTTAATGCCCAAAAATCAGTTGTAATTATGCCAAACACACAGATGTGGCTTGAGTGAAACAACTTTTGCATTAAATTATAATGAGTTTTGCCATTATTTTTGTAATTTTAAATTTAAATCTCAGATATAAAAATAATCTTTCGATTTTTTATATTTTAATTGGAAAAATATCGTTAATTTAATTTTAAATCAGCAATTTTGTACGTACTTATTTTTATTGATAAATCTCGATTTCTATTTAACGTTCTTATTAACAATCGATAAACTAGTTTCGTTTTTCTCAAGCTTCAATTAAAGTAAAAAGCTGATAAACGTGTGAATAGCACAAATTGAATCTCGTTTTTCAACACTACAACAAAAATTAAGCAACCTGAGTCAAGGGACCTTTACCGGAGCAGTGAGAAATTTTGAAATAATTTTCTCACGAGACTTTCCAATAAAATAGTTGAAAATTCAATTTTATAAATATTAAAAAAAAAATTTTTAAATTTCTGAATCAAACAGGTGGGAACGTTGCAGTCGGATAGACCCGACTGCGATATTTTTTACGCCTCTTTGTGGAGTCAAAAGTGGGGGTGGCAATTGCATATTTGGTAAAATCTTTCAAGTTTTGCAATCAATTTAAATATGGTTGGGCCAGTTCTACTGCTTTGTGAAAAACGAACTTTGCTAAATTGCAAGGGCGGGTGTGGGCGTGGCAAAATTATTTTTATCCAATCTATTTTCTAGGGTAAATAGTAAACCTGCAAATTTTGATGATTCTAGCCAAAAGGGTGTAAGAGATACAGGCTTTGTTCATTTGTGGGGGCGGGGCTGGGCGTGGCCGAATTTTTTTAAGTCAGATTAATCAAGGATGTGATTCGTACCCCTTGTGGCAACTTTGGTTACTCTAGCTGTAAAACTGTGGAAGATATGGGCTTTTGCGGTTTGTGGGGGAAGGGGTGGGGATAGGGAGGGAGATCTTGACACTTTGTCTGCCTATAGTATATATCAACATGTATACCAAGTTTGGGTGCTCTAGCTTCAAAACTGTTTTAAAAAACTGCGCTCATACGGACAGATGGACGGACAGACGGACATTTCATAAACACAATAAACAATTCTTTTTTTTTCAAAAAAATTTAAAAAAAAAAAAGCATAAAAAGTAAAATTGGTATATTAAATCCTAACTCATAGGCAATTTAGTTCAATCTTTGATTATAAACAAGATATTTAGAATCGTAAAATCTTGTCAGGAAAATTAAAACATTTAAGGCAAAATCTGTCTGATTGGAAAATCAATATTTTGCAAATGTTTTACAATTTTCTTTAGTGGCTTGAAAGAAACAGCGTGCAGAAAATGCATCGTCTCAATGAATGTGCAGGACTCGTAAGGATATCCTCAGTTAACAGAGAGAAGGGGAGAGAAAGAAAGAGAGAAAGATGGAGCAACAGCATGTAATACCTAATTGCAATTAATTGCTCAATTAAGTGGATCACGACACGCTGAGTGGAAGAATGAGAGATAAATATAGTAAAGTGATAGTAAGAATAAGATAGGGGACTCTGCAATTGCTGTTGTTGTTGTTGTTATTGTGGCTTCTTTGGGACTTAAGTACTCAGAAGTACGACAAAAATTGGCAAGACGCGCATCAGCTGTGCATTTGTTTGACCTAAAAGTGGGTGAACTTGGACAGTGCGAGGCATAACCAGAGCCAGAGGCATGCGGCATGTAGCTGTCTGCTATAATATATGCAAGGCACACACTCTGCGGCCACTTGGCCCCACTTGACTTGAGCACTGACACTGGCTGTGGCTAGGGCAGTGGTTGGGGCTGTGGCTGCTGCTGGGGCAGTAGCAGTGGCACTGACACTGCATTATCATGCAGCATATGTAATAATCGCAATAAATTTGATTACCTATGCCATATTTTGTGTGTCTGCTCTGTGTATGGGTCTTATAATAATAAATCATACCCATTACCAATGCCATTACCATTAGCAGAACCCATTGCCATTTCCATTGGCCTGGCTTTCTACACCACGATGATGGCTCATATTTCATGCAAAGAGAGCAAAGTAAGCTATGCATTGATTTGAACTTTGTTTGAACTGTTTGGCCTTATAAGCAGCTCTCTCATTTTGTAAAGTTTAATTTTCCAAAGCTTATTATGGTAGCTTTTACAGAAACTGTTGCCAATACTATAATAACTTGGCTTGGAGAAAGGGGTGTAGGGAATTGGCGATTGGCACTTGCCAAAGTTCGCTGCTGCGCATTCAAAATAAAATATTCTGCGTTAACTGCAAAATTATACGAAATCATTTCCGGGATGCAATAAATGAGGCCGCAAGTTAATTCGACGGCGTGTGTTTGGCTACGAAAATAAAATGTAATGTAATGGCGCATTAAATGAGCATTGAGCATCCACTAATTCCACCTGCCCCGCCCCACCACCACCATCACCAGCAATCCACCCACCCACTCGAACGATAAGCCGTGCTGTGGCCGTGCCAGAAATTTAATCGAAATGATTCCAAGCTATGTCCTCAGCATACGCTGTGTGTGTGTGTGTGTGTGTGTGTGTGTGTGTGTGTATGCGTGCTGTCTTCTACTATTAATCCCAGCTTACACACACTCTGACATCAATTCGAGTCTTTAAACATTTAACGCTGCCAGTCAACTTTAAAGCACTGCCAGCCATTCTGTCAGTCTATGTCAGGATTTATTCGATGCTATTTGCTAATAAATAACATTTATTCCAACTTTAAAACACACCAAATACACAATTTTAACTGACTTTCGACTGTTACCGATGTCAGTTGCCTGAAATGGAATATTCGATGTGCTGCCAGATAGTGTGTAAATCGGCTTTTAACAGCTGTTATCATTAATTGTATCCGATAACTATCAACAACAATCAAATTGGCTTCAATAGTTTGAAATGAACATTTTTGACATTTGACTGGATAAAACCAAAACATCTCAAATTCTTCTGCTTCAAATATTTTTAACAACATAACAAAAATATGTTTTTAAAAAACTTAGTTTCTCTGTCTTCACAGAAGACATTTACATTTTGAGAGTACATCAACAGCGTAGTCGATCTAAATAAAATAAAGATTTGGGTCAATTCACCAACAAAAAATTTTTTAAAAATAAAACCAGTCTTTTTAATGAAAAGAAAACTACTAATTTTGCATTTTACAAAATCTCTAGTAAAATCTCTACTAAAATATTCAACAGAATAAACCAACCGGGCATAGAGTTGTCTGCTTGCTTCTAATTAAGTTTAAAATTATCGGCCTTTTTGTTTCATTGAATATTTGATTTATTTATGTTTCATATGAAAGTAAAAAACAATTAAACGACTTATTCATTTTTCGGATTTATTGTGCATTTTTAATAAATTGCTAAATTATTTTTGTACGATGGCAACTCAGTTTGATATCGATAAATATTGGTGAAGGCAACAGAGCTGTAAAATGTATTGAATGTCAAATTTTAAAGCATTTAAACGTTCTTATAAAACTAATGACTAATAAAACTAATAAGAAAACCGAGGAAAAAAATTAACAAAATTACTTTGGTGTGCTGACAACCCTATGGAGGCATCCATGTTGCTTTCGAACACAGAAGTTCGAAAATATGAAATCTCTCGAACTCCACAGAAACCAAGGGTTTTGTCAAGAGATTTACAAACAAACCAAAGCCATAAATGATTTCCGTGACACCAACGTATATGTATATGTATGTAGGAAATGATAGCCAGCGCCAAACACGCAGTGGCCGTCGGTTTTGATCGTGTGCTATGTTAACTAACAGTGGCCGCTCGTGCTATTGAAAAAGAGCCAGCGAGCGTCACGAAGGCAGTCGTTACTCTCGTCAGCTACGCATCAGACGCATTACACTAAACATTGTATTTTGCCGAATCCAGTTTTGTACTCTAAATGTTTTGGAGCTATCCTCATAATATTATACTTACAATTTAATTAAAGAACAAATTGTTAAAAACTAAATCCCAACAAGGATTAATTAATAAATAAAACCTACAATTGGGGGCTCAACCGGGATAAGCCCAAGACAAAAGAACAATCTAGAAACACAACGTGGAAGTGCGAGCGAGACGACTACAGTAGTTCGCAGAAAAACACAAAGACAATCAGAAAACTGTGTGTATTGCGCGGCAGTTTGCAAAGCAGCAGCTACGAACAACGGCGAAGAGAGAGAGAGACCGAGGGCAAACGAAAGCAGACTGGAGAGGCGCCAGAAAAGTACAGCACAAAGAAAAGTAAAATATTGTGTTGGTACGATTCATAACGGCGGGCTTGTCAGATCCACAAGCAAGAGGGGCAATCTACGAAAGAGGCAACGACAAACGGGCTGAGAGCAGTTTGGAATACAGTAGAGAGCAGCCCGGGCAAGGTGATCTGGACAACGTGGAAAGGTGTCACGCAAAGGAGTTAACTCGACGAGAGCAAAGCAGAGGCAAGCAGACGGCAGTAGCAACACAGGCAAAGAAGGCACGAGTGTGGGATCTGAGTGTTAGATATTGCGTTTGGCTTGGGGACCTGGAAAAAGGCTCAGCAGAGGAGACGCGTGCTAACAGAGACGCGCGATAACAGAGAAGCGTGTTAACAGAGACGATTGTTAACAGCTCAGCAGAGGAGACGCGTGCTAACAGAGACGCGCGATAACAGAGAAGCGTGTTAACAGAGACGATTGTTAACAGCTCAGCAGAGGAGACACGTGCTAACAGAGACGCGTGATTACTGAGGACCGACTTAACAGAGAAGCGTATTAACAGAGACGATTGTTATCAGAGGCGATTGCAGTGTTGGTTTGATTATTACTTTAAACATTTAACTGAACTTATCGATATTTCTAGTGTTAAGTAAGACGGTTAGATATAAGTGCGATATATTATCGAATATCGGGTATTAAGACGCAGATAATATTTATAGTTATAAGTAAATGATCTAAAATTTATTCACGATGCAAGTTGACGAGATTATGGTACTGCGAGTCGTAGATTTGCGACAAAAATTAACAGAGCTTCGTCTGCAAACCAGCGGTGTCAAACGCGATTTACAAAATAGATTGTTGGCCCATTATGGCCACCAAGATGAGGAAGACGAAGATGACGAATCAGTGGTTACGGCATTAGATGTTGATGTTCAAAATGCAGATCCTGATCAAGCAGCCATGGGCAATAGATCCTGGTTTACATTAAAAGATGTAGAGGGAAGTGTCTCAGAGTTTTCGGGTTCTGACAGTGCTGATATCGTGAAATGGGTAGAAGAGCTTGAGGAATGTGCAGCAACAGTACAGTGGAACAAATTGCAACTTTTTATATATGCCAAACAGTTGCTGGTTAGAGCTGCTAAATCATTTGTGCGTAGTTTGCGTGACGTTAGAACCTGGGAGACTTTGAAAGCCGCATTGCTGGAGGAATTTACGGTTAAATTATCCTCAGCAGAAATACATCGGTCTCTGCAGAAACGTCAGCAAAAGAAAGGAGAACCGTTGTTAGAGTTTTTGTACGCGTTAATGGAGATTGCAAAGCCAATTGAGTTGGATGACGCCAGCCTGATAGAGTATTTTGTCGCAGGGATTCCAGACACACGAGCAAACAAAGCTATGTTTTACCAAGCTAAAAATTTAAAGCAGTTGAAATTTCAAATTGATGCATATAAGAAATCTCGCAGTGGATCAGAGCAGAATAGCAAATATGGGTCGCAGGCTGAAAAAACTGGTCGTTTGGGAGTAGAGCCGACAACAGCAAAGGTCAGAAAGTGTTATAAGTGCGGCGATGAGTCTCACTTGAAAAAAGACTGCACCAAGAAGAGCTTTAATTGTTTTAAATGCGATCAGCCAGGACATCGTGCTGCAGATTGCAGAGTTAAGGTTGAAGTTAAAAAGGAGAATAACTCGAACACACATGTTGTGCAGGACAATCAAGTTGCAGTAAATCTGAAAAACACTTTTACTCCTTCAGGGCTCGAACTAAAAAACATTGTGTATGCAGGGGTAGATTTCAAAGGCCTCGTTGACACAGGGGCTGATTTGTGTTTACTGCGTAGAAGCGTATTTTTGAAGTTTGGCGATTTGAAATTGAGTGGCCGCGAGAAATGTTTAACTGGCATAGGTGAATCTCAAGTGTTAACTTTCGGTAGTTTCATTATACCGGTGCAAATTGACAATATTGAAATGCAAGTAGAGTTTCATGTCCTTCCAGATGAAGACATAAGTTTTGAGGCCATTTTAGGAAGAACTATTTTGGAACAGGTCGACATGCAAGTCACTTTAGATGGAACTCAGTTCGTGCGACGTGTTATCAATCGTAATAAGGAACGCAAAACCTCTAAACAACAGAATGAGCAAAGGTCACAGTCTTCATGTGCAGAGCTGTTTGATGAGTTTAAGGGCATTTGTATGTTAGTTTCAGATATTGCTGAAGTTAAAAGCGAAATTGATTTATCTCATCTCAATGAGGTCCACGTCAGTAAAGTTCGAGATATGATAGAGAACTATCGACCAAAAAGAAATGTAGACTCGCCAGTTAAAATGAAAATCATATTGTCTGATGAAATTCCAGTTTTTCAACATCCAAGGCGTCTAGCATTCTGTGAGCAGGAGATTGTCGATAATCAGATAGAAGCATGGTTAGCTGAAGGTATTATAAGACCAAGTTTTTCGGAATATGCATCACCAGTGGTGTTGGTCGCGAAGAAGAATGGGAAAAAGCGTTTGTGTTGCGATTATAGGAAACTCAATGAGAAAATATTGCGGGATAACTTTCCGGTCGCGCAAATGGACTCAGTGTTGGAGAAGCTTCAAGGCGCAAGAGTTTTTACTACTCTCGATTTAACTAACGGTTTTTTTCATGTTCCGGTAGAGCCAGGTTCTCAAAAATATACTTCCTTCGTGACTCAAAGAGGGCAGTATGAGTTCGTTTATGTACCGTTTGGAATTTCAAACTCACCGGCCGTGTTTACCCGTTTTATAATGGCAGTGTTGCGCTATTTGGTTAAGAACAATGACGCTGTCGTATATATGGACGACGTGATCATTCCGAGCAAGGACATGGGTGAAGGCGTTCTAAAATTGGACAGAGTTTTACAGGTGGCTGAGCAAAATGGATTGCGAATAAATTGGGGCAAGTGCCAGTTTTTGCAGATGAAAGTAAATTTTCTAGGCTACATAATTGAGGACAATACTATAAAACCAAGTGACGAGAAGACCAAGGCGGTAGCTAATTTTCCAATGCCAAGAGATAAGAAAGCAATTCAAAGATTTCTTGGGCTGACATCTTATTTTAGAAAGTTTATTGAGGGATACGCGGTTATAGCGAAACCATTATCGGACATGTTGAGGAAGAATTCGAAGTGTGAATTTAAGGATATTCAGCAGGTTGCGTTCGAGCAACTAAAAGTAGCTTTGACTAGCAGACCTGTGTTACAGTTATATAATCCCAATTTGCAGAATGAAATACACACTGATGCGTCAAAGTGGGGATACGGGGCTGTTTTGCTGCAGAAGAATTCAGAGGACTGTTTACTTCACCCAGTACAATACATGAGTCGTAAAACTAAACCGTGCGAAGAAAAATATCCAGCTTACGATCTCGAGGTGCTTGCGATTATTGAAGCTTTGCATAAGTGGCGTGTCTATGTTTTAGGAGTCAAGTTCAAAATTGTTACGGATTGTAACGCCTTTACAATGACTATGAAAAAGAAGGATGTCCCATTACGAGTAGCGCGATGGGCAATGTACTTACAAGATTTTAATTATGACATTGAACATCGCTCAGGGTCAAAGATGAGGCATGTTGATGCCTTAAGTCGTGTTTATTGCTATATGCTTTCCGAAAGTATCGTCCATCGGTTGAAAGAGGCTCAGTTGTTAGATGACTGGGTTAAGGCTTTGCGAAGCATTGTTGAGGAGCGGGCGTATGAAGATTACTATATGGCAAATGATATTTTGTTTAAGGACCCGAACCGTGAGCTTATTGTTGTGCCAGCTCAAATGGAGAATGAAATTATATTGATTGCACATAAAAATGGTCACTTCTCTGTTAAAAAGACTCAGGATTTAGTCGAGAGGTCATATTTTATTCCTAAATTGAAGGATAAAGTAACACGAGTTGTAGAAAGCTGCGTTGAATGTATTATTGTCAATGAAAAGTCAGGGAAACGAGAGGGTTACTTACAGCCAATTGACAAAGGAGATAGGCCGTTATCGACGTACCACATTGACCATGTCGGACCGATGGAAATTACCAAAAAACAGTATAACTTTATTTTTGTGGTAGTCGACGCATTTTCCAAATATGTTTGGTTGTATTCTACTCGCAGCACTGGGGCTGAGGAGGTTGTTAAATGTTTAGAAGTGCAGGCAACTAATTTCGGGAATCCTTTAAGAATTATATCCGACAGAGGCGCTGCATTCACATCTAACTTTTTCCGTGAATATTGTGAGACTCGCAATATTCAACATTTGATGATTGCTACTGGAGTTCCGCGTGGGAATGGCCAGGTAGAACGTATGCATAGAATTGTGATTCCGATGCTGTCGAAACTAACTCAGGGCGATGCAGGCACATGGTATAAGCATTTAAGTAAAGTTCAGCAGATAATCAATAGTGTAGAGCCGAGAAGTACTAAAGTATCACCTTTCAAGATTTTAACTGGAATGGACATGCGTATAGCTGACGATCATCGTTTAAAGGAGCTGATTCAGCAGTCACTTATTGAAGAGTTAGATGAGGAGCGTGAGAAAACTAGAAAAGAAGCATGCGAAAATATAAAGCTAATGCAGAATGAAAACAAGAAGACTTTTTGACTCAAATAGAAAGGCAGATCGGCAGTTTCAGGTCAATGACATGGTAGCTATAAAACGCACGCAGTATGGGACAGGTTTAAAACTTAAGGGAAAATATCTAGGACCTTACAAAGTTGTGAAAGTTAGTAATCATGGGAGGTACGAGGTGGAAAAGATGGGTCAATCTGAAGGCCCCTGCAAGACTTCAACAGTTTCAGAGTTTATGAAACCCTGGGTAGACCTATCCGGGGCGAATGGTCCGTCAGGACAGCCGATTGTAGGAAATGATAGCCAGCGCCAAACACGCAGTGGCCGTCGGTTTTGATCGTGTGCTATGTTAACTAACAGTGGCCGCTCGTGCTATTGAAAAAGAGCCAGCGAGCGTCACGAAGGCAGTCGTTACTCTCGTCAGCTACGCATCAGACGCATTACACTAAACATTGTATTTTGCCGAATCCAGTTTTGTACTCTAAATGTTTTGGAGCTATCCTCATAATATTATACTTACAATTTAATTAAAGAACAAATTGTTAAAAACTAAATCCCAACAAGGATTAATTAATAAATAAAACCTACATGTATGTATACTCTCTGCATACGCTGAAGTTAGGCCTTTAAGCTAATTATAATTATTAATTGGAAAAATTTAATAGTAGCAAACACGCAAAATAATTTCTAGTTGACTCTAGCACTCTTACATTTTAAATTTAAATCTCAACTTTCTTAACTTTTCTCAACTTGAAGCCCCTATCATTATTCTTATATAACACTTGCAACCAATGCGCGGGGTATGCGGGGCAGGGGCAATGGTAGGGGCGACAGTGCGTTGGCGTTTGTTTGCTATTGTCGCTAAACTTAACCGGCAACCACCAGGCGCACATAAATTACACCACAATACACACAGGGCCATGAGCCAGCAGCAGCAGCAGCCACAGCAACAACAACAGCAACAACAATCAGAACAACAACAAACAGCAAGAAAAAGCGCTAAATAGTTTCACTTGGCAGCCCACTTGGCCCGCTGCCCACACTTCCTGCATAGTTCTCTCTCCTTTGAGCCTTGTAAGTATCTCTATCTCTATGTCTATCTCTATCTCTATCGCCTCTGCCACCCTTGCACCCTACCTCTGCCTCTGCCTCTACCTCTGCACACTAACTATTCGTTCCAATTTTCCAACTTCTGTGCCCGTTGCAGTCTATCCGTTTCAGTCCCTGTCTTCGGCTGCAACTGATTTAATTTTAGATACGCATAATAATTGCGCTTTTTGGCCTGAAGCGTGGTGGGGGGTTGGGGGCTTGGGTTGAAGTTTGCAGCTTGCAAATGGTTGTGTGGTTAGGTATTAAAAGTATTTGCATTTCCCATTTGAAATTCCCAAGGCATTTGCATGTGGGCGTGTCTACATTAAGTATATGTTGCCGCATGCGAAAACATCTCCGGGCTGAAGCAGGCATATGGCAACTTGACGGGCGGCCACTCTACTTGACGCTCAAAATTAAAGACAAGGGTGTGGGCATGCGGCTATAGTGGGATGTGGGGGGGACAGTTACTTCCGTCACATCCGTCAGAACAACATCCGCAAGCATTTCACCAGCTTCCGCTTGGACAGGCGTTCATGTTGCTGCTGCTAGTGTTGTTGTTGTTGTTGTTGCTGCTGTTGCAGATGACAACTCGTTAGTGTTGTAGTTGGCCAGCGGCAAGCCACAAATGCTGAATTTGACTTATACGAAAACGTCTAGGTGAGGTGTCGGTTCATGGCAATTACCACATTAAATGCTTAAATTGTTTCTTGCCACATTCTGGCAACAGCTTGGTTGGTTTGGGTTGCGTCCTGCCTCCAAAATGTGGCAGCATCTTTACCCTCAAAAACTCAACACGCTGTCAGTTACCATTGCCTCGTATCAGCCGCAAAAGTTTTCTCTGCTTTTGTCTGCACCTTTCTCACCTGTTTGCATGCGCTCACCTGTTTGTCTGTGTGTCTGCATTTCCTGCTTTTTCTGCTTTTCCTGCTTTTCTACCTCTCTGTTTGCGTGTTCGCTTATCGCTAACAGCCTTCAATTTAACAATTTCACTTTGTCACGTGCCTGGGCTCAGGTCGCGCCCTGACCTGCTGCTGCTTCTGCCATCTGCCTCTGCCTCTGCTCCTAACCTGACACTCCCTCCTATCGTTTGACATCGACATCCTACAGCCAAATATTTAATTTTATCCTTTTCATCAAGGTTTGTGGAAGACCCTTACACAATAGTTTTTCCCTCATGCTATGGTGCTTCATCTCAGTTTTCTATCCTTCTTTATCGGACTTCTTATTATCACTGCTATAAATATATATATATATATATATTCAGCACATTCTGCACATTGTACAATAAGCTTCAGTTTCTTTATAAGTATCTCAAAATATTAAATTCAAATATACATTTTTTTTATCAGTCCGTTTTTCAAATTGATCGAACTAAATGACACGATATATTTCTTATCGTTTTGCTGCTGATCAAAAATAATTAAGGTATTTTAGGTTTAAAGAAATCTCGAACATAAAATATAAATTATTTTTCTGATTTTGGTGCAGTCGTAAATTCAAAGACGTGTTTGTGCCATAAAGCAAAAGTGTTGACAGACATCAAAGTTCAAGAAACTTATTAAACGTCTTAAACACACACACACACACACACACACACACACACACACACACACACACACACACACACATGTGTTTACACCTGCTTTTAGCCACTTAGCGTTTGACATGAATGTGCCACTAACGAGCAGAGTGCTGCGAGTGGCGAGTGTCGCAAAACCAGCGAGACGAGACAAGTCCATACATACACACACACACACCCACACCCTCACATACACAAGTTCCGACTGTGACACATGTGTGCATTTGTGTATATATAAGTCTGAACAGCAGCGTACGAAAAAGGGCTAAGAGTTAACCCAACCAAAAAATATATGATGAAAGATTTAAATGTATTTTAGTTTTGATTTCAGCTCTTTAGTTACTTAGGTTTATTTTTCTGGTAAATTTTCAAAGCGCACTGAATTAAAATTTTTTGTTTTCAGTCTTACAAGCATCGCTTATAAGAATTATTATACTCTGTTTTCCAAAATGGGAAAAAAGAGTATATTGGGTTTGTGAAATGTCCGTCCGTCCGTCTGTCTGTCCGTCTGTGCGTCTGTATGAACGCAGGTTTTTTCCACAGTTTCGAAGCTAGAGCAACCAAACTTGGTATACATGTTGGTATATACCATAGTAAGACAAAGTGTCAAGATTTCCCCCCCACCCCCACCCCTTCCCCCACAAACCGCAAAAACCTATATCTTCCACAGTTTTACAGCTAGAGTAACCAAATTTGACATAAAGACTACTGACCACATCCTTGACCGACCTGCCAAAAAAAAATATGCCACGCCCACTACCGCCCCCGCAAATGAGCTAAACCTGTATCTCCTACACCCTTATAGCTAGAAACCCCAAATTTTGCAGTATGACTCCATTTGAACTCTTCGATAGATTGGAGAAAAAAAATTTTGCCACGCCCACCCCCGCCCCAGTAAACGAGCGATCATTTTGACAAGTACGCGTCTCGCTCTGCTTTGGGAGTTTGCAGCGTTCTGCACTTAGTAGAAAGAATTTTATAGTTTGTAGCATATATATATAAGTAGTCTTTAAAAGAATTTAATTTAATATACGTACAGAAAACAGAGTATATCGCAGTTGGGTGAGCCCGACTGCAACGTTGTTACTTGTTTTTATTATATTATTAATTAAAATCCAATCTGGATTCGCTGTCGACGTTTGGTGTTAACTGGTTCTTTTTTTTAAAGAAATAATTAACACAGTTATGGTTTTGATTTACATTTTTATGGGGTTAAATTTAAAATTGATTCCAAAATAGTTGAAGATTACCTACTGGTATTGATTTGAATCCAAAATTGGAAAAAAATTTTCCGTTCTCTACAATCAGGCTTGTTCTCCTTTCCGATTCCAATCAAAATATTTGGATATCGTTGGGAAAATCAGTTTAAAAAGTTTTGCTCTTGAGACAAAGGAATGAAAAGTATTCCAATTTATCTTTAAAAACAAGAAAGAAATGTTATCTTCGGCGTGCCGAAGATATATACCCTTGCAGAAAAGATTTGCATGAGAAAACTTATTTTTTGCAGCTATAAGATATAGTATTCCGATTTCGCTGAAATTTTGTCAACATATGTGAAAAGTGCTAAAACTTGGACATAGTGAGTTTGGATGAGTTATTTTGAAAAACAAAAAAGTTTTTCATGCAAAAACTTATTTTTCAACCGATCGTTCTTATGGCAGCTATAAGATATAGTGGTTCAATTTCTATGAAATTTTGCCAACATATGTGAATAGTGTTTAAACTAAGACATAGTGAGTTTGGATGAGTTATCTTGAAAAACAAAAAAGTTTTTTATACAAAAACATACTTTTCAACCGATCGCTCCTATGGCAGCTATATGTTATAGTTGTCCGATCTGGCCGATTCTGACATATGTACTGCTTGCAGAAAAAATAAGCATCTGTGCCAAGTTTCATCACGATAGCTCTAAAGCTGGGGACTAGTTCGCATATAAACAGACAGGCAGACGCACATGACAGACATATGACTCGGCTGATGATGCATATCACGAATATACCAATTTTTTTTTTCTGAGACGTCTCCTTCAATTCGTTACACATTTTGTGACAAAATTATAATACCCTCTGCAATGGTATAAAGAAGAACGATTTTTATTTAATTCTAAATAAGAAACTCCCAGAAATGGGAAGAAAGAGAAGGAATATTTCAAATTAAAATTTTTGAATTTTTTTTAAATCCATTTCGGTTTAAAACGTAAACCTAAATTGTATCCTCTCATTTCAACATTTCTGGTTTAAAAAATAAACCCAAACAGGAATGAAAAATTAAAATATGCAACACTCAAAATGCGGTTGGGTTAAAAATCAGCTACTCCATTTTTTTCCAATTTTCTTCAAGTTTTCAATTTGAATTCCCACTAAAAATTTTTGTATAAAAAATTATTTTCGTACTTTTGGAATCAGTATCTCAAAAATTTTTAGATAAAGGTCTAAAATGTGGGGAATTTATTTGTAGGCCTATACATTGACTTTCATTTAATGCATTGTTTGTTATAATCGGTAATAGTCAAATATTTGAAGTCACTTCAAAAAAATTCTAGTTGAAAAAAAAACAAGTAAACGTTTCGACTCATTGGTTATATTTCAACTTTTATTTAAAAAGTCCCAAGAGAACGTAATACCATTATACATGAGAATGTCTTTGAAGGCCCCCACCCAAAAATTTTCTAGCATACGCCACTGCAAACAGGCATATGTTGCTTAAATATGAGAAGAGCTGAAGGAGGACGCAAGTTTCTTTATGCAAAAACAATTTTATGTAAGTATATAAGATGCAAACATGGCATAACTGAGCTCTCAAATTTGTTGTGGTAAATCGTAGCCTGTCACTAGTGACTGTGGCTGTGACTGTGAGTGTGAGTGTGACGGTGACTGTGATCAGCGCTGTAACTAAACGCGACTGTCTCATTAATCGTGACAAACAGCAAGACAAGTGACAAGAAGAGACAGCAGATAACGGATGATAGAATAGACAGAAAGATAGAAGGAGGTCGAACTGAGGGATGGCCTGGTAAACGAGGAGTGCAGGGATGCAGGGGTGAAGGTGTGCATGTTATGCATCTAGTGGAAACAGTAAAAGCAACTGCTAATAATTTCAAACCCCGAACAGACAGTAGTGCACTGATAAGCGGATGTATGGCAGACATACCTACATACGAATACAGTGTTTAAGTGTGCATGTGTGTGTGTGTGTGTATGGCTGAAAAAAAGTGAAAAGCAAAAGGAAGACAATCCATAAAGCTATGCAATTGCCAGGCAATGAGCAGAGCAATAAGCGACTGCTTGCAAGACAAGCAACAAAAATAAGTGCAACACTACACAACAATGTTAATACGCTTAGTAAAAGCCAGCTTAAAACTCACAGATTCCAGCTATATATGTATGAGTGTGTGTGCCTGTGTGTGCCGGTGTTTGTATCGTGTGTAGTGTGTGGGTAGTGCATAATGGCACACTCTTCAAAATGCGTTGACGTTGACTCTCTCTTTGTCTTTAAGTGCCCAGTCTCAGTCTCATGAGCTTGCCAGTTTTTCATTTATATATTCTGTTCCAAAAAAGGGTATAGAAAAAGAGTCTACTTGGTATGTGCAATGTCTGTTTGCCCGTTTGAGCTACAGCTCTGACATTTTGTTCAGAATCAGTTCAATTGATTAACCTACCCAACTTAGAAACTTTAGTTGTTTAAACACAAAATTGTTGTTTGTGAGAATCTCATGAAAATTCCTCTAATTTTTTGCAAGAAAATGAAGCGACGCAAAGACGATGACATAATTTCACCAACAACAGAGTTAGGGTGTAAAAATTACATCGATATATCGATATTTAAATTTAAAAAAAACTTGTTTGTGTTTCAATATTCGATATATTCAATATATTGCTCTTGATATCGATATCGTCTTCCATAAATCGAATTGTCATTTTTACTCCCTGTTCCCATTAAAAATGGGAAGTACTGCAAACGTATATAACAGGCAGAGTATATAATGTATCCGAGTATATAATGTATACTTATATATTCTTGATCAGCATCAACAGCCGAGTCGATATAGCCATGTCCGTCTGTCTGTCTGCTATCCGTATGAACACATAGATCTCGGAGACTATAAGAGCTAGAACCACCAAACTTGGCGTGCAGTTTAATGTTGAAAATACGCAGATCAAGTTTATTTCAAATTTCGGATACACCCCCAGCACCCTTGCAAATCGAAAAAAAAACTCCCACAGCCACAATTTTAAGGATAAAGCTTGGTTTACATATTTAATGTTTAATCAATGTTGATCGGTTGCGTAAATTTCATAACGATCGGATAAATAACACCAAAGTTATGGAAGAATTACCCCCGTCTCAGCAGGCAGACACAACAGTTTGGCAGGCACTGGGCAAGTTAAGTGCACTGCTTGCTTGAGTTGCCGCTGAACTGCTTGAAATTCAAGTTGGAAGCAGGGAGTCTCGTTGTCGGGCATACTCGACTAAAGCAGTGTTTCTTGTTTAATGTTATTTTTATATTGACGACTTAAATTCATATTACAGTCAAATCCCGATAATTCGTCCCCCGCTAAAGTGAAAATCTCAATAATGCGTAAAAAATGCTGTTTCCTTGAATAATACTCGTTAATTCGTAAAAATTCCATACATTTTGGTCCCCTCGTTAATTCTTAGTATTTTTCGCAACGCATAGAATATTGAACCTCTTATAAATTGAAATTGGGTTTCGTAACCTCTTACAATTCGTAATGCAATGCGAAATTTTTTGTCGGTTAATCACCGTTAGGTTTTGCAGACAGCTATGCCGCCTCTATGTCGCTATGCATGTTGAACTTTGTGTTTCTCGCACGTTTTTCGCTTAGTTTGCTGAGTTTTTTCCAAGCGTAACATTGATCCGTGAAAATGGCACAAAAACGTACGCATAAGACGTTATCAATTGCCCAAAAACAAATCATTATTTCAGCCATTGATAATGGAACAAAAAAAAATTGAGGTGGCAAAACAATTCAATATCGCTCCATCAACAGTAACATCAATTTTACTCAAAAAAGAGTTTAGAAGATAGTCAATTGAACATAGATTATCTCTGGGCAACTATTTCTGAGAACTCTGAAAATGCTGGTTCTTTCGAGGAATACGTAAACGTTGACAATGACATTGCTGTATCCGGTATGTTGACAGATAACGACATTTTGGAAGAAGTTGCGCATATCAATAATGAAAGTGACGAGGATGATGATGACGCCGAAGGAAATGAAATTTTAACCAACATACAAGCCAAACCGTTAATTCCTCAACTAAAACTTTTTTTTTCAACACATGAGGTTGATGATAGTGTCTTTGACAACCTAATAAAAAAAACACAAAGCAATCGAAAATTACAGACTTTTTTAAAGCTTGATTTTATGTTTCTGTTTAATTTTTCTTTAATTTGTAAAACATACAAATGAATGTACTTAAATTATTTGTTAAATTCCAATAAAGTTAAATATGTAAACATGAATTCGAATTTTTCTTTTATGTGCCTCGTTAAATGGAAATCTTGATAAATCGAATTCCTGTGTAATTCGTAAGAAATGTGATCCTCTTGCCATTTCGAATTATCGGGATTCGACTGTATTTTAATTTGTAAGTAAACTATTAAAACAATTTATTAATCTATATGTGAGCATACTCAACGCATATATATCAATGTTTTACTTGCGATACATCAAATGATATCCATATGGTTTCTGCTTAATATTTCTGAAGACAATATCGATGTAACGTTGTCGATTTATAGTCTTAAAACAGAGTATGTAGTAGTCGATAATTTTCTTACTTGTCGTGCTCAACTTCGTTTTGGCGCGTTTATCTCTCTCTCTCTCTCTTTTCGCCACATATGTTTCTCTCTTTTTCTCTTTGTTGGTCTCTATTGGACAAGGCGAAACCTTAAAGCCGCAGCAAGACAAGTTTATTATGCATGCAACTGCCATTGTTATTGCATTTCTTGTTGTTGCTGTGCATTGTGGAACAGATTGTTTTTTTTTTCTTTTTTCTTGTTTTTTGAGAATATTGTTTTAAGTTGGCTTTCAAGCGCCGCTTCACATACCTTCTCCTGCTACCGTTCCTTGTTTATCAAGGAGAAAGAACCATGTCTGCGGTTTTGTAGCTGCCATTCAAGTGCGGAAGTTGTTTAGTGGATGCCATTCAGCCATTCAGGCGCATTATTAAGTGGCATACCAGCTCCTGCCTTACACGACCCACTCCCCTGTTAGTCCCTGTCCTAATATGCAACATGGTGCAGGACGCACAATGCTGCCCCCATTTGCTGATCCTGCACTGTGCGCCAATGAACTTGAAAATTAAGCTGCTTTTCTGCTTGTATGGTATATTGTTCCTGTTGTGGCAGCAACAAATGCAGGTTAATCCAAATACAATGCATTAGGTTTCCATTGCTCTTTGCCATTATTTTTATTTTACAAAATCCTTTCAAATAAATGCTTTTTCGAGTGGTCGTCAAATGGCTTTCAAACAAATTCTAATTTGATTCCCTTTAAGATTGCAAGCAAAAAAAATTGATTCAAAAAATCTAGGAAAAGGAATAGCACCAAAATTTTAACGAAAAAGTAACAATTCTGATATAAAACTGTTAAATTTCCATTGACTTTTCGCGTTATTCGCGAGCAAAGCCACAAACTGAGCGACACATTCCATAAACGAATGTTAAAATCTCAACACTCTCAAAACAATTTAGTCTTTCTTTCTCCCAGTAATTTCCTTTTTTATTCAATCCAACATTTTACAGCTCAAGAACAACATTTTAAAGTCGATTTTCCATTCCAACGGGTGGAAAATGGTTGGCGCTTTACTTTTGTGCTATTCATGCGATTGGGCTTTAAGTTTATTTTGAAAACTCTGCTCAACGTTAATTAATAATAATTAATACACCTCGACAGTTGACAAATTAATGGAAAACTGTGCTCAAACTTTTCACCATGTGGGTGTACAGAAGAAATATAAATATGTTTATTATAATAATTATTATAAAATCTCATTTATCGCAGTTGTGTTTTAGTCGAACAATAGGGTTCAAATTGTCAAAAACTGATTGATTAACAAAAATTTCAAAAACTGCGATTGTTCCTGGTGCAGCTATGTACATATATATGTATGTATAAGCTTTTTACTCCCTGTTCCCATTAAAAATGGGGAAAAGGGAATTATAAAGTACTGCAAATGTATGTAACAGGCAGAAGGAGGCATTTCCGACTATATAATATACTTTATATTCTTTATCAGCAACAAAAGCCGAGTGAAACTAGCCATATCCGTCTGTCTGTCCGTCTGTCTGTCTGTCCGTCTGTCAGTATGAACACACAGATCTCGGAGATTATAAGAGCTTAGCTACGCAAATCAAGTTTATTTCAAATTTCTGATGCACCCTTTCGTTTGTATTACCTCCGTCTCAGCAGGCAGACAACAGTTTGGCAGGTACTGGACAAGTAAAGTGCGCTGCTTGCTTGTGTTGTCGCTGAACTGCTTGAAATGCAAGTTGGGAGCAGGGAGTCTCGTAGTCGGGCACACTCGACTAGAGCATTCTTACTTGTTATGTAAGGAATATAAGCTCGTACTTGACAATGGAACAATATATATCGAGTATCAAATGATTGATATATCTTCAGTCGAATTTCTAAGCATAAAATACTCGAAGCTTAGAAAATATCAAGTATGTACAATCATTTAAATCGATGAAAGTATTTTAAGCACGTGTCAAGCACTCCATATCAAAGAAGTTACGTAAGTTCTTCCTGCACTATATATGCTAGCATACTTGCATTCAATGTAAGCAACATATCAAGTTGGTTTTAGCTGTTTCCTATGCAGACATATCCTGATGCTTATTTCTTTGAAAACATATTGCGAATGCTGTATTTGGTTTTAATTTTGTAGCAATGCTAAATGCATGCCATTATTATTTATACACTCCATTTGTCGTTGTGTTGTTGTGTTTGCTGCGGCAAAACTTGATCTATGAGTTTATTTACATTTACATTAATTATGTTTCTTTTTCTATTTGCTTTTTGCTGTTATCCGGCTTACTGTTTTTCTCTTTTTCTACCATTTCTTTCATTTTTCCTTTTTTTTCTTTTTTTTGGAGTTGCATTTCGCTGTCGACACCGGGACGCAATCCCCATGACTCTTGAATAACTGAGTACGTTGCCAGCAGCAGCAGCGGCAACAATACTTGCCAACAACGACAGCAACAATAGCAAGGCAGCAGCAACAGCAACAACAATAACAACAACAATAACAATTGCTGCAAAGACTTTAGAGGCGAAAACAGTTGCTCGACTGGCGTTAACTTCACTAACGCCGAAAGCACAACTCGTACTTCATATAATTCTTTACTTACTGAACTTATAAAGTTTACTTTTATGTTGTTGTTTTTTACACACCCACACATGCATTCACACACAAACACACACACACACTCACACTGACTGACATTCGCTTGTTGGCGCTGCAGAGTTTTTATGCGCTCTGCCAAGCAACTTGAAGCGACAGGCAAAGGAGCAGCAGTGCAGCAACAGAAGGAGCATCCACCGGACTGCGGTGCGTATGATTAATGCGACGCGTTGCTGCCACGGTCATGGCAAATGCATTTGGGCTAGCCAAGTGCCGCTGCCAGCCCACCGAAGTCCTGCCACGCCCAGCTCCTGTCAGACGCCTTTATTGCTGCCGCTGGTGCTGCTGCTGCCCTTCGCATTGTGCCCTCGTTCTTGCGTTTTAAATAAATTTAGCTCGTTGGCCCAAAGACTTGGCAACAGCT
Source organism: Hirtodrosophila cameraria (assembly GCA_949708635.1). Taxonomy (NCBI): domain Eukaryota; kingdom Metazoa; phylum Arthropoda; class Insecta; order Diptera; family Drosophilidae; genus Hirtodrosophila; species Hirtodrosophila cameraria. The sequence goes on along the minus strand of OX453090.1, from coordinate 33,943,276 downwards.
TCGTTTTGCTGCTCTTGTATATAGTTGTAGTTTAATGTGAATAAAAATGGGATTTTGTTGGGATTTGGCTTAGCAGTAAAAGCAAAATGCAAAATGCAAAAGAAAGTCATTCCCTTTGTGATTGTGCAATGTATATATGCATGTACATAAATAAACATGTATATATAGTATTTCTGATTATAATAAGTTTTTGTTCACTTCGTTAGTACGCAAATTTGCACAAATATAAGCATAAGTAAACGAACCCATAACAACTAACAGACTGAAGAACAAAAATAAAAGAAAATGTTTGCTTGAGATAGTGAGACAATAAGCTAAGCAAATGAGCATTTAAATATGCTGTTCTGTTGTAGGACTTACCAGCGACTAGTACACAAAAAAACAAGTAAGAACGTTGCAGTCGGGCTCACCCGACTGCGATATACTCTGTTTTCTGTACGTAAAAATTTTTTTCTCCAATCTATCGAAGAGTTCAAATGGAGTCATACTGCAAAATTTGGGGTTTCTAGCTATAAGGGTGTAGGAGATACAGGTTTAGCTCATTTGCGGGGGTGGTAGTGGGCGTGGCATATTTTTTTTTGGCAGGTCGGTCAAGGGTGTGGTCAATAGTCTTTATGTCAAATTTGGTTACTATAGCTGTAAAACTGTGGAAGATATAGGTTTTTGCGGTTTGTGGGGGAAGGGGTGGGGGTGGGGGGGTGATCTTGACACTTTGTGTACTATGGTATATACCAACATGTATACCAAGTTTGGTTGCTCTAGCTTCAAAATTGTGGAAAAAACCTGCGTTCATACAGACGGACAGACGGACAGACGGACATTTCACAAACCCAGTATACTCTTTTTTTACATTTTGGAAAACAGAGTATAACAATACCGAGTGGATCCAATGCGACTAAGAAATGACTCAATCATGGTATAGTAGAAGTATAACGGGCGAGTAATCCAAATACCTACTGCGAGTAAATGCAACGAGTATATATGAGTATTTAAATATGCTCTTCTTCAACGAGTTCTGCGTCAACGTTGCAGCAGGACTAACTAGCGAGTAGTAAAAAAAAAAAAACGGGCGAGTAACCGAATTTACTTCAGCGAGTAAATACAGGGCGATACAGAAACGGCAAAGTTATTCAACGAGTAAGTCCATAAATATGTATGAACCGACTAATTTGTAACTGTAGCAGTAACATGAAATATCAGCTTGTCCAACAACGGACTTATTACTTTGCTCTTTACATTTTGATCTATAAGGACACGTGTAACATTTAATTTAACATAATCTACCAAATGTATGCGTAAGCATTACTCGTTATTTTAGGCTTAGCACCGCCTCGGTGATTATTACCAGGTAGACGATTCTAACAAAACCCACGCAGTTTTTTTGATTTTTTTTTTCTAATAGTCAACACATACAGTTGTTTCTCCACGAATATTGCAACTACTTATATATGTTTATTGCACATGCCGTGCCATTGCTACACCATATCTATATAGACCTACATATATACTACCGATTTTTTGTGTATGCTGTGACTTGACCAGCACAGCTTCAAGTTTTGCACACGAGTATTTCGGTGCTGGGTTTTCAGCGAAGCTGCTGCTCGTATCTTTCAAATTGTTGGCTCATGTTGGCAAAGTAGAAATTCTTGTTGGCAACAGTCGCAATGAACTTTTAACATATGCATTCACACACACACAAACACACACACACACACACACCCACACACACACACACACACACACACACACACACACAAACGCACATACACATATACACAGAGAAGCACATTCATACATACATCAGCAACATCATCATCATCATCAGCAGCAGCAGCAGCTCAGATGTAGGCAATAAAATGTAAGCCCCACACAAAAACAAGCCGCATTCGCATCCCACTATGGGACAAATTGACACTTTTTTATGGTTAACGCCTTTGTTTTTTCTTAACACAACAAAGGTGCGCTTTATTTTAATCAACTTAACTTAATTTCTTAAGATCTGAATATTTGCATCAAAAAACTTTTCCTTGATTTTCCAAAATTTCCCAAAGTTGACATATTAGATCGAAACTCAAAAATTAAAAATAAATCAAAATAGGTACATAAATAATCTCGTGCGTAAGTGTGTGTAAAATTTTGAATTTGACGATTTGTTTTAAGTAAGTTTCAGTTAAGTTTTTTTTGCAAACTTATCTAGAAGAGAAAATTGTATTTTTTTTTATATATTATGTTATTATTATTAACACAATATATACTCAAACATAAACAGAAATATTCTAATTTCTGATTCCAAAAATAAAATTAAATATTATTAAAATAATTTGATTTATTTCACTTCTCCACAGAACTATATTTTTAGGAAGCGTTGAAATTCTTGATATTAAATTAAATAATAACATAATTTAGTTAGCACAAAAGTATAAATTTGATCCATAGTTCACTCGCAATCGCAGAGTTCTGTTAATAACAGCAGTTATAACTTAAGTCTCTTGTTTCATATCAATTTCATTTTTGTGCCTTGCTTGCACATTCTCATTCTCGTTCTCATTCTCATTCTCATGCTCATTTCCATTCTCATTCTCATTCATCTAGTACATCGCAGTCGCAGTCGCAGCCGCGTTCGCAGTTACAGTTATAGTCGCAGTTATGTATGAACATACACTAGCTGAACAAACACACACATACACATACACATTCATACAGATTTCATATATTTGCTTTTTATCATTAAAATATTAATCATACGCCCCATATGCTCTACTTATTTGTACATATTACAATGTCGACTTTAATGACAGCCGCAGTCGCTTCTCGTCCGCTGTTCGGTTCGTTTAGCTAGCTCAAGCGATTGGCTGCATTGGACGCCTATACTTATGTGTTATGTATGTACGTATGTACGAGTACTTATGTACACAAATATATGTATATAAATGTTATGCAATACTTATGTATATGCTTAAATTGCCTTCACTTCCTGCTCCCCACATTAGCCATTACCCCATCACCTACTCATCCATCCATTCGCTCTCAAAGCAAAAACTCTTGTCGGTATTGTCATTGCATTAGCATAAAAATGTTAAGTCGTTGTAATGGCAGCAGCAGCAGCAGAGTGGCAGCAGCGGCCAGCGGCACATTCTGCCATCGATTTTTAAGGCACACTTCAGCCCTGCACCCATTATTGCACCCCTCTGCCAGCTATCCTTCTACCCTTCTGGACCCGAAACTTAACTCACAATCAGCCGTTTGCTTGGCAGTTGAGTTTTTGTTTTAATGCGATTCTATTTTATAGAAATTGATATACTTTTGGGCACTTGCCGGAATCACAGTGACTGCTGCTGCAGTTGAAGTTACTGCAGCTGTAGATGCAGTCCTTTTTTGTTGTGGCTTTTGCCTTGTTTGTTCAAAAGAAGACCAGGCTATGTTATGGACAGCATCAGTTAGCTAAGTAGTTAAGTACTTTTGGCCAAGCAAACTGCACAGACACTAATTCAGCTAACAATTCCACAACTTGCACAATTGTTGCTGACTATATGGCCCGAGGTACAATTAAAAGAGATACTGCTCAAAATAAGTTGGTGTGTTTCAGATGAGTGTGCTCGACTGGCAGATACCCTGTAGTCAAAAAGTCAAACAAATTCTTTTGTATAGAACTCTATATAACATTGAAAAGAGGAAATACTTTTGAATAATGTTCATCACCAGGACAGGGACTCGAGCCCGGGGATTTGTATTTCAGGAGCTAGCACTCTCAACTGGGCTATCCACTGGCAATCTAGGTTTGAGAGAAATAATTTTCTGCTCCAATTTTGGTTTACTTATTAAACTATATAATAATATAAATTGTGAAATGTAGTATAAATTGTGAAATTAATATTTTTTCAATCATTTGTAAACCAAAAATCATCAATAAAATTAAATTTTGTCTTAAAATTAATATCAGCAAGATTTAAAATCAATTCTTATGGCTTTAAAGGTAAACTTTTTTGGAATCAAATTTGAATTTAACTCCTGAAAAGTTTTAAATAAAAGCATAGTGGTTTTATTACTCCCTGTTCCCTTTAAAAATGGGAAAAAGGGAGTTATAAAGTACTGCAAATGTGTGTAACAGGCAGAAGGAAGCATTTCCGACCTTATAAACGATATATATTCTGGATCAGCATCAACAGCCGTGACGAACAAGCCATGTCCGTCTGTCTGTCCGTCTGTCCGTATGAACACACAGATCTCGGAGACTATAAGAGCTAGAGACACCAAACTTGGCATGTAGGTTCCTGTATACCATACGCAGATCAAGTTTATTTCAAATTTCGAATGCACCCCCCCGCACCCCCGCAAATCGCAAAGGACTCCCACAGCCACAATTTAAAAGTTAAAGCTTTAATTTTTGGTACACATGTATGTATAATCAATGCCTTTCGGAAGTGTAAATTTCAACACGATCGGATAAATAGCACCAAAGTTATAGCAGAATCTATTAAGCCCGTCTCAGCTGGCAGAAACAACAGTTTGACAAGCAGTTTACGAGTAAGTGCGCTGCTTGCTTGTGTTGCCGCTGAACTGCTTGAAATGCAAGTTGGGAGCAGGGAGTCTCGTAGTCGGGCACACTCGACTAGAGTATTCTTACTTGTTACTCCCTGTTCCCATTAAAAATGGGAAAAAGGGAGTTATAAAGTACTGCAAATGTGTGTAACAGGCAGAAGGAGGTATTTCCGACTATATAAACTATATATATTCTTGATCAGGATCAACAGCCGAGACGAACTAGCCATGTCCGTCTGTCTGTCTGTCTGTCCGTCTGTATGAACGCGTCGATCTCAGAAACTATGAGAGCTAAAGACACCAAACTTGGCATGCAGGTTCCTGTATACCATACGCAGATCAAGTTTATTTCAAATTTCGGATGCACCCCCCCGCACCACCGCAAATCGCAAAAGACTCCTACAGCCATTTTAAAGATAAAGCTTTAATTTTTGGTACACATGTATGTTTAATCAATGTCTTTCGGATGTGTAAATTTCAACACGATCGGATAAATAGCACCAAAGTTATGGAAGAATCTATTACGCCCGTCTCAGCTAGCAGCAACAACAGTTTGACAAGCAGTTTACGAGTAAGTGCACTGCTTGCTTGTGTTACGCCCGTATCAGCTGGCAGCAACAACAGTTTGAGAAGCAGTTTACGAGTTAAGTGTACTGCTTGCTTGTGTTGCCGCTGAACTGCTTGAAATGCAAGTTGGGAGCAGGGAGTCTCGTAGTCGGGCACACTCGACTAGAGTATTCTTACTTGTTTTTTAACTTTATTTGTTACTTTATTTGTTAACTTAAATCAAATCGAAAGAATATTTGATCTGCTTATGTAAATAATTGCAGACAATATTATATTATTTACCTAACCAACGTATTTGACAGTGGCAAAATCAGTTTGAAATGAAACGAGGCTCAAAAATGTGCAACTGTTCCAATCGAAATGAAGTCAAATCTAATTAGTGAATTGGATGGTCGGGGCTATCGTTATAATAAAGCGGCTCATCGCTTCATGCTTTTCATATACAATTTTGCAAAAATATGCAATGACATATTGTTGTTGTTATTGTTTTTGTTGTTGTTGCTGTTGGTGTTGCTGTTGTTGTTGCATGCACAAAATGTGTGCAATTTTGCGCATAGTTTGAGCATTGAAAGGCTTAAAAGTCGTTTATGTTGGTACCCACACACATTGGGCCCTCCATTTGATAGGCGGATTATCGAAATTCCAATATTAATTTACATACTTTGCACTTCATTGCCGACTGTTTCGCGTAATGCTCTGTTTCAGATACAGAAATGAAGTCAGAGGGAGAGGGGTTAGTGTGGGTAGCGGTGATAGGGACGTGGCTTTGTTGATGATGCAGCAATGCGCACCCTTGCAATGCATAAGCCTATGAACTAAGAGACTATTGCAGCCCCCACAGCCTGCGACCTGCAAAACTGTTACCTGCCACCTCTCTCTGCCAACCTGCCACACCGATGTGGCATGCACTGTGACCCAGCCACAGCCTTTCATCCGGTGTCGGCAAAAGTAATTTGCATACAGAGTCACAGTTGGCAAATGACTTGGCAATTTTCGGGCCACACGGTGCGGATGAGTCTGTGGGCGAGGCAGTGGCAGATGGTTTTGTGGAAAGGGGGCTGAAATTGCTACTCATCTGACATGCAAACCGCATGCAAAGCCCAAATCGTGAAGTGCAACAGCGCAATTAATAACAGGCAAACGGCATCTCAGCATCAGCATCATCATCAGCATCGTAAACCACCAACACCAACACCAATACCAACACGAACACGAACACCACTACTACCAACATCAACATTTATGCACAGGCAGACAGACTGGCAGTCAGAACAGCCCACTGCTCAATCTCACACCGGAAACAATCCTATCCACAACCCTATCCACATAGACTTTAATCAACCCAATCGAGTGTCCTTGTCTCGCTTAAATTTGCATGCAAATGGCTGGTTACTTTTTTACGGTAGAAAAATAGGATACGTATCCGTTAGGCTGCGTTTTATGGGGCTGGAAGAGAGACAGACCTGCAAATCTAAGAAACAGTCTTAAGATTTGGGTCTACATTTTAAATGCTTGACTAAGTAAATGCCAAATATTCTAACTAAATGTAATCCAGTACTAAAACACAACCTTAAAACATAGCTTGTTGTGACTTTAATCTGATTTAACTGATAATAGTCCTTTGCGGTCCCTTTCAATTATAATAATGTGTAAGTTTGCCATTTCACTCAATTTTAACATTAATGTTTATCAATATCCTTTTCACAATAAGTGTACTTGCACTCATTGCAATTTGGCTATAACTTGTAAGCCTTGTTTAACGACACATTAAATTTTCATCTCTAATACAAATAAAAGTTTTCCAACTAACTTTGACATACTATTTAATATTTAGGTTACCATCGATTTATAAACAATATGTTTAAGACTAATTGCATAATTAATTTCAATTTTCCAACTTATAACTACAACTTGCGGTTGTGATGTATTAAAACAAGTAAGAACGTTGTAGTTGGGTGGACTCGACTGCGATATACTCTTTTAAGCCTCTTTGTGGAGTCACAAGTGGGCGTGGCAGCTGTAGTTTTGCTCAAATCTTTCAAGTTTTGCCATCAGTTTAAATTTGGTTGGGCCAGTTCTACAGGTTTGTGAGAAACAAACAATGCTCGATTCCAAGAGCGGGTGTGGGCATGGCAAAATTAATTTTATCCAATCTATTTAATAGGGCAACAGAAGTCAACCTGCAAATTTTGGTGATTTTAGCTAAGGGGTGTGGGAGATGCAGACTTTGCTCCTTTGTTGGGGCGGGGGTGGGCGTGGCCAAATTTTTTTTGTCAGATCAATCAAGGAAGTGATTAGCAGCCCTTGTGTCAAATTTGGTTACTCTAGCTGTTAAATTGGGGAAGATAAAGTTTTTTGCGCTTTGTAAGGGAAGGGGTGAGAGTGCGGGGGAGATCTTGACACTTTGTCTTTGTATGGTATATACCAACATGTACACCAAGTTTGGTTGCTCTAGCTTCAAAATTGTGAAAAAAACTGCGTTCATACGGACGGACGGACGGACAATCGGATATTTTACAAACCGATTATACTCTTTTTACTCCCTGTTCCCATTAAAAATGGGAAAAAGGGAGTTATAAAGTACTGCAAATGTGTGTAACAGACAGAAGGAGGCATTTCCGACTATATAAACTATATATATTCTTGATCAGGATCATCAGCCGAGACGAACTAGCCATGTCCGTCTGTCTGTCTGTCTGTCCGTCTGTCCGTCTGTCCGTCTGTCTGTCTGTCCGTCTGTCCGTCTGTATGAACGCGTCGATCTCAGAGACTATAAGAGCTAGAGACACCAAACTTGGCTTGCAGGTTCCTGTATACCATACGCAGATCAAGTTTATTTCAAATTTTGGATGTACCCCCCCGCACCCCCACATATCGCAAGAGACTTCCACAGCCACAATTTTAAAGATAAAGCTTTAATTTTTGGTACACATGTATGTTTAATCAATGTCTTTCGGATGTGTAAATTTCAACACGATCGGATAAATAGCACCAAAGTTATAGAAGAATCTATTATGCTTGCTTGTGTTACGCCCGTATCAGCTGGCAGCAACAACAGTTTGACAAGCAGTTTACGAGTTAAGTGCACTGCTTGCTTGTGTTGCCGCTGAACTGCTTGAAATGCAAGTTGGGAGCAGGGAGTCTCGTAGTCGGGCACACTCGACTAGAGTATTCTTACTTGTTTCTTTTTTTTTTCAAAAAAATTTAAAAAAGGAGTAAAAAAGCTGACCCTTGTGGGTACTTCGGCGTGCATTATACAAATATTTGACAACTCCACGCCACACAGAGCGGACGTGTAAAAATCTATGCCCTGAAGACGGTTTCCGAAGTTTAACCGAAATATATTGGTGAAAAAACAAAAACAACTCTTGTTTTTAACTAAACAGTGACCTCAAGCCAGCTCTATTTAAAACGTAGAAAGGTCGCCAACAAACAACATCTACAAATATTTAATGTAATGAATAAAAATAAAAGTAGTTAATGCAATAATGATTAAGACACATAATTATGGTTCTTGAATAGTTCTCTTAGAGTTTATAGGCAAAATGAAACTATTAAACAATTTAAAGCGTATGCAATTTAGACAATGCCTGGTTTTATTTTAAGTACCACTAAAACCTCAACTTAAAACTGTGAGCAATAAAATTGAGCAATTAAATCGTTTCAAAAATTTACACAGAGAAGAACAGGTAAGAATACATAACATAAATATAAAATATCTTAACATTTTTTGCTGGTCATAAAATGATATGATGTAAAGTTCTTACTGATTATTTTTGAGGCCTGAAAGCACACTTAATGCAAACTGTTGGTGGCATAGTGCTAAATTCCAATTTGGGCTGATAAATATTTCATTAAACCAGATATATAAACTCCGAAAACAAAAAAAAAAAACTGGCAGAAAAGATAACAAAGAAAAATTTGTTTAGCTTTTGACGCAATTTCATTTTCATGCTGGTCATAAATGTTTGTTACAGCCAGCAGATGGTTGTTGTTGTTGTTGTTGTGAATGCGTTAATTAAATTACGACTGTGGGTTTGTTGTTGTCAGCGTCAGCCCGAAGAGATTCTAATCGACAAAATGAATACCCGGTTGATTCTGCTATTACTGTTGTTGTTGCTGCTGCTTCTGTCTCTATTCTTATCCCTAGGCTTCATTTCATTTTTAATGCTTACCTGTTTACCTGCCATTTTGTTAGAAAATTCACAATCACCCCCACACAAAGGCACAAACAACCTACCCTCCCCTTGACAAACTGCCATTGAACCCAGTACAATTTACTCGACAGCTCTCTTTCCCCATTTCCCCGTTTCCAGTTTCAGTTCCAGTTTCAGTCCCACTGCGATATTGCTGCATGATTGACAGACTTTATGTCCCTATATGCAAAAAGAGACACCCACGTTGACGCTGATGCTGACGCTGGCGCTGATGCTGACGACGACGCCTACGCCCAGAACCCCACTGAATGTGTGGCTTACATTATAGTCTGACTCATAATTAAAATGTGCACAACTACAACAACAGTGAGATGAGCAGCTTTCAGTGTATTAGTTTTTGGCATCAAAAATCTCGTCAACTTTAATAAACAGTGCACGTCACTTGATTAGACTCTATTTTTTTTTTGGCTCAGAAATATTGATGTCAATAACGATATTGGATATTGTCATTCTTTTTTAATTAATTTTTTCTTATATTTTTATACTCTGTTTTCAAAAATGGAAAAAAAGAGTATATTGGGTTTGTGAAATGTCCGTCTGTTCGTCTGTCCGTCCGTCTGTCTGTCTGTATGAACGCAGGTTTTTTCCACAGTTTTGAAGCTAGAGCAACCAAACTTGGTATACATGTTGGTATATACCATAGTAAGACAAAGTGTCAAGATTTCCCCCCCACCCCTTCCCCCACAAACCGCAAAAACCTATATCTTCCACAGTTTTATAGCTAGAGTAACCAAATTTGGCACAAGGTCTACTTATCACATCCTTAATTGATCTGACTAAAAAAAATTTGGCCACGCCCACCTCCACCCCCACAAATAAGCAAAGTCTGTATCTCCCCAACCCCTTTAGCTAGAATCACCAAATTTTGCAGGTTGAATTCTATTGCCCTATTAAATAGATTGGACAAAAATAATTTTGCCATGCCCACACCCGCTCTTGGAATCGAGCAATGTTTGCTTCTCACAAACCTGTAGCACGGGCCCAACCAAATTTAAACTGATGGCAAAACTTGAAAGATTTGAGCAAAACTACAACTGCCACGCCCACTTGTGACTCCACAAAGAGGCGAAAAAAAGAGTACATCGCAGTCGGGTGCATCCGACTGCAACGTTCTTTCTTGTTTTAATTTTTTTATGTCGGTAATAGGTATAAAGGCGTATTTCTTTTTCCGATTCCGATCAAAACATTTGGAATCTGAATTATTAGCTGTTAAGAATACTGAATATCAATGAAAAATTCGGCATTAGAAGTTTTACTTGTGATTCGGAATTAGAAGTCCTTGAAAATGGTAACCGGGCTGATAATAAAGATGAAATAATCTTAACAAAATACATATCAATAACTAAATAAAGAACAAATTTCTAAAAACTTGAATTATTGCAATTTTGCGAAAAACTGTATTTGTTTTTTTTTTTCAAATAACCAAATAAAAATTCATAAGATTCTAAAAGCTTAAATTTGTTAAAATATATAACTTTACACCGTTTTTTTTTTTAATTGAAACAAAATAATAAGTTGGACTTGTGAAATATTAGTCCATCTGTCTGCCAGTCCATTTGTCTGTCTGTTTGTCCGCCTGTCTATCTATCTATCTATCCATCTATCTGACCGTACTTTTAAGCTAGAGCAATTAAACTTGGTATACATGTTGGTAGGCAGACAAAGTGTTAAGATCATTGTAACTTGTTTTCTCAAGTAATATTAAACTTTTCATGAACAAATCTATCCCAAAAATAGTTTATAGTTAACTATTGTAGTACAAAGTGTATTGTGAATAAAAGAAATATTAAAACAACAATTTTGATGATAGCCAATTGTAGTTAGATTCAAGAAGTTGGTAACTAAGTCATCTCAAAAGCTAAGTGATATAGTACATATGTGTCTGTAACTATTAAAGTGGCGCGCATAGTATTGAGGACTTGTCCTGGCTGTTTTGGCTTTTGTACTAAGCAAAAAGTGGGCGTGGCTATAGTGCAATATGTTAACATAACTCTCAATCTCATTCTCATCTCTTAGCCCACTTGGCACGACGATGCTGCTGTGTTAAGTCCAATTGGAACTCAAAACATAGATTTGGACTCGAGCGGAGATTTGGGGTTTGGATCTGTGGACAGCCTATTTTACATTTTTGCTTTACGCCGACTTGTTGTTTGTGTCGTCAGCATCCTTGATGGCATCCTTTTGTGGTGCCACAGAATTTTCACATCCAGCCAAGTACAAAACACACATGTAATATAGGCATTTTCAGGGCTCGGCAAGCCGCCCGCTGTGTGTCTCTCTCTCTTTCTCTCACTCTAACTCTGTGTGTGTGCGTGTGTTGCATGTGTTATGGCGCCACATTTGTAAGTCTTTCATGTGGATGCGACACCCACAGCGCCCCTTAAAAAAAAAGGAACAACAAAATATGAGCACAACAAAAAAGAACACATGCACAGTTGCCAAACCAATTTCAATATCATTTTCGTTTCCGCTTGAGCTTCAATGTGCAGAAATTTCTTACTTAATCTTGGTTTATGTAATTTTTATATGCCTATGCTGAACCCCCTTTAGACATTCAACATCCCCTACCGCCATCCTAGTCCTGCCACTGCCATGGGCTGTTTTCAACTGATTCAATGCTTTGAATCGTTCAAAATCCTCAGTCTGCCCACCTTACCACCTACCCACCTACCCACCAAAGTTCGCAAAGCTACCCAGCACGCTGAAGCCAAAGCAATGGTCAGGCAAAAGGAAACGTCAGCGCACAGTGGTACTCATATTATTTGCATAGCACACATACTGAATACAAACAAGTAAGAATGCTCTAGTCGAGTGTGCCCGACTACGAGACTCCCTGCTCCCACTTTGCATTTCAAGCCGTTCAGCGGCAACTCAAGCAAGCAGTGCACTTAACTCGTAAAGTGCCTGTCAAACTGTTGTTTCTGCCAGCTGAGACGGGGGTAATAGATTCTTCCGTAACTTTGGTGCTATTTATCCGATCGTGTTGAAATTTTCACAGCAGATCAACATTGATGCAACTATCTATCTTTTAAATTGTGGCTGTGGGAGTTTTTGCGATTTGCGGGGGTGCGGGGTGGTGCATCCGAAATTTGAAATAAACTTGATCTGCGTATGGTATACGTGAACCTTCATGCCAAGTTTGGTGTCTCTAGCTCTTATAGTTTCCGAGATCTGTGTGTTCATACGGACAGACGGACAGACAGACAGACGGACAGACGGACAGACAGACAGACAGACAGACGGACATGGCTAGTTCGTCTTGGCTGTTGATCCTGATCAAGAATATGTATAGTGTATATAGTCGGAAATGGCTCCTTCTGCCTGTTACACACATTTGCAGTACTTTATAACTCCCTTTTTCCCATTTTTAATGGGAACAGGGAGTAAAAACAGTGCAAGGTTAAAGGAGTGAACACGCAGTTATACAAACATCGCTTCCACCCAAGTTTTATTTGAACCTCATTATTAACAAGTAAGAACGTTGCAGTCGGATGCACCCGACTGCGATATACTCTTTTTTTTGCCTCTTTGCGGAGTCAGAAGTGGGCGTGGCAATTGTATTTTTGTTCAAATCTTCCAAGTTTTGCCATCAATTTAAATTTGGTTGGGCCTGTGCTACAGGTTTGGGAGAAACAAACATTGCTCGATTGCAAGGGCGGGGGTGGGCGTGGCAAAAATATTTGTATCCAATCTTTTAAATAGGGCAACAGAATTCATATATACCAACATGTACGCCAAGTTTGGTTGCTCTAGCTTCAAAACTGTGGTAAAAAACTGCGCTTATACGGACAGACGGACGGACATTTCACAAACCCAATATATTCTTTTTTTTCAAAAAAAATTTAAAAAAAAGACTATAAAAACAAGTAAGAATACTCTAGTCGAGTGTGCCCGACTACGAGACTCCCTGCTCCCAACTTGCATTTCAAGCAGTTCAGCGGCAACACAAGCAAGTAGCGCACTTAACGTGCCCAGTTCCTGTCAAACTGTTGTTTCTGCCAGCTGAGACGGGGGTAATAGGTTCTTCCATAACTTCTGTGTTATTTATCCGATCCCATTTTTAATGGGAACAGGGAGTAATAATATCGAAAATAATCATTTTTTAAAGAGTAAATGTAAAAATGAAGATAATTATAACTTTTACAATCGAACTTATAATCATACCGGTTTCTGCGTAAAAGTGATCTCATTTTCTGTTATATTTAAAAATGTTTCGTCAAACCTTGTTGGTTAATAGAAAGCAAGTAAAAAGCAAGCAAGCTATTATTATTGAGGACAGGCTTAAGCCTTTCAAAAGCCTTGAAAATATTTGATAAATTGTTTGATTTCTTCTATAAGAATAATAGAAATATCCTATTTGCCCAGCTTAAGTATTCGAATTGCAAGAATAAGCCACAAAATGTTGTTTTCCAATATTTTCGTGAATCCTGTAAATGTCCTTTTCATTGACCCATGCCAGCTAAAACTTGCTGCTCAAAACTTAGTTGCTTGAGTTTTAGTCAGACAGGTGATGCTTTCATTCCACTGTGCGCTGTTGCTGTTGCTGGTGCTGCTGTCGCTATCATGCTGAATACTGCAAGATTAAAAGCAAAGTGCTGGAGCAGTTTCTCAAAAAAAAAAAAAAAGTTCATAAAAAATAAAAAAAAATAAAGAAAATGTGCAGTTAAGAAGAGTCTGAACAAAAATCGAGTGCACATGAAATGAAATAAAATGATGGAAAAGTCTTAAATGTCGGCTTAGTGTGGCTCAGTGAGACGACTGAAGCCGGGACTGGCTGGCTGAGTCTAGTCCTGGATCTTAAACAGAGGTTGGGTTAGGTTGGGCTTGGACCTGCCACTCCTTTGCATGTCCCCGGCTTTGTGTGGCTTAGGCTGTGCTATTAACCATGGCTAGCTCTGTGCTCTGTGCTCTGTGCTCCTTCGCCAGATGCTGCCATTGCCGCATCTGACCTTGTTGCCTTCGAATCGAGTCTATTTCGTGGATGAGTTTGCCAACATATTTTGCAATTTTTCTGATTAGCTTAATGGATTTATGCGCTGCAGTCACCACATTAGCACAAGCCAAGTTCCACATCCTGCATCCTGCATACTGCATCCTGCTGCTGCAACTCTTTGTCGTCGCTTGTTAGCCATAAATTGAGTTTTGCTTAACTTTTGTGCTGCAAAATTGGCAGTTGAATATACACAGATTCTTGTATGCAAGTAAGTAAATTAAATATTGTGTGCACAGTGTACACTGTACTACAGTATGCTGTGTGTATACACTGAAAAAGGCTGCCATAACACAATTTCAATATTGTTTTAACCAGTCCACTCATAAGCCTGTTTGGTCAGCTCCAATCTAATTAGAGCCATCAAATACTAAGCCCATAAGTACTCAACCAGACCAATAACAGAGTGTACCGTAACAGCACAGTCTTTAATCATATTATTCTTTCAATATTATCAATATCGCTATCGATAGAATCGATAATGCACTTTTGAGTGCAACCATCAATTGTTTCTTTTCCACTAAACAGTGAAATTACTAAAGAATTTGTTATTGAATTCAAGGATGTGGTTGGAAATTTCAGAGTTTGGTACAGGGTGTCATTGACTAGAGCCTTGTTACTTGTTTGATACAACAAATCGATCGATTAATCAAAAAGTCATCAATTAAAGCTGCTTATAAATAAAAAAGCGATATAATTATGATAATATGTGTAACTAACAATCTCATCGACCATCGCAACCATCGACTAGTTTGACACAGTTGCAACTATGTACTTTTAAACAACACTGTTTGTATCTATGAATCATGTAGCATCATCAATCCGTCCATCAATGCCCAAATGTTGCCAACTATCAACAGAAATCAGTTTTAAAATGCAAATCCCAATGTATTTCGTTTATCCGGGCTCTTATTTGCATTTATTTGTGCTCGTTATTAATAATTTTTATGGTTTGACTGAGTTGAGTTTCACTTCAGTGTTGCCACAGCTGCTTTGTGGAGCCACAAACAGCGCTTGAAAATATTAAAATCAGATCTGTAACGTAAATGTCAGTATTATACTCCAACTAAATGAAAGTCTACCAAATAAATGCATTTGCTTTGATTGATTAGCTTCAAATGAACATATATTTTATGAGTTTTAGTCTGGATAAGCGTACAACAGAAATAATATTTATTTTTCCATACTACGCTGAAAAGTATGCTACACAGTTCTGTAGAATTTATTGGAAAATGGAATTCGAAATAGGCTTAACTGATACTTTTGAAATTCAGCTGTCAACTAAAGCTTAAATCAAAGTTAAATTTGTGTTCTTCTTTTATTTATGTTAAATTCTCTTTGAATGTTAGTCTGATCTAACTCAAATGATTATTTCTATGCAGAAACTTGTGTTTAATTTACGAATATAAAATAAATTATTCAAATTTGAATATTGAAGAGACCTTCACATCCGCTGCAATCTGCCCGCTGTTACAGAATGCAAATGAAGGTATTTATTTTTTTAACATTATATACGGTTTCTGGAGGTTTTTTGTATTGTCTGGATTCCTTTAGGTCTTCGAGGCAGATTTTAATTAAGCGCATATATGAAAGGGTATTTCAGTTTTGCGTATTTGAACATGCTTTTTATACTCTGTTTTCCAAAATGGAAAAAAAGAGTATATTGGGTTTGTGAAATGTCCGTCCGTCCGTCCGTCCGTATGAACGCAGTTTTTTTCCACAGTTTTGAAGCTAGAGCATCCAAACTTGGCATACATGTTGGTACATATATACCATAGTCAGACAAAATGTCAAGATGTATGTATGTATGGACAATAAAAATAAGTATTTTCAACTTTAAAACTTAAATTGACCTATTCATATCCCCTTGTCTGATTACCCATTACATTTCAAACAAGTGTGTTGTACGAATGTCGCTGACAGGTCAGTTTAAGCCTATAGGCAAATGGGAATGCAGGATTACCCACACAAAACAGAGTATATCGCAGTCGGGTGAGCCCGACTGCAACGTTCTTACTTGTTTATATATACTATAGTTACTATTTATTTATTCATATATATTCATACATATTGCGTTGACCAATGAAACTATATGTTGTTATTGTTGTTGCTGTTACTGCTGAAGTTTTTTGCTGTTGTTTCTACTGTGTCCCTTATACAAATTGATTGAACGCCGCTTTGCGCGTTGCTCATCCGGCTACCACAACGGGAGAACGGTCACAATTGGGTACAACGTTGCCACACTGTTGATTTTTGTGTTTATTTATTTTCTTGGGGTTTTTTATATACATACATATATATATATATATATGTATATGTATATATGTATATATATATTATTTCCATTATGTTGGAACGTCCCTGTCGCAGTCACAGTTTAATGCGCATGCAGCGATAAATGCGGACTGAGAATGGGAATGGGAATGGGATTGCCATGGACTGAGCCTGGATGGTGCAGGGTGTGTATGATGAGCACTGGCAGGGGTTCGGTGAGATTTTGCGTGGGTAGCAGGCGATAGGGCAGGGGCGGGGGATGCTGGTGTGGTAAAGTGTTGGTGCAAATTGTGGACCGCAAATGCAAAAGCGGTCGGGACAAGCGGTGGTCGCTTTATGCGCTTTCCGGTCGAGTTAAGGCTGTGCAGCATTTTGGCATTTTGCCGTTGAATTTAACAACTGCGTCCGTCCAAGCGCTCGGTTTGTCTGGCTGTCCAACCAGTTCGTCTGTTCGTCTGTTCAACTGTTCATCTGTTTCGTCCTTACCATTCATCTGCGTGTTCGCCTTTGTCACAGTCAGCGCCTTTCGTGCGTTTCGAGTGCGGCATTAAAATTTATGTCAGCAGCGACGAAACGCGAAACTCGACTCTCAACGCGCATTGAGTTATTTATGTGTCCATTCAGCTGCCAGTTTGCTGGCTGTGAACCATGCCCTTACGCCGCTTACTGCCTGCCCCATACACCCAACACGCCACTTGCCTCATGCCTGTCACTGCTACTGCTTCATAAACTTGTTAAGTGTTTTTTGCCATTTGCTTTTGGTCAGCTAAAGGCGTCAGGCAGTTGGTTCGACAGATCGCTTTATATATTTTTTGCAAGTAAAATTATGATTTTCCTCGTTCTCGTTCTTTTGTCCTTGCCACGGGACTAGCCAGCAAGTGCTGCAAGTAATAAGCGTCATCAAACGAAACGATGAAGGGCAAGACGAAAGCTTCAAATTGCTGCCCACATTGCTGAAATGACACGGCAGCAACAGCAAAAGCAGCAGCCACCGCAGCAACAGCAGCAGCAACAACAACAGCAACAAAAACAACAACATCAACATCGGCGATAAAAATTTATTCTGAATTGTTTGACATCCACAGTGGAAGAAAGTCTTCGACCCCAAAAATACATACATATCCATGAATGTTGACTTATATCTGGACTCATGGACTGGGATACCCGTTTAGCAGTATATAACTATTTTTAACGACTCATGGCAGCCTATATGTTGTAGTCCGATCTGTCCGATTCCGACATATGTACTACACACAGAAAGATGAAGCATCTATGGAAAGTTTCATTTAGATAACTCTAAAATTGCGAGATTAGTTCGCTTACAATCAGAAAATATATATGTATGTATATATATACAATGCTGTACGAGGCACATACATATGTTTCTTCTTCGGAACGCTATAATATATAGCTGCCATAGGAACGATCGGTAGAAAATCTAGTTCATCTATACATGTTGACAAAATTTCATTTAAATCGGATAATAATTCTTAAAGCAGTCATAGTCTTTTGTTTGAATAACTTTTTTGTTCCACAAGCTATCTTAGTCAAATTTACATATTTTGCGTTGTTCTTGTCAAGCTGACCAACTTTGATAAAAAGCCGGCTATTATATCTTATTCAAAATTAAAGTTTCGTTAAAGAGAACTGTTCTTTTTTGTTTTCTGATACTCGTAAAAAGAATGAAGTCAAAAAAATGCTGATTCGTTAAGACTTAAATATAAAACAAGTAAGAATGCTCTAGTCGAGTGTGCCCGACTACGAGACTCCCTGCTCCCAACTTGCATTTCAAGCAGTTCACTTAACTTGTAAAGTGCCTGTCAAACTGTTGTTTGCCTGCTGAGACGGGGGTAATAGATTCTTCCATATCTTTGGTGCTATTTATCCGATCGTGTTGAAATTTACACAGCGGATCAACATTGACACAACATATATGTGTACCAATAATCAAAGCTTTATTCTTAAAATTGTGGCTGTGGGAGTCTTTTGCGATTTGCGGGGGTGCATCCGAAATTTGAAATAAACTTGATCTGCGTACGGTATATAGGAACCTGCATGCCGACTTTGGTGTCTCTAGCTCTTGTAGTCTCCGAGATCTGTGTGTTCATACGGACAGACGGACAGACGAAAAGACAGACAGACAAACAGACGGACAGACGGACAGCCAGACGGACATGGCTAAATAACCACGGCTGTTGAAGCTGATCAATAATATATATATATAGTTTATATAGTCGGAAATGCCTCCTTCTGCCTGTTACACACATTTGCAGTACTATATTTTTTCCCATTTTTAATCTGAACAGGGAGTAAAAAAATGATTATTTTAAAGCTCTTACTTCATATTGGAGCTTCAACAAAGTTGTGTGCGTCAAAGCAAGCCACTTGACTAATCTATATGAAAATATTATTTAAAGTGTGGCACTTAGAATTCTCAAACGGTTTAAGCAAACGTATGGTGTAGTGCCCTCTTATTTTCCATCTTATTAATTTATTTAAAAAAAAAAAACCTCGATCTAACTTTGCTGCTATTTGTTCAAAGCTGAGAAGACTATCTCACGCTTATTTATACTTCTTATTTATAACTTATTTATTTACATATTCTAGAAAACATTTAGTTTATGAAAATATATATGTTGCGTTCACTTTAAACTCTCGAACAAAATATTTTAGTTTAGTTTATATTGAGCAGATATCAGGTATATTCAACATTTTAATGTCATTGTCCAGCTATATTAATGCTAGCTTTAACATAACATGAACAACGAAAAAATATCTATGTTCAAAGATATAGTCGGAGGCGTCTCATTCAATTGTGTATCACTAGGATAGTAAAAACGCATCAGCGATGGTGTGTTTCAAAATATTGAAATATTCGAAAAATAGATTGACAAACTTTAAAACCATAGTCTTTATTAAGTAAAGTAACACTTGCTTTGACTTAGAATAAGTCAAAAAAGAGAGAAGAAAGTAAATTGATTTTTGATTTAAAAAGTGAACTATTTTTAAATTATTTGGATTTCATTCTCAAGCAAAGTATTTAAATAATTACTCTGCTCATCTTTTGAAGGAAAAACCTGAAAAAACATTTAGTTTTCGAAACTTAAGAGCAAATGAACTATTCAATGACATAAAAGTTTACAAACTATACCATTTATTTTACCTTGTGCACTAAGTTTGTCATGTCGAGAGTTCAATCTTTCGAATTTGTAATATAAGCTTTAAGCTTTACGTAAAGATAAGCTTTGATTTAGTGCAGCCTGTTATTGTTGGATATTTCAGATTGAGCCCTGGACAAACATAAATCAGGCCATCCTTAACAATGTGAACTGGGCCAGCTCAGGCTCAAGTCGTGGAGCCACTTACCAAAGAGGAACTGCATGCCGCAACAAATGATGAGCACTCTGTTGCACGAACACAAACAACAACACAAAAAAAAAAACAAAAAAAAGAAGGAATACAAGAACGAATGATGTCGACGTGTGGCAAACAAAAATGCAATGGACAATGGCAAAGACCATTTTCGAGTCAGGTTGAGACTCAGCTCAAGCTCCACATTCAGTTGAACCTTAACATCATTTTCAACAGCAACAACAACATCAACAACAACAACAACAACACATCAACTTAAACTCATTGTTCGGCATTAATGCTGCGCATTATTTTGGCCTTGCGTTGGGTAGTTTGCATTACACACAACACTCTCGAATGCTCAGATGCCAGCCTGAACGTAATGTGCATAAATCATGCAGGCAGAAAACACAAACACAACACAGCAACAAAAACAAAAACACACAGCACACACATATGTAGACGGAAAGGGATACAGGCACCAGGACTGAGCCTGAGTCTGGCACTGAGATTGGAACTGGGACTGAGTTTGTGACTGGAACCAAGCAAAGAATACGTTGCCTAGATGGCCTAGTCATTTGTTAAAGGATTTCACTTGCAACAACAAATGAAATAATGCTTGATTCGACTCAACTCAACTTGTCTCGACTCGATTCGACTCGACTCGACTTAACTTGACTTTACTTTACTTCGACTGACAGCTGTTCGTGTGCCAGCTGCTTGCAAGGAGTACACAGAAAGAAAATACCATAACTATGTTAAATTGTCATCAATTTTGGTTTAAGGTAAGTTACTTCTGAACGCAGCTTGGCCTTATTTTCATAAGAAATATTGCCTTTAATAAGCCTTTGTTTCTTAACATACATATTCTGCAACCAATGAGTCCGATATAGTTTAATATTAGTTTTCATTGAAAACTTTTCAACTATCAAATTAAAATGCTAAGAGAATAAGATGACATTATAGATTACACAGGCCGACAAAATGACATTTGTGTTTGGTACTCGAGGTTTGATGGTAGATTTCGGTAGAGAGAATACTGACAACTTAAACTTGATTTAACGTTTTCAAAAACTACGTGCAGTTTTAGAAATAATCGCGGTTTTTATTTTTTTGTGATGTAGGACTGTATTTTTACATTAATTTTCTGCTATAGCCATCTGATCAAAAAAAAAAAGAATTCCAAAAGAAGATAATTCAACATGCTATATATGAAACCCAGAACGTTTTTAAATATAAATAGAGGAGTTTAGCTGGCTTGAGGTCACTGTTTAGTTGAAAACAATGGTTGTTTTTGTTTTTTCACCAATATATTTCGGTTAAACTTCGAGCTGTCAACTCCACGCCACACAGAGCGGACGTGTAAAAATCTATGCCCTGAAGACGGTTATCGAAGTTTTTACATTCTCTGTTTTAGTGAGATTTTGTTTAGATTGATTTTCTAAGCTTAAATTAATATTTATAAATTTATTTATAAAGGGAATCAGCAAAATCCAAGGCAATTGATTTATTTTTGAAATTCTTCAAATTTTCTGTTATTTTTTTGAAATCGTTAAATATTTTTGTTCAGCTTACATTCAAGCCTTGAATTTGCAAGTAGTGCGAATATAAATATAAATTTAATTTAGGAGAATAAAAATTAAGTTAAACTATATTTTCTTACTGTGTAGAAAAACAAACTGTTAGAAGGATTTGCGGCATTTATAACCAGACTAAATTTATAACTAGGCAATTCTTATGCTGTACTCGTCAAATTGATTTGCTGGCCTACTTTTTATGTCCTTTGGCCTTTTTGGCAGCCTGTATCGTGTGTATCCTGCAGTAGTGTTCGTATTTGTATATGTATTTGTATTTGTATTTGTATTTGTATTTGTATTTGTATTTGTATTTGTATTTGTATTTGTATTTGTATTTGTATTTGTAGTTGTATTTGTATTTGTATTTGTATTTGTATTTGTATTTGTAGTTGTATTTGTATTTGTATTTGTATTTGTATTTGTATTTGTATTTGTATTTGTATTTGTATTTGTATTTGTATTTGTATTTGTATTTGTATTTGTATTTGTATTTGTATTTGTATTTGTATTTGTATTTGTATTTGTATTTGTATTTGTATTTGTATTTGTATTTGTATTTGTATTTGTATTTGTATTTGTATTTGTATTTGTATTTGTATTTGTATTTGTATTTGTATTTGTATTTGTATTTGTATTTGTATTTGTATTTGTATTTGTATTTGTATTTGTATTTGTATTTGTATTTGTATTTGTATTTGTATTTGTATTTGTATTTGTATTTGTATTTGTATTTGTATTTGTATTTGTATTTGTATTTGTATTTGTATTTGTATTTGTATTTGTATTTGTATTTGTATTTGTATTTGTATTTGTATTTGTATTTGTTTTTGTATTTGTATTTGTATTTGTATTTGTATTTGTATTTGTATTTGTATTTGTATTTGTATTTGTATTTGTATTTGTATTTGTATTTGTATTTGTATTTGTATTTGTATTTGTATTTGTATTTGTATTTGTATTTGTATTTGTATTTGTATTTGTATTTGTATTTGTATTTGTATTTGTATTTGTATTTGTATTTGTATTTGTATTTGTATTTGTATTTGTATTTGTATTTGTATTTGTATTTGTATTTGTATTTGTATTTGTATTTGTATTTGTATTTGTATTTGTATTTGTATTTGTATTTGTATTTGTATTTGTATTTGTATTTGTATTTGTATTTGTATTTGTATTTGTAATTGTATTTGTATTTGTATTTGTATTTGTATTTGTATTTGTATTTGTATTTGTATTTGTATTTGTATTTGTATTTGTATTTGTATTTGTATTTGTATTTGTATTTGTATTTGTATTTGTATTTGTATTTGTATTTGTATTTGTATTTGTATTTGTATTTGTATTTGTATTTGTATTTGTATTTGTATTTGTATTTGTATTTGTATTTGTATTTGTATTTGTATTTGTATTTGTATTTGTATTTGTATTTGTATTTGTATTTGTATTTGTATTTGTATTTGTATTTGTATTTGTATTTGTATTTGTATTTGTATTTGTATTTGTATTTGTATTTGTATTTGTATTTGTATTTGTATTTGTATTTGTATTTGTATTTGTATTTGTATTTGTATTTGTATTTGTATTTGTATTTGTATTTGTATTTGTATTTGTATTTGTATTTGTATTTGTATTTGTATTTGTATTTGTATTTGTATTTGTTTTTGTATTTGTATTTGTATTTGTATTTGTATTTGTATTTGTATTTGTATTTGTATTTGTATTTGTATTTGTATTTGTATTTGTATTTGTATTTGTATTTGTATTTGTATTTGTATTTGTATTTGTATTTGTATTTGTATTTGTATTTGTATTTGTATTTGTATTTGTATTTGTATTTGTATTTGTATTTGTTTTTGTATTTGTATTTGTACTTGAATTTGTATTTGTGTGGCTGCAATTAATGAAGTTTTACCGTTAGCAGCGAAGCCATGTGTTGTGCTTTCGTTTAAGTGCGTCGACTTAATCTAAATTCTGGTCGAGAGCCATCAACAACATCAGTTTATATTCACTATATATGGCTAAGATGCTTGCATATTCTTAAGGAGGAGGCAAGTGGCAAGTGGCAGGCGGCAACTTGCAAGCGGCAAGCGGCCTCGGCGCGCTCTTTTAGTTAAATCGCCTCAAATGCCGTTTGTGCTTATGCCGAGTATCTTTTTTTGTAGCACATGCTGCATGCCACATGCCACAAGCTCAGAGTATACGTAGCAACATCAGCTGACATGCACAGTTGGGGAATACTGCGAGTACGTGCCGTGCTTCTGGTTAGATTTTAAGTACACTTTCTGCCATAAAAAATGCACCAAAATGCGCATTTGTGACAGCTGGACAGCTGCAGGGCAGGGACAACAACAACAACAACACCAACACCACCAGCAACAAAAACTCAACAACTGCACAAAACACAAGCAAAGCAAAACCTTCATCGCCTGCCACGCCCAACCAAGTAAAAACAAAATATATGAGTTTAAGTGATTTTATAACAGTCCGTTAGCACATGTTTTCATAAATGTTGCTTTTTATTAAATATTTGTCATAAGAATAAATATGCAGTGTTGTCACCTTGCAGCAATGTTCGTAGCATGCCACATTTCAAAGCACTGAACAATGTTTTGCGCATAGTTAGTTTGTTTTAGTTATGAATGAAGTTAGTTTTTGATGCTGCCCTGCCAACTTGTAGCTGTGGTGTTGCCAACTCATCAACAAATTACAATTTCTGTCAACAACTTATCAACACATTACAATTTCTGTCAACTAACATGAACCCTTGACATGACCTTGAAATAACAGACTTTAAGCTTTAATATTTTTAATTTTAGGCATGCTAAAGAGCTGTTCTATTTAGGATTTCGGTACACAGTTTTCTTTAATAAAGTCTAAGGAAAACTATGCTATGAAATTAGTTAAACTAAATTCTGAAAAACAATAGGACAAACAGGTAACCAGTTTATTTTCGACATAGTTATGACAGATGAAAACTTATAAAGAGCTTTTTCTATAGAGCATTACAACTTGTAATTTACAAGTCAAATATTAATAGGTAATTTTTACATCATTATTCAATAATTATACTCTGTTTTCCAAAATGGAAAAAAAGAGTATATTGGGTTTGTGAAATGTTCGTCCGTCCGTCCGTCTGTCCGTCCGTGTGTATGAACGCAGTTGTTTTTTACCACAGCTTTAAATCTAGAGCATCCAAACTTGGCATACATGTTGGTATATACCATAGTAAGACAAAGTGTCAAGATCTCCCCCCCAACCCCACCCCTTCCCCCACAAACCGCAAAAACCTATATCTTCCACAGTTTTACAGCTATAGTAACCAAATTTGACATAAAGACTACTGACCACATCCTTGACCGACCTGCCAAAAAAAAATATGCCACGCCCACTACCGCCCCCGCAAATGAGCTAAGTCTGTATCTCCTACACCCTTATAGCTAGAAACCCCAAATTCTGCAGTGTGACTCCATTTGAACTCTTCGATAGATTGGAGAAAAAAATTGTGCCACGCCCACCTCCGCCCCAGTAAGCGAGCGATCATTTTGACAAGTACGCGTCTCGCTCTGCTTTGGGCGTTTGCAGTGTTCTGCACTTAGTAGAAAGAATTTTATAGTTCGAAGCATATATATATAAGTAGTCTTTAAAATAATTTAATTTAATATACGTACAGAAAACACAGTATATCGCAGTCGGGTGAGCCCGACTGCAACGTTCTTACTTGTTTTTTATATAACTCAGGAATAGTTTTGATTTGGGTTAATTAGGTTTGTGAAATGTTCGTCTATAAACGTTCTTACTTATTACTTTAAAAATGGGTTATAGAGTGAATGAAGTTCTGCATAATGTATATAAAAGGCATGAGTTATCATCTCGGACTCTACAAAGTATATTAATTCTCCGTCTGTCTGTCTATCTATCAGCTCGTTCGTTTATCAATCCCTGTGAACGCGTCGATTTCAGGAACTGCAAGAGCTAAGCAGACCAAATTTGGTATGTAGGTTCTTGTATCCAATTCAACTTAATTTCAAATTTAAAGTACTCCTCCAAAAGACTGCAAATCGACCAAAAACAAAAAAATCATTTCCCACAATTTTAAAGATACACCCTTTTAACACGTACAGCTGCAAAAAAAAAAATAGCACCACCCTCACAAGATATGTTTCCAAAGCTGTCATGCTTAAATTTTTAGGTTTAAGAAACTTATGAATACGTTTTTAGAAGTAGAAAACTCTCAAAAAGCTAGAAATGTAAAAAAAAATAATAATTTGAAATACAGTTTACATATTTAAGAAATTGGATGAAAAATTAAGAAAGTCAGCGAAAACAATAACAGCACCACTTAAAATTATAAATGTGAGAAATATATAATAACTTTCTTACATAAAGTTAGTTGTCTATTAAAACTGTTATGTATGTCTTTTATCAACTTTGTACAATTTCATTCTGATCGGATATTAAACACCAAACTTAGTGGAGAATCTATTTTACCTCAGCTTAGGAGACAGAATCAGTTTTGCAGAAATGTAAAGATCACTGTTTGGTGGCGTTGCCGCTGAACTGCTTTAACTTTAACTGCTTGCTATTAATGCACTGCTTGTTTAATGCACTTGCCTGTGTAATTGAATACAAAGATGTGGCTGTGATTTTTAGAGTTGGTTGCAGGGAGTCTCTTAGTCGGGCACTCTTGACTAGAGCATTCTTACTTGTTTTCTATTATTTTTTAATTCATTTTCAATTTCAATTTCTAGATTTTTATAGAGTTCCTCTAGTTAAATTTTAAATCATGGACACTAATCGTCTGATTGAAAGATTTGATTAAAAATGTTATTGCCCTGCCCAGTTTTAACACCGGCGGACAAAGAGTGTATTGCAATGTTGCTTTTCTTTAAGCTTGAAAGTCTACTTTAAAATATAATCTGAACTCAATAAAGTTTGAATATTAAATAAATTTGGATAATAAATCACGGCCAAAAATACACTTTCGCATAGAAATTGGCTTACAAATGTTATGCCTTTCAGATTCTTATGTAATATTGAAATGGCACGCTTAAACCGTTTAATACTTAACCCATAGCAAATATAAATACCACAAATAAATATCTTGTTTAATTTCGAAAATAAAATGTTAAAGAACGCCTTTTAAGTTGCTGGTGAATAACAAAGAAAGCGCTTCGATATCAGAGGTAAAAGGGAAAGAAAAAGCTGAACAGAAACTGCATCAGGAACAGCACACGGCACAGGGCACACGGCACAGGGCACCCGGCACAGGGCACCCGGCACAGGGCACCCGGCACAGGCGGCAGGGCATATCCTCATTTTTTGATTTATGCGTCCACAGATTCTGATTCACATAAAATGCCTGCCCCAGTCTGCCAGTCTGCCAGTCTGTCTGTGTGTCTATCTGTCTATGTGTCTGTCTGGCAGCCAGCCCAGCCCAGCCAAAGGTAGAAAGCTCTCTCACAGAGTTCAGGCCATGGCAAAAATTATTAGCAACATCAACGCGAACGTTGTCCATGCAGCCGGACACCAACTGAGGCGATCTGTTGGCGGCTTATGTGGTTTGTGGCAGCAGACAGGAAAGCACCCTGAACCACCCCAGCAGCCCAGCACCCCAACCGACCCACCAAATGACAACCGCTGGCTATGACCGCACGCTGTTATCTTTATGACCGAGCGCTGAGGCCTTGCGTTTAGTATTTCTAATTTTTGACCGAAATTAAAGCCATTCAAGTTAACAAATATGCCGTAAAGCATGTCGAGTGTTGGGGAGGTGGAAGAAAAGACAGAGAGGTTGGCTTTCGCTGCGTTCAATTATTTGAGCTGTGAGACGCAGGTGAGGCACTTCGATACATTTTTATGGCCAGTAATAAGGCAAGTTTTGTTGACTGGCAGTTTATGGGGCGGCGCGTACGCTGCGTATGCGTGATGTGGCTGAACTCTGTTTTCTGCTCAGTTTTTTGGAGTATTAACGAAAACTCATTGTGGCATTTCAAATGAAACTAAGCGCTGTGTGTGTGTGTGTGTATGAATGCCACTGACTTTTCTGGGTTCAATGGCCCACGTTGGCCAAAATAAAAAATTAACAAAAAAAAGCGGCGAAAGATTGCGCGCAATAAATGAAAATGCCAAAATAAAAAGTTACTCATACGCCACGTTTGCCGGGCAACTGCAGCGACAATGTC
Organism: Hirtodrosophila cameraria; assembly: GCA_949708635.1. Classification (NCBI taxonomy): domain Eukaryota; kingdom Metazoa; phylum Arthropoda; class Insecta; order Diptera; family Drosophilidae; genus Hirtodrosophila; species Hirtodrosophila cameraria. The sequence continues at coordinate 33,915,579 of OX453090.1, read as the reverse complement.
CGCTGGGTTCAGTTTCAGTTTCAGTTTTTTTTTTCGGGCCATACAATCTCCGCTATTGCGCATACCGCGACCCCCCTCCCCCCCCACCACCATCGTCCTGTTGGCAGCGGAAGTTTGGGGTGTTGATAAAGCGGAAGCTGTGATAGTTGTACCACGGCTACTGCTCCTGCTACTGCTACTGCTACTGCTCCTGCTACTGCTACTGCTGCTGCTACTGCTGCCTGTTCCTGTTTCTGCTACTGTACAACGCTCCACTCAAAGCTCTGGGCACTTGCTTTTTGTTGTCGCCGTCGCGTGCAAAATTCTCGGTTGGTTTATTTGTGCCACACGTTGCTATTCTGCATCATTTTCTCGCAATTTTCACTGTGTTTTTTCCCCATTCGAAAATGTTCTTTCTGGTTTTTTTGATTGTTGTTGTTTGGTTTTTGTTGTTCGTGCTGCCTGCAGTTTCTCACGCGTAAGAGGCAACTTTTTACGAAGCTGTTCTTGTTGTTGCTACTATTTTTTGTTGGTGCTATTTGTTGAGCCCTGGCTACACTCAGCGCCATAAATATGCCGACGAATTTTATTTTAATTTTCTTTGCTGGCCGTTGCCAATGTTGTTGCGTTGTTGTCTCCCAGCGTTGCTCGTTACACTCGAAAGACATGTACAAAGGGCAAATTGGAAAAGTTTTATACAGTTTTACACACACACATGCGCTCCTTCGTGAAATACTCATATAAAGTTAGCCTGATGACATTGATAATGTTATTAACCAAAAAATATTTACAAAGCTGTGAAACAACTTCACAGTCCCATATTGCTATAAGTACTTTGACAACAACATTTTGAAATACTGAGTATGGAGACGACTTTTCATATTTAAGACCTGGCAGTTAATCAAGTTGAAAAGATGTTCACATTGCTTTCAACATTTGGAAAATATTTTTGTTGTATTCTTTTTTTTTTCTGTAATGCTTCGATTAGTTAAATATTTTGTTAAATATATTGAGCATTTAAAAAGCCAAAGCTATCATTTCGGTCTTTTGCCATTTTCAAATAGTATTCTTTTTAAACCGTTTCTTTTCCTACAAGGAGAAAAAAATTAAAATATTTTTTTTTGAATGATTTCACTCCAAACTGCCTCAAAGCTAACAAGAATAATAAATTGATTATGATTTTTTGAATTATGAGAATTAAGAACAATTTCAAAGTGATTTGATATATTTATAATACCTATCATATATAATATGGTATATTTATACAGAAGTTAGCAGTATAAATCATGGACAAAATTCTACTAATTTCTAACTCGCGTTTCTCTAAGTGCATACAGTTTTCGCACTTTCCTCGTATTTCTTTGCCATCCACCTATATTTTTTTTGCCGTGCGGTAGATCTTTTAGCTTTTATCCTGTTGCCTTAACAGCGGTCAACTTGAAGTCAACTACTCTGCCGAATAACGGCAGCAGATGGACAAGGATGGCAACAATTTTTTTATTTATTTTTTTTAATATTTCAGCGCTAATTTTTTTTTGTATCTTTTTGGGTTCGCAATAAAACGAGTTTTCCGTGTTGCAGGCAACGCCTGCGTTTTGTGCGCTGCACTTGGCGAGCGGAGTGGAAACTTCGTGTTTCATTATTTTAAATGCTCGACGGAGCAATAAAAATAATAATGAAGGTGGGTGCAAGTGAATATTAAAGGCCACTTACCAAGCAGAAGCAGCAGCAGCGTAAAGAGACAGGGAGAGTGAGAGAGAAAGAGAGAGACAGTGAAACGACAAGACGAAGACTTTTAATTACGAGACATAATGAAATCGGCTTGATTTATGTGGTTCGGTGGAGCGGACGATTATGGTACCACCTGCCTGTCAAAAGCAATGCCAACATGTTAATGTGGCTGCTGATGTGGGCGCATTTAAGTTGCGGCAAGGAAGACGAAGAAAGTGAAGAACTTGCTGACAGCATCTGCCACCAATTGCCAGGCACAATGCAACACAAAATGCGCGTCTATCATACGAGGCGCATAAGTTATGCAAACAGCACCACAGCCACAAAAACCACCAGCATGCCTGCCCCGCATGTGTGTAAGTGTGTGTGCGAATGTATGCGTATTGGAGAGTGTACACACACATACAAACACATACACACACACACTCGCACACAAATAAAGAACAAGAAACGAGTAAAAAGCGTGAGGCAAATGCGTTAAATGTCGTTTATCTTGATATATTCAGACTCAGTGACACACCCACACAGACGCAGCCTCACACACATTCAGTCAAGTTAACACACACACACAGGCTGATGCAGTGACACAGCAGCAATGTGGCACTTACGCAAACATGCAACGCCTGCAGCATATTTCCAATTCAAATTGCGAATATTGCAACAAATTTTTGCCATTGAAACTCCCGTTGCGCCCCGTTTTGCAAAAAGCCACGCGCACCACGGCCGATGTGCCGCCCACAAGTTGAGCATGCGAATGTGAATGTGAACAAAAAAAAAAAAGATTAAAAATCAAGTGTAAAATCTACGCTCAATTTGTTTTTAGTTTTTCGTTTTTGTTATGAGCGACGTTTGCAAGTTTTGATCGATGGTTGAATGGTTGGATAAGGATGTTGAGAGGATGCCGAGGATATATGGTGGATTGTAAATGTGCTAAGGATCTAGTCGCCGGTTAGCCAACTGATTATAGATGTAGGTGTGTGTGTGGCAGCTGCACATTTGCCAATCATCGCAATCATCACGGAATCAATTTTTGTGAAATGTTGCAAGTGGAATTGTTGCAGCTGTTGCAGCATATCCACAAGCCATGTGAGTATACATATGCTTATAGCAACCAGCAACTACTGACTTCAAATTGCTGTTTATAAAGTTGTCGTTGGCAGTCAGTGAGTCAAAGTTGTCAACATGCCACAAGCCACGATTGGACTCGCACTGGATTTTACTTGGGGTATGAGCGCATCGGTTTTGAGGCCAAATGCTGTATACTTTATTTTCGCTTGGCTTTTTATTAGAAACTTGTGGGCTTGCAACCAGCGAGAGCAACACCAATAACACCAACAGCAACACCACCGCCAACACCAGTATCACCAGTAACAACGGCAACCCCAGCAACTGCTGCTACTTTACAGCCACCTTTTTTGTGGAGCCTTTGACTGGCTCCCAGGCGAAATTTATTACTTCTCTAGCCCATAGTTGATGCTCTTTGACAAAACTTAAATTGAATAGACCAGACCACAGCACCGTAAGCTCTTAACCCTGCCAGAAGCCCAATAATCAGAGGGCAAAGTTCTTGCCACTGAAACTATTCACAACTTGCATTCACCAATTTGAAAGTGCTACCGGTTACTAAGTATGTACTACGAGTACTTACTTTACTGAATGAAAAATTTCTCAACCGAAGAGCAGCTTTACTAAGTCATCAAAGTTATGACTCAATTATCGCTCAGAAGTACTAAAAATGCACAACAATCTTAAAGTTTGCTTTTTCTTTGTAAACTATATATCTGAGTAGGAAAATCAAGATTTGAATTGAATTTGATAAGTAAAAATGATTCTATTCTGACTCGTTTTTGAATTGTTGTTGTAATTTCGAACATGTTGCCAAACACTTTTCGTTTTAGTTTTGACATATCAACAAAATATTTATGATTAAAAATTCAATAACAAAGACTTCTACACCAGGTATAAGTCTAGTGACGATGCACATTCAAGCCTCAACATTTCTGATATCTACTTTTATGATGAAGCATTTTAGATAAATTGTGAATTTTCTGAGAAACAAGCAACAAATTGTTTTTATTGTTTGTCAATAAAATATGTTGAAGTCTACATAAAAGCAAGTAAGTAAGCAACATTTTTGTTTTTCAGTGTAATTTGTGGTTGCCATGATATCTGGTGCTCAATTTTGTGACAGTATTATTCAACCCTTGCAGAGGTTATTATAATTTTGTCGCGAAAACTGATGAAATTGATGTAACTTGGCATAGATGCATCTTCTTGTTGCAGGTAGTACCTATAGTTGAATTGACCAGATCGCACCGCTATGAAATATGGCTGCCATAGGAAAGATTGGTTGAAAAATAAGTTTTTGTATGAAATTTTTTTTTGTTTTTCAAGATAACTCAACCAAACTCACTATGTCTCAGTTTAAACACTATACACACATGTTGACAAAATTTCATCGAAATCGGTCCACTGAATCTTATAGCTGCCATAGAAACAATCCGTTGAAAAATAAGTTTTCTTATGCAATTCTTTTCTGCAAGGGTATATATATTCGGCACGCCGAAGATTACATTTCTTTCTTGTTTTCAAATGACAATGGCTTTTACTCGCATCAATGGATTTAAAAATACTATGAAGGTTTTTTTAGAGAATTTCTCAAACTACCCAATGAAATTATTTATTATTTCCAGCACCCAAAAAATTATTTTTAAAATTTTTTCATTTTTGTCCACTTTCAATTTTATCAAATCTCATTCTTTTTCTTTCTTTTATAAGCTTAATTTTAATTTTTGGAACGGCAAATTAAATTTGAAATGAGATCGATGGAGAACAATCTTGACTGTTGCTTTCTCTCATTTTTTACTCCCTGCTCCCAAAAAATGGGAAAAAGGGAGTTATAAAGTACTGCAAATGTGTGTAACAGACAGAAGGAGGCATTTCCGACTATATAAACTATATTTATTCTTGATCAGGATCAACAGCCGAGACGAACTAGCCATGTCCGTCTGTCTGTCCGTCTGTCCGTATGAACACACAGATCTCAGAGACTATAAGAGCTAGAGACACCCCCGCACCCCCGCAAATCGCAAAAGACTCCCACAGCCACAATTTTAAAGATAAACTTGGACAGTGCATGTCAAACTGTTGTTTCTGCCTGCTGAGACAGGGGAAATAAGTTCTTCCATAACTTTGGTGCTATTTATCCGATCGTGTTGAAATTTACACATCCGAGCTTTATCTTTAAAATTGTGGCTGTGGGAGTCTTTTGCGATTTGCGGTGGTGCGGGGGGGTGCATCCGAAATTTGAAATAAACTTGATCTGCGTATGGTATACAGGAACCTGCATGCCAAGTTTGGTGTTTCTAGCTCTTATAGTCTCTGAGATCGACGCGTTCATACAGACGGACAGACGGACAGACAGACGGACATGGCTAGTTCGTCTCGGCTGTTGATCCTGATCAAGAATATATATAGTTTATATAGTCGGAAATGCCTCCTTCTGTCTGTTACACACATTTGCAGTACTTTATAACTCCCTTTTTCCCATTTTTAATGGAAACAGGGAGTAAATATAAAATTTTATCGCTGAAAGTTCTGTAGCTGAATGGACACTTGTGTTGATCAGTGTTTTCTATGCTATATGTTGTATTCAAAATATAGAGAAATCATTAGTATTCAAAGCAAACAAAAACAGCAGGAGAGAGTCCTGTACTAAGGATTAGACAAGCACACTGGTTTCCCAACGCTCTGCTGAATAGTTTGGCTTTTTATAGAGATGGCCATATTCTAAGATTGGTAACAATTGGCAAAGTCAGCAGTTTTTCTGCTTTTTTTTCTTCACTTTGTTGTTTTTTGTTTGAGTCCAGCTTTTAACTCGTCGCTTTATTTAAAATTTTTATGGTACTTGTTCCCATTCTCGTTCCCATTCTCTTTGTTTTTGCTTCTTGCTCGGTATATACATACATATAAATGTATTTGTATGTATGTTTGTACATAAGTAAAACACATACTACATGCAGCAGCAGTTTTTCTGCTCCTAGCATGAGTATTTACCGGAACTGGTGTACAAACAGACTCAATGTGAGCACACACATTGGGAACAGCATCTGCATTTGGAATTGGCCCCGGACACAGAGAGAGATACGATTCGAGGAGTGGCACCATGAGGCAAAAGCTTTGTTTCCACTTGCCACCTGGCATTTACGAGTACTCGACGACCAACTCGTAAATGCATTATCGCTGCCATTCACGGCATTATAGGCGGGCATGTAAACACCATTAGGACATCAAGTGTTTTGCCATCCCTGAATAATTTAGGCGACGCTTTAAACGCTGCCACGTTGCACGTTCCACCGTTGCATCGTTGCATCGTTGCATCGTTGCACCTGCCCGTCTACTGAGCTGACACCCACATCCACTACACCAACAACGCCCAACACTCAACACCCAGCAGCCACACACTTGTGACCATTTCAGGGGCAAGGGAAAGCGCGCAGGGTGCAGCAAATAGAGGGTGAAGGCTGCTAGCGTATGATTATGATGAAAGCTGCCCCATTGCTGAGAACCCGTTTAAACGGCGGCCCACTGGAGCCGACAGTAAATATTTAATTTGCTACTGCTGCCAGTTGCCAGTTGCAGTCGCAGCTACTAGCTACCAGTTCCCAGTTACCAGTTTCAGTTGCAAGCTGCGCAAAGCTGTGGCAGCCATTATCGGTGCTGGCAGCTTTTGCCAAAGCCAAATTAGCCAACACAACTATATAGAAACATTGAATTACTTTTGAAAGTTGTGCACCTGTATATAAAAAATTTTTTGAAAAAAAAAGGAAAAAAGAGTATATTGGGTTTGTGAAATGTCCGTCTGTCCGTCTGTCCGTCCGTCCGTCTGTATGAACACAGGTTTTTTCCACAGTTTTGAAGCTAGAGCAACCAAACTTGGTATACATGTTGGCATATACCATAGTAAGACAAAGTGTCAAGATCTCCCACCAACCCCCACCCCTTCCCCCACAAACCGAAAAAACCTATATCTTCCACAGTTTTATAGCTAGAGTAACCAAATTTAGCACAAGGGCTACTAATCACATCCTTGATTGATCTGACAAAAAAAATTTGGCCACGCCCACCCCCAAAAATGAGAAAAGTCTGTATCTCCCCCACCCCAGTAGCTAGAGTCCCCAAATTTTGCAGGTTGAATTCTATTGCCCTATTTAATAGATTGTATAAAAATAAATTTGCCACGCCCACCTCCACCCTTGCAATCGACCAAAGTTTGTTTCTCCCCACCTCTAGAACGGGCCCAACCAAACTTAAATTGATGGCAAAATTTGAAAGATTTGAGCAAAAATATAATTGCCACGCCCACTTCTGACTCCGCAAAGAGGCGAAAAAAAGAGTATATCGCAGTCGGGTCCATCCGACTGCAACGTTCGTACTTGTTATTATAATGATCTATAATACGAATTATTACTTCAATTTTAAAATATAAATCACTACTAAGAATTATTTCGTAACTTTTATTCAGGCCTGTACCGAATACGTATTCCGTTCGAATTTTGCGAAAACGGAATTGCAGTTGCTGTTCTGAAGTACTCATAACGTCAAACGTTTACGTTTTTAAAAGATTTTTTTTTTTGCCAGTATAATGAAAAGTAATTGTCTGATAACAAAAGGAATTCAAAAACTCAAATTTTTATATTCTCCATTATATTTGGAAAATAATTAGTCAACTTAATCATTACACTAAAGTCAAGTAATACATTTAATATTTAATTGAAAAACTGTCTGTAAAACAGAAGCGAAAACGTAGCTGTTCTCGATTCATCAATGCCTACTATATGCCAACTTAATAGTCTTTTTAAAATTAAAACTTGGTTTCGAACTCGGTTTCGAAAAAGAGAAACCGAAACCATTCCAATCGGAAATCCGAACAGTTATTCGTAAATCGGTCAGCATTCGTTCTGGATTTTTTAAAATCGTATTGAATTCGGAACAAGCCAGGTTACATAAATTAGAAATCTCTTACGAAATAACTTTAATTTTAAAACTCATTTCTAACTCTTATTCGTTAACTTTTATGTTCCAATTTGGTTTTATAAATTATTCCATTTTTTGGAAACTTAAAGATTATACCAATTTTTTGGTGAATTCCAAAATTTTGTAGTAAATTTTCTTCAATAATGAAATAACTCTTATTTTCGGTCTCTGCTTAAAAATGAAAGCTACAACGGCTTATTCCAGATTTCACTTTCACGACAATTCCACCGAATGAATATCATTTGAGCTCTGATATTCACAATGCATTTTGCTTCAAAAACTTTATTTTTTTTTTGTGTCAAACTTCACAAAAGCTATGATTCACTTTACTTTAGTTCACTTTGCTTCACTTTATGTTAATACACTTTTTTCATGCAGAAAACATACGATAGAGAAACATATGCAGCTTTTATATGGTTTCGAATTATGAATAATAACTTTTGTTCAGCACTGTTTGAAGTGAAGTAAAAACTTTCAACAAAGTTGACAGCCACGTCAGTCATTAATTTCCAACTCGATAGCAGTTGATGTTGCTGCGACCTGAACAAACATTGACACAAAATTAGCACTAATAAAAAGGAACAGAATGCTACCAAACACCCAACACCCAACACCCAAACACCCAAACAACCAAGTCAATGCCAAACAACATCGCACTCGAATACTCTGTCTGAGCAGCTGCTCAAATGAATGAATGATGTGCTCGCTGGCAAATACAAAACTTGTGGCAATGTCAGCTCAAGGCTGCGACTGAGTTGAGTTGCTACGTGCAGCATTAAATGGGAGGCGCCACTCATCGATATTGTGATGCTGTTGCATTCACAACGACTACACCTGCAGCAGTGTGCCTTAATTGATTGTTTGATTAATTGATTGGCGAACGAATTGTTAATTTAAGACAAGCTAACAAACGATGCTTGCAGCAGCTAGTGAAAAATGTCTGCCTGTCAAATCAACTTGAAGCGGAAACGGAAATTTAAAGCAAAATGAGGGCAACTTGTACCGTTCCAGAAACTCAATCTCTGAGCGAAGCGAGCGTCCACTTTGCTGCTTCAATGGCTGTTCACCAGATTGTGGGTCGTGGTCTGATGGTCTGATGTTGGGCCAATTAGTTGACTGTCACCGTCGCCGTAGACGTTAGTTTCAGCGTCAGCTTTAGCTTCAGCGTCAGCGTCACCTGTCAGCGGCATTGGCGATGGAAACAATGACAAGTCGAGCGTGGCATTAACTTCTGCCTCTCTATATTTTAAAGTTGCGGTTAGAGTCTAACCGCCGCTGCATACAAATGCCTGTGTAGGGAAGGAGGTAGGAAGGCAGTGAGGCAGCGAGGCAGGTGCTACTGTTGCATTTACCAAGTGGAGTTGCCGGCGATAGCCCGTGCAACTAACCGTCGGGCTCTGCAATTAAGAAATGCCATGCACAGCAAATGCAAAAGCAACGGCCGAGAGAATGCTGAGATAAACGGCAACAAAAACACACACACACACACACACATAGCAGGCAGACAGAGTCACGTGCGCACACATACACTGACATGAGCACACATACATTCCTTCTTATATAAAACTCAAATGGTTGTCTGCTGCTGCTGCTGCTGTTGTCACCGTTACTATAATTTCGACAGCCATCTTGTCGCCTGACCGTCCCCCGTTTTGCCCCTCGTCTGCATCCCCATCCTGCCAACCGACAGGGGTCAACGGCACAAACAATGCTCGGCGAGTAGTGGCAGCGAACGAGCAACGGAAAGCCAAAACTAACGAGTAGAAGCTCTCGTCCAACAGATGTCCGCAGTGATGGACTCAAATTAGTATACTCTGTTTTCCAAAGCAACGAAAAGAGTATATTCTCGTTGTACAATTTAAGTCTATCGGTGGTGTCACGGAAACCTCTAACGATTTTGTTTTCGGTTGCTTTTGGTGTCACAAAAGTTCGAGAAATTTCATTTCTTTAAAATTTTGTTTTCGAAATTTTATTAGTTTTGTTTAAGTCAAGATTTTTTTTTAAGTTTAGTCTTAATGTTGTAAGAGAATTTTGTTTTAATATATATATATAATATAACAACTCTATAAAAATAATTTAGTAATTTAATAAAAATGTACAATAAGTACATTTAATTTGAAGCAAGTGTTCAGGTCTATGCTCGGTTTATTTGCGCTTTTGACTATTTAACTAAAGATTTTGTTAAATACAAATTAAATTTATTTAACAAATAATTTGTTAATAAAAACTAATGCACATTACTTAGAAAAATATTTTTGTTTCAAGTGTAAAGATTGTTCTTATTTTTCACAATTGTTTTGTGGAAGCATTTCCCCAAAGAGATTTCAGTGATTTCAAGAGTGTTACGGAAACCCTTTCCAACCGTTCTATATTAGTTCTATACTTAGTTATTTCTATTTTGAATTCTAGTTCGTAGCATCTATAGCATCTATTGCGGATTAAATATTTAAATATATTTTCATTGAAGTTTTTTCAAAAATTCAGGGCTTAGAGCCAATAAAAAGCTGTTTTAAACTTTTTTAACACGCCATTTAATAAAAAAATATATTTGCGTCATTTTTGTTATTGTCGTTTGACGTTTTTATTGGAATTATATTTTATATTTTATTTATAATTAATGTGCATGGCCTCAAATGCAATGAGGAATGAAATCAAATAACATTTCATTTATTTGACATAATATCTTCTAATATTGAAAAACTTTTGACAGAAAATACATAAAAGTTTTCATTACACATTGTGAATATATGTACATCAGTTTGGACTTATATTCGCTGAAGTTTAAAAGCCAACATTGCAGCATAATATCCATATATAGAAAATCTGCATTGTCGTTAAAGTCTATAAGGCTTTAATGAAAATGACAAATTCTAAATTTAAACAACTCATTACAAGCAGAAGAGAGTATACTGCAGTCGGTAGTAACGTTCTTGCTTACATTTTTTCTTGCTCGGGCTTTAATGATTGCTGCAAACCTCTAAAAGTTTTATGTGTGGGTAAATCATTTAACACAGATTACGGCTTATAAAAGCACACCAAATTTTGATGCTCATTCAACTCTTTACTTTTTATATACGAAAGTATTTACAAGCAAAAAGCACTAGGTGAAACTGTATATAAAAAATATTTACACTTTTTATTCATGTTAAGTGTACAATGAATGTACATACATATTTGTTAAAGATTATGAAGTACTTTTGAAGCAGATTACCGAGCAAAAGTCACTCTGTCTGAAATTAATGCAAAACATTTACGAACGTTGAATGTGTGGTCTGTTTATGTTGATTATAATCAGGATTAGCGTGATCTCCATGAAATAGAAAACGTGTTTTTCTCGACAAAAAAGAAGTTGACATTCGAGCATGCTTATATTATGTTGGTAATTGGTAATTATCAACATTTTTCCAACGAAGAATTTAAATTTTCATATTCATCAGAGCTTCACGAAATGTAAGACATTCTGTCTTGACATTGATATCTGCTCAAAATTGATGCATATTAAGTTTGAATTCCTCACATTACATTTGCCAACCCCAACAAAAGCCCAGCGTGCAAAGGACTAATGAGCTCAATGGGCACATGAATATGCTTGCAGGCTTTTGTGCGAATTGCAATTCTGTATTTAGATACATAAACGTTTAATATTATATCATTTCTAAAAAAATATTTATACACATATTTAATTCAAATACAAATCTATTTTCTAGTGTCTGGCGTGCAGGAAGCAAATAGTGCAGCTCTAAAAAACATAGAGGTCAAAAATCCTGCCCTCCAGCCTGCTTGGTTCTCTACCCGCATTTAGGAGTACATATTGCCAGCTGCTAGCAAACAATTGTTTTTCTTTTCTTTTATTTTGTTTTTTTTTTTTTTTGTGTTTCGTTTTATTCCGCTTTGCCATTTCCTATTTACAGCTAACAGTTTTCAATTCCATTTTGCACAATCCTCTTCAGCTGCCCCACAAATGTTAACCATGGCCTGTGGGCCCGCCCAGCAGCTAAAGTCAAGCTGGCTAACTAGTCGCGAGAATTGCTGCAAACTACTGCTCCTTATTCTCATTTTGCTCCTTTTAAGGGTCCAACTGCTGCGGAGATGCTCGCTTATTAATCGTGTGGCAACCTTATAGAGTTTTCATCGAAATAAGAATTTTGTGCAGATTTTGAATTGTTGATTAAATTGTTAACATACGTGTCGATTAAAAATTAAATTTTATATTGTTTTTAAATCTTCAAAGATTTAAAACAAGAATTAAAGAAACCCAAATATTTTGAACGGTTCCAACTTCCACTTTCGGAGCAGCTTCACAAAACTTTTTAAAGCATTCTCTTAGGATGAACTTTCAAAATCAATTTTATACTTTTATATATATAAACTAGCATTTTCCGGCGGGCAGTGCTACGTCCTGTATAAATGTATAGATCTTTGAAAATGAGTTTGAGGCAAATCGCTCAAAAACTCAACTTCCTCAATTTGTACCACCCACATTCCTTACAGGAGGGTGAACTTTCTGCAAAATTGGTATGCAGTCATTGCTTAATTTTCACATCGATTTCTGAAAATGAATTTGAGCCCAATCGAGTGAGAAACAGCTTAGTTGGATACAACAATTTTCTGACCATTTTCCGATTTTTCTGTAGGGTTTTTAAAAACTTTATAATTTTTTTATACTCTGTTTTCCAAAATGGAAAAAAAGAGTATATTGGGTTTGTGAAATGTCCGTCTGTCCGTCTGTCCGTCCGTCTGTCCGTATGAACGCAGGTTTTTTCCACAGTTTTGAAGCTAGAGCAACCAAACTTGGTGTACATGTTGGTATATACCATAGGCAGACAAAGTGTCAAGATTTCCCCCCCACCCCCACCCCTTCCCCCACAAACCGCAAAAATCTATATCTTCTGCAGTTTTACAGCTAGAGTCACCAAATTTGGCATGAAGACTACTGATGACATTCTCGACCGATCTGTAAAAAAAAAAATGCCACGCCCACTACCGCCCCTGAAAATGAGCAAAATCTGTATCTCCTACACCCTTATAGCTAGAAACCCCAAATTTTGCAGTATGAATACTTTCGATCTCATCGATAGTTTGGAGAAAAAAATTTTGACACGCCCACCCCCGCCCCCGTAAACAGAAAACAGAGTATATCGCAGTCGGGTTAGCCTGACTGCAACGTTCTTACTTGTTATATTTTGTTTTGTAGAGGTTGGTAAATGAGTCTGAAGCAAATCGCACTTAAGCTAAAGTTTCGCCCATATAACCTTGACCACCCACTTGCCAGGGATGTGAATTTTCCGGAAAATTGGTTTGCAGACATAAATTATTTTTTAAATAGATCTTTGAAAATGAATTGGAAGCTGATCGGATAGAAATCAAAAAAGTTGCACCCTGCGTTGATTGCCTATCGCCAATAGCCAGTGAGGACAAACTCTTTTATTTATATAGAGATTAGTTTGATACTAAAATTCAGAAACATATCGATAATCATTTAGTGTTTTTCAATACTTATTTTGATTCTTTCAGGGCTACATACTCATCGCATTATACATAAATGAACAATCGATATAAATGCAGCTTCAATAAATTTTAAAATAAAATAAACTTAGCAAAGCAACGGTGCCACCATCGCTTATCGATTGTTCTTTTCAATCTCAATCATTATCGATTGTTTTTTAAATTATAAAACAAACATGAGTTTAATTATGGTAGCATATTTTTGAAGTTAAGAGTTTATACAACCAAAAAGCGTGTATTAATACATGATTTTTGCTCTTATAGTAATATTGTAATTGTTATCCCTAACACCTCTCGTTGCACGCTGCTTCTTCTTATACGTTTGCTTCTTCTTTTTTCTCGCTACTCGTTATTCCTGAATTGGTCTTAACTTTGTGTTGGCAAATTAGCATCAATCTCGTCGACTGGGTTCTATTCTTTTCTGTTCTGTTCTGTTCCGTTCTGTCCTGTTGCCAGGGATACAGTGAATAATTCTCAATTTATATTTGCCTGGCCTGCGTTTAATTCAATTTGACTGCCGGGCGCACTTGACGCTCAGGTTAAGTATCTTTGATGCCGTCATTATGAGGCAGTCGCTGTGGCTTTAATCAAATTTACCGCTACTTGAATGATTTACCTGTGAAAAGTGAGCACAAGTGGATAACTGTGGAGTCAAGTTGAGTTAGAAGTCGAGTTAAGCGCGTAAGTGAGCCTTAATAAATAATATAACAAGTTAAGGACACACAGGATTCAAATGCTAATGTCAAAAACAAAGCTGTGGCATGCAGCAATTATAACTTTAATTAGTTATACGCACTGTGGCCCAGACTAAAGACCACTGGGACAGCACGCATTTAAATGACGGGCCTAGAATAGAGGAAAAGGACAAAAAAGCCACTTAAAAGAACTAAGAAGCAGCAGCACATACGATGTGATTCTCTTCTCTCCACATTGCCACTTGCTGACTTATGCGAACATCTAAATACATAGGTCTGTCTGTCTTTATCGCACTTCAAGCACATCTCTGTTCTCTATGTGTGTGTGTATGTGTGTGTGTGTGTGTGTGTGTGTGTGTGTGTGTGTGTGTGTGTGTGTGTGTGTGTGTGTGTGTGTGTGTGTGTGTGTGTGTGTGTGTGTGTGTGTGTGTGTGTGTGTGTGTGTGTGTATGTGTATGTGTGTGTGTGTGTGTGTGTGTGTGTGTGTGTGTGTGTGTGTGTGTGTGTGTGTGTGTGTGTGTTCTGTGTGTTGTTTTTGTTGTGCAAATATATGCTGAAATTAGCAAAATTATAGCTACTTATGCGGCTTGGTGTTTTCTTAGCCATTTGTGAATACAATTTTGGCTGCCCAACCAAACCGCAGTCATTAAAATGCTTAATGTGGCCAGGCAGACGACGCCTTCTGCTGCAGTCGAATGTCTAGAAGCGCTTGAATTTCTTTCTGATTTGTTTCAGTGCATACCCTGTAAGTGTGTGAAATTCAATGTGTAGGCAGCAGAAATAACTTTATCAACTTGAAACTTGAATACAAATACAAGTATACTCATGAAAACTTCAAAGCTTCTTTAATGCAATTTTTTTACTTGTTCAATTATTTATTGAGCACAATTTTATGTTGTATTTTTGATAATCACATTCAGTCCTGTTCACATTTCCGAGAGATTTAATTCCGAATCGCTTTCGATTTTGTATTCCTCTTGTCAAATAAAACATCAATCATTTTGGAATACTTTGAAATACACTGTCTACAAAGCAAAAACTTTTCAATCTTTCATCAATGCATCGATATCGGAATCGGAATCGGAAATGCAAGCAGCCATGATTCATTTTAAAATTAATCAACTCGATTGCACTATCTATACTATGCTGCTTATTAGTATTTTTAAGCTGGTTTCAATGATTTTTAAAATATGAGGTAGAAAATTAAATCAATCATATTATTATTAAACTAATAATAATGATATACGTATATATATATTTTTCTTTATTTTTATTGTTGAAGATTTGCAGATTTCGTTTTCCGTTCGAAATTTGCGGAAATGGAATTGGTTGCTGTTCTTAGGTACTCAAAACGTCAGAAGTTTTACTTTTTTGCGTGTGGAATAAAAAGTAATTGTCTGATTAAAAGAGGAACTCAAATATATACATAAATATATAAATATATTCTTCATCAAATTTGGAAAAGAATTAGTCAATTTATTCATCAGATTAAAGTCAAATAACATGTTTAATATTAAATTGAAAAACTGTCTGTAAAACAGAAGCAAAAATGTGCAAGAAAACGTAGCTGTTCTCGATTCAGCAATACCTACTAGATGCCAACTATATAGACTTTTGTAAGCTCGGGTTCGACCTCGTTTTCGAAAAAAGGAAAACGAAACCACACCACTCGGAAGTCAAAACAGTAAAACATAAATCGTTCGGAATTCACTCGCTTATACTTTTCAAATACGTACTAAATTCGGATCAGGCCTGTACACATTTGCATTTTTAAATATTTCCTTTAAGTGTCGTCAGTTGTTATCGTTTGGCAAAACTATCGATAGTTGTAAGCAATACAGGGAATGGCACAGTTAAACTTTCAATAGGACCAAGCGCACAATTCACCTGCTATACTTGTAACTGCTACAGCCATAAAATGTGGTCAGTTGGTAGTGTGGGGCATCGTTCGAATACATTTAACGCCCACTGTTTGCTTAAATGCTTAAATGGCTTTGTACTAGTTTTGTGGGTGCCGATTGCCCAATTGTCAGCGGAGAGAGTATCTGGCAGTCGTTCTCGCTGTTAGGGTAATAACCCTACCTCCCCCCGCTCACAGTGCCTGGCTGTCTGCTTGCTCAATAAATATCGTAAATAAATTTGAATTCAATGGTATTTTTTATACAAGTTGAAATATTCCCCTGCCTGTCTCGCTTTTACCCATCTGTCTGAGAGATATGTGTGTGTGTGTGTGTGTGTGTGTGTGTGTATTTGTGTACATATGGATGTGGGTGTTTTATTTATTATTTACATATCCGTTTACGTTTATTTATACTAAATTGCTTTTTGTTCGCTGGCTAACGAATCGTTTTCGTTTTTATGCTTGCCAAAAGTGACGTTATATTTTTATTATACCCTGTTTGAAAGACTTGAAAGATTTTTATAATGGATCGAAATAACTTGAAAGTTACAGGATCTCCTTACGATCTTATAAGTCTCGCCAATTTCTGTTGGATGCTATTTGGCATCAAACTAAACAAAAATGGGAAAAGATGAAAAATCAAGTTGTGCAAAGATAAGCCAATATATTGATTCATATAGATTTATCAAATGTATTAAACATGCGTATTTATGTAAGAAACTTTACAAGCTTGAGATACAAAATTGGGTATTTAGATTTCAGTAAACTTTTAGATGAAGATCAATTTATTTTGAAGCTTCAAATATGCCTACGATAAAAAGAAAATAAAAACCACAATTTAAAATAAAATCAGGTTAAACATTTGCTTCAGAGAAATTCCAGCATGCTTGCTAAACGATTGAACTCTTAAACTTTTCAAACGATTGAATAATAATAAACAAAAGAGTTATTCAAGTAACAATAACCATTGTGAATTTCTGTGAAAAGTGGGCAGCAGTCCTTGTGTTTGCACTTGGGTACAGGATTAATGCCTATCCTAGATTTCGAGCAAACATACTTTTGTCAAAACTAAAACAATTTTCATGCAAAATAACATGTTGGTCATAATTTATCCTCTCGTTTTATTTGGCATCTAAATGTTATTCAATTGTAAAAATATCATATGTATATTGTTTTGTGTCTCTTTGATTTTATTTTTTTTCTTTTTTTTTGGTAGGAATTGTCTGTTTAATGTTTTCAACACAATCGTACAATGTTATTTACATACATTACAATGTATTATTCAATCATCGAACATCGAGAATTAAATATTTTTTTTGTAAAGGCAATAACGAAGTAGATGGGAGACATCCATGCAGCAAACAAATGCAACTAATGTAATTTGATAAAAGGTCGCTTCATCACCAGATGATGAGTCTTCCTTTAACTGAAAAATTCAATTTTAATTTCCTGCAACAGTTGATCAAGCCGTTGCAAAGAATTATATGATGAATGAACTCCATTCGCATTGATTTAAGAGCGGAACTCAATATTATTTTATGAAAACACAAGAAAGAAATGCTATCTTCGGCTTGCCGAAGATATATACCCTTGCAGAAAAGATTTGCATAAGAAAACTTATTTTTCAACCGATCGTTCCTATGGTAGCTATAAGATACAGTGATCCGATTTTAATCAAATTTGGTCAACATGTGTAGAACGTGCTTTAATTCAGATATAGTGAGTTTGGTCGAGATGCTTTGAAAAACACAAAAGTTTTCCTACAGAAACTTATTTTTAACCGATTGTTGCCATGACAGCTATATGTTATAGTTTTCCGATCTGGCCAATTCAACTATAGATACTACCTGCAATAAGAATAAGCATCTGTGCCTAGTTTCATCAAGATAGCTCCAGAAGAAAGTCTTGAAAAACGCATATAAACAGACAGACAGACGGACATGACGCGGCTGTTGATGCTGATCACGACTATACAAATTTCTTTTTTCTGAGTCGTCTCCTTCAATGCGTTACACTTTTCGTGACAAAATTGCAATACCCTCTGCAAACTGAATATGAAAATTACTTTTAACCAGGGAGGGACCGTAACGGTTATAACTTTTATCATAAAAAGCAATATTCAATAGTTAATGTTAACCTTTTATATTAAAAACCAATAAGTTACAGTTATTTTTGATTTTTAAATAATTCCTCATAAGATAACAGTTATTTTATTTTTTTTGATTTTTTGATTTTATTTTTTCAATCTATAAATAACTATTTATTTCTGATTTTTATAATAAAAATCAAAAATAACAGTTATCTTATGATTTTTATTATACAAATCAGAAATAAAAATCAAAAAATAACTGTTATGAAAAAGTCTTTTAAATAAAAATCAGTCATTGACTTTTATTTAAAAAGCAAAAATATCAAAATCAGTCAATGACTTTTATTTTCGTTTTTGAAAATAAAAGTCTTTGTTGCATATCTCAATGATAGTAATAGATAGAAGCACCAAATTTAATATACATCATCTAAACACGCATAGAAATCTCTTGACATAAGACACGCCCCCCTCCGCCATTTATTTTTGTACATAAAAAATTATTTTTGCTTGCAAGCATGTTAACTTTTTATTTTTTACTGGCTCGTGCAAGCTATAGAAAATTGAAAAAAAAATTGATAAATAATTTTTGTTTATTATTATTATTATGCAGCTTTATGTTGTTATATACAAGTTATAATTCACTAGTACCCTATGGTACAGGGTTTACAAATAAAGGGCGGAGGGGGGCGTGTCTTATGTCAAGAGATTTTTATGCGTGTTTAGATGATGTATATTAAATTTGGTGCTTCTATCTATTAAGATCATTGAGATATGCAACAAAGACTTTTATTTTCAAAAACGAAAATAAAAATCATTGACTGATTTTTATATTTTTGCTTTTTAAATAAAAGTCAATGACTGATTTTTATTTAAAAGACTTTTTCATAACAGTTATTTTTGTAATAAAAATCAACAATAACAATTATTTTTGTGAGCAAAAAATAAAAATCATAAAATTACTCTTATTTGTGATTTTAATTAAAAAAATAAAAAAAATAACTGTTATTTATGGAGCAAAAAAGTATTAATCAAAGATAATTGTTATTTAAATATTTTTATACTAAAAATTAAAAAATAGCCGTTAAAAATTATTTTTATAATAAAAATTGAAAAATATAGGTTTATTGCAGAATTATAGACGGGAAGTAAATACAAGTCATTTGGTGTTTTCAAAAGTAGCCTAACACGTCTTCTTATCTATGCTTTTTTTGGTTAAAAATTTTACGATAACAGTTATTTTCGGTCCCTGCTTTTAACCATTCTAAATATTGGAAGAAACTTCTGATGCAAAAAGTGTTTTTGCAAATGGAAACTGACACTACAATGAGAACCATTCAAGCATTTTGAGCGATGATGAAACGTAACAATACTTATATAAAATATAAGTCCTTTGCCCGGCAACAAGCCCCATTCTCATTCCTATCACCAACACTAAGCCCATACTCAATTTGCTTTCCGTTTAATCCATTAGATATGCATTCACAAAGAACAAAGCACCCACATCCGCCCCAACTCGCGTGCTATGCCTATGCCAATGCAGTTTATACTGAATTTGTGCCACGCCCACATGACGCCCACATGCTAACCAATATGAAGGCATGCAGGCAGTCAGCCGGCTTTGGTTTTTATGGTTTATTTTCAATGCATTCATTTCAGGTGCTGAACAAAAAAAAAATAATAAAAAAAAACTTGGTTACTTTGCATAATTTATTAAATACGAGCAGTTCCTCTTCTCAGTTTCAGTTTTGGTTCTAGCCTCAATCCCTGACTCCAACTCCAGTTTCAGCTTCAGTTTCAGCTTCAGCCCACGCTATCATCAGCCGTAGCCGCATCCTTGTTTCAATGTGTTCCCCGCTTTTGTTGCAAATCTACTCGCGGTATATTCTGTGCCTTTGCGCTTTTGCTCTTTCGGTTTTACAGTTTGTTCAGTTTTTCGGTTTTGTATACTCTGTACCCAAAGTCAAAAGGGGTATATGCAGTTAAAAGCAATTTATCTGTGAAACTTTTAAAGCTACTTCATTTTGATATTTAACCGTTTTTAGAGTGGCAAAACAACACTCGATTGTTTCGATATGTGTAAATTAAACTATGAATACTAGAGATGGGAACGGGCTAGGAAATTCGATGATGCCCGTCCCAAATCAGAAATGTATTGTACCGTTTCGCCTGTTCCGCTTATCCGGAATCCCGCTTGATGTTCTTATACCCAACGAAATTTAAGTACATTTTTTGTTTATAATTTTTCTCATTACTAACATTTAACTATCGATTTCTCTATAGACCTGTTCTTTTAAGGACTAAACAAATCGTATAGCCTGAATGGTTAGGTTAGGTTACATAAAACTTAATTTTTTTTAGTCGCAACTTTTTTCCTCAGAATTCTCCTTCCAACCCCATCTCTAATCTAAATTATCGATAACACAACTTAAGACTTGAGAGCAAAAACAAAGGCATCGATAGTGACAACAATTTCGAACAATCATTATTTAAATAAAAAAACTAATGAAGGGAGTATATAATAGTCGGTAGCTTTTGAATACAACGCTTTAGCTTATTTGTTTTTGGGTTCTTTTTTGTTCGCTTTTTTAACGTGTGCTGTGCCCGCTTCTTAGTTTTTTTGTTTGTTGTTGTTCTTTTTTTTTTGATGGAAATGCTTATGCTAATGTTTGGCACATACATATACCCCACTGCCCCTGCCCCTTCCTCTAAAGCATGTGATGCCAACACAAATGCTGCAAATTTAATGAAATATTCTGAGTTTGTGTGTGAGTAAGACTTTAATGAGCTTACCATGCGGGCACACACAAACACAGAGATACTCTTGCTTAGAAAAGAGAGCGAGGAGGAGGATTGGGCATGAAAGTGGAAGTGGGAGGAGCAGGCGTATGAGCAGGTGGCAGACACCCAACCCGCCATCCCGCATCCGCTCTGTATTATTCAGAAAATTTTGTAGTTTAGTTTTCATTGAAGTCTTCCGGCACTGCAAGTAACTTCCTCATTTTGCGCTTAGCCCCTTCAGCTGCAATGCCAGGAGCCACCAAGAACAAACAGCAAACAAAGGCTAACTCTGAAGAGGTTGAGTGGGTGCTTGTGTGTGTGGGTGTGGATGTGGCGCGTTGGGTGTTTCCCAGCACATGGTACTGGGCCATGGGGGTGATCTAAGGCCTTGTCTACTTATGCAAATGTCAAAAATGCTTTGCAGTACAATGACAGCGCCTCTGCCAGCTAAGATGACAGCCACAAGACATTCTGCGAGATGTGACTTCCTACTCTACCCCTTTCCTCGACTCAAAGCAGTCACATTGCAAAATACTTAAAGGCTTGGCATAAGTATGGAGTATGCTGATACCAGAAATCGCAAATATGAGTTCAATTTGATGTACTATTGCTATGGTGGCGGCATCATGCGATAGTTGACATAATCAATAGCTCAATTAACTAATAATTTTTAGTAATACATATAATTTTTAACATAACATTGTTTTATCTACCAGGAATGCTAGCTTTGAAGTCTTTTAGATCGACGAATAAACGTAAGATTCCTAAACATTTTTATATTTTTATTGAAACATGATAGGGTTATGTATGAAAAAGTATATCGGATAAAATGGATATATGTTGTTGCTAACACAAACGCACTATTTTGTCGAAATTTTCCATGCCAATTTTGCGAAAATATGGCTGAAATTCGTTGATGCAGCATAGAATGTTCACCAAAGATCTAATTTTTGAAAACTTGGTCGGAAAATATGAAAAATTAATGGAAAACTATCGAATGCAACTTTTTTATTTATCATCCGATCAGATTCAAATCCATTTTTAAAGATGAATACAAACAAGTAAGAACGTTGCAGTCGGATGCACCCGACTGCGATATACTCTTTTTTTCGATTCTTTGCAGAGTCAGAAGTGGGCGTGGCAATTGTATCTTGACATTTTGTCTGCCTATGGAAAAAACCTGCGTTCATACAGATAGACAGACGGACGGACGGCCGGACGGACATTTCACACACCCAATATACTTTTTTTTCAAAAAAATTTAAAAAAAAGCGTATAAATCAAGTAAGAATACTCTAGTCAAGTGTGCCCGACTACGAGACTCCTTGCTCCCAACTTGCATTTCAAGCAGTTCAGCAGCAACACAAGCAAGCAGTGCACTTAACTCGTAAACTGCTTGTCAAACTGTTGTTGCTGCCAGCTGAGACGGGCGTAATAGATTCTTCTATAACTTTTGTGCTATTTGTCCGATCGTGTTGAAATTTACACATCCGAAAGACATTGATTAAACATACATGTGTACCAAAAATTAAAGCTTTATCTTTAAAATTGTGGCTGTGGGAGTCTTTTGCGATTTGCGGTGGTGCGGGGGGGTGGGGGGGTGGGGGGGGTGCATCCGAAATTTGAAATAAACTTCATCTGCGTATGGTATACAAGAACCTTCATGCCAAGTTTGGTGTCTCTAGCTCTTATAGTCTCTGAGATCTGTGTGTTACGGACAGACGGACAGACGGACAGACAGACGGACATGGCTAGTTCGTCTCGGCTGTTGATCCTGATCAAGAATATATATGGTTTATATAGTCGGAAATGCCTCCTTCTGCCTGTTACACACATTTGCAGTACTTTATAACTCCCTTTTTCCCATTTTTAATGGGAACAGGGAGTAAAAATACATCAACTGCATAGCAATTTTCGGAAAATTTACCACTTAACCGCTGGGTGGAAAATGGGTGTTTAAGGCAATATAAAAAACGTTGTTATTTTGTGTGGCGGAACATTTTTATTAGCACTGATCTGTTAGCTAATAAATAGCTTCATTATTTGATTCTAAGACCCTCTTTATAATTTTGATTTTAATACAGATAGACTATTTTAAAATATAATGTGGCTGATTCAAATATTTATTACGGTATAAATATTTTCTTTGCTATATATTTTTCCACTTTTGACTTTTTGTATTATATTATTTTTTGTAAGTTTTCAATACACACACACACACACATCTATACAGACGGCTTGCAAGTGCACGGCTTAAGAGTATATAAACACACACACACACACACACACACACACACATATACTCAATACATTTTAATCGACCGCCAACTGTGGCTCAGCTTTGTGGATATTTAGCAACGATTCACGTTTACAAGTGTTCCCAACCCACGGCGAGTGTTCTCAAATCCCACCCACTGTTGCTGTTCATTCAGGCACGATGATAAATACAAATACCGAAGCAAAGCCAAAGCCAAAGCCAAAGCCAAGAGTTTAGACCGGTCCAGTGGCTCGTGCCTCGTGTACCGTGCCCCGTGGCTCTTGCCTCGTGCCACTTGCCTCGTGCCTGCTTCTATGCCTGTCACTCTGGTGATGCGTCACATTCTTTTAGGGGCATCCTTTCGAAACTTGGCTAAAATGTTTTTTGAATTAGTTTTAAAGCATGCCACATTCTCAATGTTGCCTCTTTTTCTCAGCGCCTTGTGTGTTGTTGCTGTCTCAGCTGCTTTCTTTTCAATTTAACGCCGCTCAAAATCGATAGACATGGAAGTTACTTTGACTTTGACAAATTTCCTTAGCCCAACTTTGTCGAATGAGCTCGCACAAGTACGCGTAACGTGAGCCATGTGAGGCATTTTCAACAGATTTTCTTCATTCAGGACAGCAATGCAAAAAAAAAATAAAAAAAGGAAAACCAACGTGACTAATAATGACGACTTGAGGCTTATAAATCGTAAAAGATTTCGTAGTTGCAACGTCTTCAAGCATAAAATTAAATATTGAAATAGACAAGTTAGAAATTGAAGTTTTTATAATTCAAATTTACTGATGCAATTTAAACTTTGTCTGTATCGAAAACTGATTACAACTTTAGTAAAAACTGAATATAAGATATGAGATAAAGCATTGCTTTAAAAAAGTAAAGTTAATTTGCAACGATGACACCTAATCATATAAAGATACAGCTGTAGAGCCAAAGTATCCATTGGATACTACTTACCAACAATGTATTTACTCCTTTGAGCCACAGTTGAGCCAAACACAATCAGCGCTTAAAATCAAATCACTGTCAAAGACTTATTCAGCGTGCAGAGCAAATAAGCAGCAATGTGGCAAATGCGCACCGCTGCAAAATAAACAAGGACAGTAACTGCAACAGCAACAGCAACTGCAAATGTAACTGCAACAGCAACTGCACTTGCTACTCAATTTGATTTGATTTCAAGTTGCAGTTACGAGCTCAAAGGACGTGTGTATCTAACAGTTGACAGTTTGAATCTCAGTTTGCTTTTTATTCTAGCACTTTCATTTATTGTGCCACTTTTTAAAATGTATCTATGCCTGCTACTGATCCTGATCCTAGGCCAGGACTGCTAACAACAACAGCAACGCTTTGCCGCACTCTGCAAGTGGCTACAATAACAAAACACTTTGATTTATTAGCACAATCTTTGTCGCGGCAAAAGGGGCAATCAAATACACGCGTAACTAAACCGCAGGCAGTCTGGTGCCAATGCACAGTGGTGCCAAAGCACATGTACTATATTTAATTTATCTTTATTATTTATGTTGCTCTTTTGTGCGTGACTCGCTGAATTAAAGTTCAAATCAAGTTTGCAGATCTCAAATCCCAGACATTGAGTGCAGAGTGCATTCACATCAAATATGTTCTTATAGTATTTCTTGATTCATTCTGTCCGTCTGTCTGTCCGTTTATTTGCGAACTAGTCCCTTAGTTTTATAGCTATCGTGATGAAACTTGGCACAGATGCTGATTCTTACGTATCTTCGCAAATATGTCAGAATCGGCTAGGTCGAAACACAATCACATATAGCTGCCACAGGAACGATCGGTTGAAAAATAGGTTTTTGTATAAAAAAAACTTTTTTCTTTTTCAAAATAACTCGACCAAAGTCATTACATCTTAGTTAAAAAATATTTCATACATTCTGACAAAATTTCATTAAAATCGGACGACTATATCTTATATCTGCAATAGGAACGATGGGTTGAAAAATAATATTTTATATGAAAAACTTTCGTCCTTTTAAAAATAACTCAAAAAAACTTACTATAGCTTAGTTTAAGCATATTTCATACATGCTGACATAATTTCATCAAAATCGGACGACCATGTCTTATAGCTGCCACAGTAACAATCTGTTGAAAATTATGTTTTTGTATGAAAAACTTTTGTCCTTTTCAAAATAACTCAACCAAACTTACTACTTCTTAAATTAAGCATATTTCATACACGCTGACAAAAATTTCAAAATCGGACGACCATATCTTATAGCTGCCATAGTAACATTCTTTTGAAAATGAAGTTTTTGTATGAAAAAGTTTTTGTTTTCCAAGATAACTCAACCAAACTCACTTAAACAAAGTTTAAACGTATTTTATATATTCTGACCAAATTTGATCTAAATCAGACGATTAAATCTTAGGAACAATCTGTTAATAATAACGGTTAAATTTCGATACTTATAATGAATTAGTTTTCACACAACGCTACTCTTCCCAAATACAAAAACCAATAAAACTTTAAGGCATTAACTTTAAACAATGTCAAAATAAAACTCGAAATCTATCTGAATTTGGACTTTGTCATGTCCTAGCCGAAGGCGACTGTAGCCAGTGAAACATATATATACATATTTTTTCTTTTTTTTTTTTTGTTGCACACAAATAATAGCCATTCAAGAATAACTACATTTATTAGCACATTTGTTTTTTTTGTCTAACACCACTGTGACTTTTGACAAGCTAACCGGATAGGTGTGAAGGATGCCCATGGAATGAAATTCGCGTCTGTATTCGATGGCTGAAATTAGCTGCCGGCATTTACAGTCGCTTTCCCAATTTGAAGTGAATTTTGGGTGTCAGTTGAGTTTGGCAGGAGGTGCCTGTGTTGGGGGTATGCATGTGAATATCTGGGTGCGATGAAAACATTCGAAAAATTGAGATTTTTGCTATGAGTATCGTACAACGATTCAATGTCAATTTAAACAGAAAAACACCATTGAATCGAAAGCAATTCTTGAGCTTAATATTAGAAAAGTCTAGTATTTGAATAAAGAATAAATATTATATATATATTTAACATTTGATATGAGTTCATAAAATGGTGGACTTGTGTGTATGTATGTGTGTGTATAAATATGTTGATCAGTTCGTGTCCACGACTTCGGTGGTAACAATAACCACAACAATAGTAACGACAACAACAATGCTAACATAGCTGGCGCGTTTACATTGTCGACATGCGTGTGACAGGATAATAAAGGATGCTTTAGTCGCTGCCTAGCAGCCTGGCCTATAATTTATTGCTGCTGCGTAAATGCATGCGAGGAATGTAAATGATTTTAAGATGAGCATAAAATATACTTAAAAATCCAGCAAGCCTCAAAGCATACTATTTAAATCAGATGCGGCTGCTCATTATAAATAAGTAAGTAAGCATAATTTTTTGGTAAAACTAGAGCACATTTTACAAATAAGTAAGTCTGTTGCTAGAAATACTTGAAGTTTGTCCCTTTAAAATTTAAATTCCTTATTTTTCACATTTTATGTGGCATTATTTCAAACTTTAAAGCTGTTTACTGCACTAAAAAGTATATATAATGTATTATACATTGTATATACGAAAGTATTTAAAATGGATCAACAAATTTAGAAAGTTGGTTTTTGTTTTAAGGTATCGAAATAAGTTTGAAACCAATGAATTTTTCTAAATCGGTGAGACATATGTCAAACTACTTTCCTCCAAGAGCTTTGAAAATGAGTTTCAAGCCAATCGCACTACAATTAGACTTTTCTTCATATGATTTTTCGCCCAGGGGGTGAATTTTTACGAAATCGGTGAAATACATATGCATGTATAGATCTTTGAGGATGAGTTTGAGTTTTTTTTATATTAAATTAATATTTAAATGATAGAATGACAATTCTAGAATCAAGACTTAAAATATACGGGGGTGTCACTGAAATCTCTAGAGATTTTGGCTTGGGTTGGTTTGTATTTTTTTTAAAAAAACCGTAGGTGTCACAGGCGTTTGAGAGATTTCATTTTTTTTCGAACTTCCGTGGTCGAAAGCAAAATGGCTGCCTCTATACGGCTTTCAGGTTTTGTTAATTTTTTTCCTCGGTTTTATTATTAGTTTAAAATTTAAATTATTTGTAGGACAACTCTGTTGCTTTCATCAACACTTATCGATAACAAACTGAGCTGCCATATTACAAAAATAATTTAGCAATTTAATAAAAATGCACAATAAATCCTAATTTGATTGGAAATATAAAAATGAATACGTGGTTTAACTATTTTGTACTTTCACATAAAACATAAATAAATCAAATATTCTATGAAACAAAAAGACCGATCATTTTGAACTTAATTTGAAGCAAGTAGACAACTCTATGCCCGGTTGGTTTGCGCTATTGAATATTTTACTAGAGATTTTACTAGAGATTTTACTAGAGATTTTACTAGAGATTTTACTAGACATTTTACTAGAGATTTTGTAAAATGCAAAATTAATAACTTTATCCAATAAAGTCTTAATAAAAATAAATGCAGATTACTTAGAAAAATAGTTTTCTTTTCATTAAAAAGGTTTTCTTTTGTTTTTTTAAATGTTTTGTGGATGAATTTACCCAAATCTCTTGAGAAAACACGGGAGTTTTGAAACCAACCCAAAGAGATTTCCGTGTCACCTAAAAATTGGCATTCGGTAGGAATTCGGTTCGAAAAGCTTTCGGTGACACCCCTAATAATAAGCATTATTCTTAAGTTTTATTTTTTAAGTACTAAATTATTTTAATATTATTATAAATTTAATGTGTTCTAGGGCATCATTTAGTGTCTATCTAAGGGATCACAATATTTGCTATTTCGTCGAGCCTTGCATTTGCATTTTTGCTTACCTGACCGTTTATCTCTGAATGGATGGGAAGGAATGCAGTCAGGCATCTGGACATCGACACCAACATCGATATTGAAATAGATATTGATACCGACATGGACAACGACATCGACACCCAGCGTTTATTCAACTTGAAGCAGGATATGGACGATTGGTGGAGAGGGGGCTCAAGACCATGGGGCGCTACGCCAGCATCAAAAAAATGTGACTGCATTTTTTGTAGAAAGATTTGCTTGCATGCATATTTGATGATGCCGCCAGAGCATCATGCCTGGCGTTGACTTTGTTTGTGTCCTGCTTTTCTTAGGACCTCCATTCGCTTGGCTCGCCGCTTTGGTTGCCTGAATTCCAGAAAAAATTGAATTTGGGTAATGTTTGGATGCAAAAGGCGAGGCAAAGGATTGCACGTGCGCCAGCTAGTGGAGCTGCTAACGCATTGAATAACATAGCGCTGCCAACTTGTGTTAAAAAAAAAGAATCAGAAAGAAAGAATGAAAACAAGTATGAACTTATTGCAGTCAAAAAGCTACCAACTGCTACATACTCTGTTCTGACAAGAGATAGGCGTTGCAAATTTATAAAAACAACAAAAACTTTTAGATACATTTGCATAGTTTGCTGAGTTAAAATATCTGTCTAAACAGAAAAGCTCTTCATACAACAGATTGTTCCTATAGAAACCATATAGCTATATATGGCAGCTGTAAGACATAGTTATCCGATTTATATCAAATTTAGTCAGCATGCAAACAATTTACTGGAAGCCAGAACAATGCCAAAGATTCAACTCGGTTGTTAAATTTTCTCCCTCGATCGGAATTCGGGCGAGTTTCGAAACCCCGGCATCCTAATAGGCAATTTTGTCTGGTGTAGATATATACTCCTATTGCTATTAAGAACAGAGTATAAAAGAAAGCAAAATGCGGCGCACGTTTGCCAAATTGAAATTTACCATGTCGAATTGCAGCGACTGGCAGTTGAAAAGCATTCAGGCGCGCCGCAATAGACAAAAGTGGGCGTGGCTATATCCAAATGTAGAGGCAGTACTTGCGGCTGGTGATGCTGAGGCGTACATTAGAGGGTGGGGGTGGGGGTTGGGGCATATATAGTAGTACTTTGCTTTCCTTAGCTGGGCTTTACTTGCCGAGTGAGTATTTGGCCAGCAGTTTCGTTGACTTGACTATAAACATTGATGCGGACCAGTCGATGGCGGCTCTCGCCTTAAACTAAGCCATCTGTGGGTCTGTTCTGTGGTTTACTCAACGACGCTGGTGGATGTGTGTGTATGTGCATGTGCATGTGCATGTGTGTGTGGGTGCTCTCTGCTGCTGCTGGATGGTGTTGCAGCTGCCAATACCGTTCGTTTGGCAACTGTGCGATGCGATACGATGCGATGCAATGCGATGCGATGCCAGAGCCACATCTCGTTTGTGCCGCTGCTCGGTTCATTGCTCTCGGCTCGGTTGAGCATTGAACTCAATTCGCTGGTCGCTGGTCCCAAATGCGGCAAAAGTGGTTTATATAGTAGCTCATATACATATGTACATAACATATATGTATGTACACAAGTATATCTGTAAGCCTGACCTGACCAGAATACCAAAATACTCGCACCTCCCATCCATGCCTTTTTTTGTTTGTTGTTGCTCAATGATACTATTACAGCACTTAGCTAAATATTTGAACCTTTGTCTAGCTAATTAGCGCTCTCAAATTGGGCATTATTTTAATAGAAATGAGCTGCAAAAATTTTCATCAGTAACATTCGGAAATTCAATATTTTGAATGAGTTGAGTCCACTGCTCTCCGGTTTTCTATGCATATTTGTTTGCTTTGCTAACCCCCTTTTGCATTGTGAACAGAAGCTGGCATTGAAAGCTACTTTAAAACTTTTGCTTAAATACTTCATGCCTTATATGTATATGTATGTATGTACGATAAAGTTGTAAATTTTCCAAAACCCTTAAAACTTATTTTTCGTCGTTTTTTAGCACTCTTAACTTTTAAAACAAATCTGATTTTGTATCCGATTATTCAGCCCTGGTCCCAATTCTACTTCAGAATCAATTGCATATAAATATATGAAGCATACTTTTAGGGGCTTCATTTTATTGAGCGCTTAAAAGTATGCAACACTTTTTTATTGAAAATATTTCGAATGTGAAAACTGGAACAGACAATAATTAGTTTTCTGGTATATTAAACATTTGCAGAGGCGTTAAAATTGTTCACCAAAGTGTCAAACGCGTTGAAGAAGACGTCTCCGGCCTTGTAAGCTATATATAAATATTCTTGATCAGCAGTAACAGCTGAGTGAACTAGCTATGTCCGTGTGTTTACCAAAATTTAACGACTATATTTTATAGATGCCATAGAAACAATCAGTTGAAATTTAAATTTGATTTTCTCTTGAAATTAATTTAGTTTGAATACCCTTAATGAAAATCAGTGTAACATTAAATTGGCTCATTTGCCACAATATGCTGCAGGTGCTGCAATTAAATCATGTTTATGGATAACATTAGAAAATTGTGACAGACGCGAACATTAAACACAGAGACAAGACACAAATGGCCGACAAGTGTCAGTAACTGAACACGCATCAACGCCAGGGGGATACTGACAGGATGAACAACAGCAACAGCAGCAACAACATCAACAGGAACAGCAATGCAGCCATGCGTTGCCAATGGAGAGCAACTTAAACATTGAAGCGGCATCCAGAGGCGCTTGTCAAGTAATTTGTCATACTTAATTGCAACACAACATGAAGTAGCGTAAGCAACTTTTTTATTGTTGCTATTGAAATTGCTTTTGCAATTGCTTTTGCAATTGCTTTTGCAATTGCTATTGCTATTGCTATTGCTATTGCTATTGCTATTGCTATTGCTATTGCTATTGCTATTGCTATTGCTATTGCTATTGCTATTGCTATTGCTATTGCTATTGCTATTGCTATTGCTATTGCTATTGCTATTGCTATTGCTATTGCTATTGCTATTGCTATTGCTATTGCTATTGCTATTGCTATTGCTATTGCTATTGCTATTGCTATTGCTATTGCTATTGCTATTGCTATTGCTATTGCTATTGCTATTGCTATTGCTATTGCTATTGCTATTGCTATTGCTATTGCTATTGCTATTGCTATTGCTATTGCTATTGCTATTGCTATTGCTATTGCTATTGCTATTGCTATTGCTATTGCTATTGCTATTGCTATTGCTATTGCTATTGCTTTTGCTTTTGCTTTTGCTTTTGCTGCTCATGTTGCTACTTCTGTCAGCAGCAGCAGTAGCAGCCGCTAAGCTGCATTAATTGGGCAAGCATTAAGTGGCTTGATGAGAGGGATGGGGTTTGAGGCATGGTTTGCCACATACATTGCTGACTGCTCATTTGAAAGCGAAGCATTTGCTGTCTGCTGTCAGCAACAACAGCGCGTAATTTGCATTAGCTGCAAAAGCAAGAGCGGCAGCTGCAACTACAACCAGCAGCATTGCGTATACGTACTGTTGTGAGCTGATTTTAGCTATTTATGCAGCATTGCTCTCATACAACAAGCTAAATTTACAGCAGCTGTCCCATAAATTAGCAGCAGGACAATGCTTACACAGGAAACAACAACAGCAACAGCTACACGAACAACAACAATATTTATAACCAAATACAAAATGTTAATAAATTTGGCAATTATCATTTAATACAAACAAATTGTTGCACATTTTATTCGAGAGCACAATTAACTTAAATTTACAAAAAATGAAGACTTGGTGTGCTGTAAGATCTGTTTCAATTTTCAGTTTTAGCAAGTTTTTGCAAAGAAAATTTGGAATAGTTTCAGAAAGGATTGTTGAGAAGTCTAAGTAGTCTTTCACTAAATACTGTAATGAAAGAATAGAATTGTTTTCATTTTTTTGATATGTTGTTAGCAAATGCATAAGCCAAAGGAATACTTCAAATGAAAACATTGCAGTCAGCCAAAATAGAAGAGACAGAATTGTCTTTGACTAAGAACTGGAAGTATAAAATAGAGATATTTGAACTATTTTTTGTCATGAGTTTCGATTTGTAAGATATGTTGTTAGTATATGCATAATCACCAGAAATACTTCAGTTGAAAACTTTGCATAGCAATGCAGTTTTGTTGAGCTATGAAAAAATATTGTTAAAATTTGTTGCATTGTTTTATCATTTTATTTTTATACTCTTTTTTAATTTTTTTGGAAAAAAAAAAAAAAGAAAATAAGAGTATATTGGGTTTGTGGAATGTCCGTCCGTCTGTCTGTCTGTCAGTCTGTATAAAGGCAGTTTTTTCCACAGTTTTGAATGTAGAGAAACCAAGCTTGGTATGCATGTTGATATATACCTTTAGCTAGAATCACCAAATTTTGCAGGCTGAATTCTGTTGCCCTATTAAATAGATTGGATAAAAATAATTTTGCCAATTGAGCTACTTTTATATCTGCCCCACCTGTAGAACTGGCCCAACCAAATTTAAATTGATGACAAAACTTGAAAGTTTTGAGCAAAAATACAATTGCCACGCCCACTTCTGATTCTGCAAAGAGGCTAAAAAAGAGTATATCGCAGTCGGATGCATCCGACTGCAACGTTCTTACTTGTTTTTTTTCTAAACAAATGCGTAAAAGCCGGCTGCAAATATTCTAGTTGGGGGCAACAGGGTACATATCGCAATCGCATAGAGAGCGAATCATGAATATTTATGCCTAAAATCAAATTGAGGCAACCAGTGGAATCAGCCAAGGGGAACGAGGGAAGGACAAAAAACGAGCTGGAACTGGGACAGAGACAGAGACTTTGGCAGAGACTGGGACACAGACACAGACAGAGACTGGGGACACGGGATTCTGATTGTGACTGGGGTTGGAGCTGTGGAGCAGTGGGAGCTCAAAATTAGCATGCATATTGAAGGCGGTCAGCATTTGGCACCTGGCACCTGAATGTGAATGTGGATGTGGATTCAGATGTGAATGTGAATGCGAATGTGTAGGTATATGCCAGTTCTGGATGTGAAGCTGAACGGGCATGCCACTAAATGTGTAAGCTTGCAAAAAATGCCCCTCGTGCATAGGTGTAGATAAAAGCGGGTTGACAAAAGTAACAAAAAAAAACGAAAAAAATGAAAGCGGACTAGAATTCATATAATAACATAACGTACATGTGTGTACAAGTATGTGCATGTATGAATGGCAAAAATTCATAAAACTGAAAGAAACATACAGAAAATATGCAGAAATACTTGAAACAACAGCAAACGAGGATTACTTTTAAGCTGATCCAGCCAGGTTGAGTTAAAGCGACGACCTGATGTCCCAACAACAACAACTATAACCAGTTGTGCAAAATTAATTGAAACGTGCCACAAAAGTTATTTTTTGCATTACTTAAATACGAGACAAACATCCAGCAATCTGAATTAAACGCTCAGAATTTTACTGCAGAATGCGTTCCTTTTAAATTCACCGCTTATGTTGTCTGGGTCAAGCTTATGCAAATGCCACAAAAAGCTTTGTCGATCTCAGCACAACAGGATTAACAAGGTGGTACACTGAACAAATGCACTCTATGCAGACTATCCAGATGCTCTATAAGCAGTTTCACATAAATGCGTTTATTGAGAAATCACATGAAATTAAATAGATATACATATGTGAGCCGACTTTTATTCTACGTATTTGCAAAAAAAAAACGAGTTGTTTTCTTGCAACTCAATTGTATCTTCGGCAATCTTTAAAGCACCTTTCAAAGCCGATTCTCGAGAATATCTTCTATAGGTTTTTTTCTATTTGACTTGCATCCTTTGATGAGATCTAAATGGTTGCCCTATAGCAATTTTGAAGGTCTATCAAGTGAGCAGAAGTAAAGTTGTAAAAATATTAACAGTTGCATGATAGCTTTGCCCAAATCAATGATATTAAAGAGATATTAGAGAGATATTAAAAAACGAAAAGCGACAAATTTGTAATATTGTAAAAATAGCAATAAATATTATTTTCAATGAACAAAATATTTATAGTATATGTATAGCGGCATTGCTCTTAAAGGAAATGATACGAAAACCAGTTAACATTAAAGGTTGTTAATAAAATGATATGACTCCAAACTGTTGGCGAAATGCATCAGAAAATTGTTTCGCAAAATGGAGTAACTTCTGATGGCAATTAAGTTTTTCAGATCTGGGTCACGAAATATATATATATATGTATATATAAAAGTCGTATTGATTGATTCTTTTGAAATATTTACAGCATCAACAAGGTCTCTAATTGTCAATCAACAATGTTTAAAAACCAGATCTATGATTTCCCGAACGTGTTGTTCATCAGTTGTTGTTGTTGTTCACTTCACTTTTTGTATTCAACGGGAACTTTCTGCCCATTTTATGCCAATCCATAACACAATTTTTTTTAAACTTTGCCAATGTACGGCTAAAACATTCTCAACGTATAACGTAACAGACAGAAGGAGGTATTTTCGACCATATAAACCATATATATTCTTGATCAGGATCAACAGCCGAGACGAACTAGCCATGACCGTCTGTCTGTCCCTCTGTTCGTATGAACACACAGATCTCGGAGAATATAAGAGCTAGAGACTCCAAACTTGGCATGTAGGTTCCTGTATACCATATGCAGATGAAGCTTATTTCAAATTTCGGATGCACCCCCCGCACCCCCGCAAATCGCAAAAAAAAATCACACAGCCACAATTTTTAAGATAAAGCTTTGATTTTTGGTACACATGTTTGTTTAATTAATGTCTTTCGGATGCGGATAAATCGGATCGGATAAATAGTACCAAAGTTATGGAAGAATCTATTTCCCCTGTCTCAGAAACAAAAGTTTGATATGCACTGGGCAAGTTAAGTATGCTGCTTGCTTGTGTTGCCGCTGAACTGCTTGAAATGCAAGTTGAGAGCAGGGAGTCTCGTAGTCGGGCACACTCGACTAGAGCATTCATACTTGTTTTGTATTAATAAAGGTGACTATGAAATTTAAGGCAAGTGGTGCAGACCATTCTAGGAACAAACAATAAATATTACTTAACAGATTTGATAAGCAAGCGAGCTTTCATATACAAGGGACACATATGTTATACAGACTTGTTCTATATATCTTTTAGCGATTCTTAACGTAAACCTAATCTTGTAAACGTTGAAGCTTTTAAAGGTAAATAACTATGTACTCTTGCTTATCAGTGTTCATTCACAGATTTGCATGGTAACTTTGTACATGACTAGTATTTTGTGCTGACATGCATATATACTAACTAAGTCATCAATCTAAGCATTATAACCATTATATTTTTCGCAGCGACATTCTATCATTTTAGCTAACATTGCAATCAATGTTCAACGTTTACCGTTCATCAATCTAATTGTCGTACGTATCGACAGTAGAGCATACGAAAAATTTGCTTGCCAGTCAACTTTGAGCGATTGTCAATGGCAATCGTAATGGGTTTTTTTTTTTGGCTACTTGCAACTGCAGATTGCAGCTTGCAGCATCCACAAAGCGGGTGCACTTTATTTGTCGTTCCATTTACCGCATTTGACTTTGATTTGTGCGCGATGTCGAGGCAAACGCTTGAGCAGGAGCCGCGACTCTGTCCCTGTTGCTATCCCTATATCTGTTCCTGTCTCTGTCTGTGTCTTTATCCCCGTGCTTGTCCCTTGGCCCAACGAGTGCAGAAAATGCAATCAAATAAACAAATTGCCAGTCGTCAGAGCCAGAGTCAGCAGACACATTTACATCCACTTCCAGTTCCAGTTTCACATCAGATTCGCGTCCGACTGCGCGTCACAGTCGAAGCAACATTAAGAACTATAGCAACAACGACAACAACAACAACAAGTGGCAGCAAGCAGCAGCAAACGACATGGCCCAAAGCATTAACGCTAAAACGAGTCATGTTTAATTTGTTGCCACGCTGCGTATACGCAATAAACATTTGTTAAGCGCCACTGCCGCTGCTTGCGCCGCCAACTTGAGCTAACTTACTGTATCCTTGCTACGCAAATGGCAAGCAAACGGAAATAGAGGACTATTCCTATAGCCAGTATTCACACATATATATGTAGGAATGGGAGATTAAAGGGATATGAGGGGCATAGGCTAGGCAAAACTGAATGCAACTGAGAGCGAAGACACGAAGAGAGCGAATTAAGTCAGTCGCTTGTGAGTCGTCGCCGAGGTTGCAGCTAAGCACTGACGCGTACGAATTTAAAGAGTTGCTTAAAGAATCGGAAAGTGAAATATCGCCTTACTTTTGTTTGTTAAAATCATATTCAATGTATTCATTTATAAACTATTCATGAACTATTTAAAAACATCAAATAAATAATAATAAATTTGTAACCCTACAAATTTAATGGGGGCTCAACCGGGATAGTTCTTAAAACAATGAATAAAGTATGCGTTAACATACAAGTGAAATGATTTACATATGAACAAAATAAGTGAAAAAAGAGCAAAAAAATTTTTCACAAAAAACCAAAAGTGATCTGTATGTGTGTATTCGGTATACACAAGAAGCGACGAGAAAAGACATAAAACCAAAAGTGATCTGTATGTGTGTATTCGATATACACAAGAAACGACGAAGCATACAAGAAACGACGAGAAGTGACCTGTGTATGCGTAGAAGCATACAAGAAACGACGAGAAGTGAGCTGTGTATGCGTGGAAGCATACAAGGAACGACGAGAAGTGAGCTGTGTATGCGTAGAGGCGTACAAGAATCGACGAAAAGTGAGCTGTGTATGCGTAGAGGCGTACAAGAAACGACGAGAGGTGACCTGTGTATGCGGAGAAGCGTGCAAGGAACGACGAGAAGTGGCCGTGTGTGTGTGCGTAGAAGCGTGCAATCGTAAAGGAAACGGCGAGAAGTATTTGCGACGAAGCAAATAAGAGTACGCTGCCTGCACGTATAGACAACGAGGGAGAGGCAGACAGCAGTGCTACCAATCAGTATAGACAACGAGGGAGAGGCAGACATCAGTGCTACCCATCAGTGGTGTGGCACGTAAAGACATCGAGGGAGAGACAAGCTGCAGTGCTACCAATCAGTGGTGTGGCGCGTGCAGACAACGAGGGAGAGGTTAACAGCAGTGCTACCCATCAACGGTGCTGCCAAGACAACAACAAGACGCTGGTATCACGTATTTTTAATATTTTTATAAATTAGTTAAAATTTGTAAAAGTTCAAAATTAACACGTTTCATAACAATTTTTCACATGTTGTAACCGATATCTTAAAACAAAGCAATGGATGCTAGATCCATTTTGTCATTAACAGTGCCCTTACTAAGGCAGAAGCTGACTGAATTGGGTTTAAGCACAGTGGGCAGAAAAAGTGTTCTGCAAGACAGACTTTTGGACCATTTCCAGTTAGACGATGTTGAGGTTGTAGAGGCAACAGAAGATGCAACGAGCGAAGCAAGTACAAACAGCGAGCATGTTATTAATCAGAATGCTTCAAAATTCACACTTCGAGATGTCCAAGATAGCATTTCTTTTTTCTCCGGATCAGACCAGGAAGACGTTAATCACTGGTTAGATGAGTTTGAAGATGTAGCTATTACAGTTGAATGGGATAATCTGCAAAAATATATTTATGCTAAACAACTTCTGAGTGGAGCAGCTAAACTTTTTGTTAAAGGCTCAAGCGGTGTCCAGGGTTGGGATAAACTTAAAAGTTTGTTGCGAAGTGAGTTTGGAAAGGAGTTATGTTCAGCAGAAATACATAAGATGCTAAGACTCAGGCAGAAACAGCCAAAAGAAACGTATATGGAGTTTTTGTATAGTCTAATGGAGATATGCAAGCCGATAAAGTTAGAAGAAGAAAGTTTAATAGTATACTTTATCGATGGCATTTCTGATAGCAAGGCTAACAAGGCAGGGCTGTATCGGGCAAATAATGTCAAGGAGTTGAAAAAGGAGATAGCCATTTACGAGAAGGTTAGAGGTAATGCACCAATTAAAGATTGGAATGGATCGAGTCATGGTCAGAGTAAGAAAGCTGTAGAGCAAAAGAATCAAGGTAATTCTTCGAAGAAATGTTTTAGATGTGGTAAAGAGGGTCATATGATTAAAGACTGTACCAAGGAAATTGTGTGCTATAATTGCAACAAAAAAGGCCATACATCAAAACAATGTGAGGAAAGAAAACTGCCAATTGTTGTAAAACAAGAAACTGCTAACATTGTCCAGATTAAACCACCACAAATGAGTTTAATTTTCAAAAACTTTGTTGCCCAGGATATTTCATTCGATGCAATGATTGATTCTGGATGTGACTTATGCTTGATGAGAGAAGACGTGTTTCGTAAGTTTAAAAAAATAAATCTGACGTACAACAGTAAGCAACTAAAAGACATTGGAAATGGTACTCTAGCCACCATGGGATTCTTCGATATAAATTTACCAGCAGACGATACGAGTTTTAATGTAACTTTTCATGTAGTTAAACATAATGAGTTAGATTATGCTGTCATTATCGGAAACGATGTACTAAAAAATGTTGATATCTTGTTTAGTACTTCAGGTGTTCAGTTTATCAAAAAGGAAAACGAAGTCGGGTTTGCAACACCATTTAGAACAATGTGTGTAAAGGAGATCGTCGAAGAGGGTCAGATAACGAATGCAATTGATTTGCAACAAGAATCGGAAAGTGAAATATCGCCTTACTTTTGTTTGTTAAAATCATATTCAATGTATTCATTTATAAACTATTCATGAACTATTTAAAAACATCAAAAAAATAATAATAAATTTGTAACCCTACACATATCTCATCTTCTTATTATTTTTTACAGCCAAAAAACAATTCATTTTCAAATACTTTTTTATGTGTTTTCAAAAAATGATATTACCATTTATTAAACAAATTTGAATTTCAATTAACAGCAAATTGTGATTCATATCAACCTATAAAATAAATCTTGCCAAGGGCTCAAGCTCTGCTTAAACAGCTTAACTGATTACAGGTTAAAGTAAAGTTAATCAAAATTAAATGGCACCTTTTTTTGATTTTTCTTTAAAAATATACGATTTTGTGTTGTGTGTTTTCAACATTCATTCATAACATAACGAACTAAATTGAATAACCTTTTCTAAAAAGGATATGCACTGCGATCATAGGTTAAATTTAATTTGTTTTCAAGTGGAAAGAAAACAAACCAACTATAATGTTCAAATAATTTAAAGTCTAAAAAATATCAAGTGTTAGTTAAGAGTTTAATTACAAATTGTATTAACCAAGTAATTGTAAAAATGTATTTTTTATAATAACCTTTTATGATAGTATTTAACAGTAATTACTCCAGTAATTGAAGGATACCAGACTCAACTTTCAATTACTTAAATTGCATTTCTGAATAATTAAAAGTAAATGCCAGTACTTGCTAGTAATTACTGCAGTAATTATCAGTAATTAGAGCAGTAATTGCCAGTAATTACATCAGTAATTGCAAGTAATTACTGCAGTAATTGCAAGTAATTACTGCAGTAATTATCAGTAATTACATCAGTAATTCCCAGTAATTACAGCATTAATTGCCATTAATTACATCAGAAATTGCAAGTAATTCAAGCATACTTTGCTGCTATACACTTGTATGCTTATTAAAAAAGAGCTACTAACTAGATTAATTACTTTGTGTGATCACACTCACCTGGCAGCATTAGAAGAATTCCCAAAGCATAAGCCAGCCAGCACGTGGCGATGGTGGCAGTGGCTCCTCTCGATGTCTTCGTACGTAGAAAACTCATTCTGAGATGATTACTCACTTAATTGTAATTGTAATTGTATTTGTTGTAGTTTTGGCAATAGTAGCTGGGCTAATGATAGCTTTGAGGGCAAACACTGTAGCTGTTAAAGGGCAATCGAGTTCATTTAAGTAGCTCGATCGATTGCCAAAGTGTATTTATAAAGTCTAAATCACTCAATCTCTATCTGCATCTATGTTTGTATCTATTTTACTCTCTGTTTTTTTTTGTATTTTTTTTTTTTGTAACAAGCTCAAGCTTAAATTCAATCTCTAGCCTCAACCTGTGGCATGCGGCATGCGGCCAACTGGCAAAGTGGCAGCGTCCGCTAGGCAGACATATGGCGCATCGATCAGGTGGTGCAATGTGGAATCAATAAACCTGGCGCAGGACCAACGGCCAAGAGCCAGCAAGCACCCAGACAAGGGTGTCGTCGTCGTCTTTTGGAGGATGTTCGAGCAGCAAAAAAAAAACAATTTTTTACGGCAATTGCTTTTTTGCCTTTTTTTTCTGTATTTTTTTTTTGTTGCTTTTTTTTGCTTGTGCTTTTATCAAAGTCCGCTGACGCTTGCTAATGCCACTTCTGATGTTGATGGGACGGTTGTTGTTGTTATTATTATTGTTCTTTTTTCTATATATTTTTTTCTTATCTGTGCCACCTTTTCTTGCCTTTCAATTTTGCACAGACTCACCAAGCAGGCGAAAACTTTTACTTTTGGCTTGCCGCAAATTTTTTGGCTCTGGATGCCATTTATCAAAAAAAAATTATATATTGTAGAGTGGGGCAGATTGGCGGCAACGCTGCCCTGCTGTTGCTCCGGAAATCGAGAGTCGTGGACTCAAGCAGGACTCGAAGGACTTGCAGGGTTGAGGGTCTACGCTCTGTCTGCGCTGTGGCAAGGTGTTGTTGCCCACATTTGTGGCATCTCCGGGCGGTCGTTGACCTTGACTATTTAACTTGTCAACGCCAGAGAAATGTTGTTATTGTTTGATTTGGTTTCGGTTTTGCTTTTGGCTTATAGATACGTTATCAGGAATCCAAACTGATCGAATTGCAATCAAACCCTGTTTTTGTTGCTCTTATTGTTTGCTGTTTCAATTGTTTTTTTTTTTAGCATGTACTACATATGTATTATGTATGTATTTCAAACAGTTTTGCTTGTTTTACTTTTTGCCTTGATTTGCCCCGGCAACAGTTTCGCAATGTTGTTTGATGTTGGCTATCAAGTGCTGCGCTTCCGTTATATATTTTTTGTTTATTTCCGGGACTTGTTTACAGCACTCGCATAGGGCTGGCCTGGGCTGCTTGGCAAGTTTTTGATTACTTTGGCTCTGGCTAACAAGTAGCTGCCTTGTCGTTGTTCTTGTTGTTCTTTTTGTTATTGTTGTTGCTACTTCGATTTCGATTTTGATGGCAAATATTGTCGTTATGTCCTTTCAGTTATCGCCCTCTCTCTCTCACTGCTCCTTGAGTGCTTGTGTCTGTATGAGTGCATTTAAAATTCAATTTGAAAATAGAATTTGATTGCTTGAGTTTTCTTATTGTATTTGTTGTACTTGTTGTTTTGATTTTATCAACAAAAATGTTCTAACAAATGCACATTTATTTATTAATGCTACTTTTTTTTGCTCTGTGAAGAGTTCCATTTGGTTATTGCATTTTTGCACCAAGACGTACATATGTCGTTTGAAATTGTTGTTTCAGTTTGTCTCTCTTCTGCTTCTTCACATTTGTTCATTCAAAGCAGCTGTAAAACAAAATAAAAATTACTGTTAAAATTTAATTAAAAGTTCTGAGCTTACTTTTAATGGCATGGCTCTTTCCAAAATGAACATAGCAAACACGACAAATTTTAAATTCAAAAACTAGTATAGCATAAATCAGGCAGTTTTCAGCATATTGTCAGGCCCCCGATTCCAACACATTTACAACGATGACGCATCAAAAGCAAACCAAAAATTA
This sequence comes from Hirtodrosophila cameraria, assembly GCA_949708635.1. NCBI lineage: Eukaryota > Metazoa > Arthropoda > Insecta > Diptera > Drosophilidae > Hirtodrosophila > Hirtodrosophila cameraria. Next base: position 33,873,968 of record OX453090.1, on the reverse strand, counting down.
CACACACATACACAACGAATAAATTCATTTTTAAATAGTTGCCGGAGAGAGTCTCACATAAAATGTAACTCCCTGCCTTGTCCTGGAGCCTCGTCCTATGTCCTGAACGGAACGTTGCACTCATGTCTTTTTTTTTTCTTTTGCTATTTGAAATTGCGCTCTCATTTTGGCATTAAAATTGCAGCAAAAACTTTGAATAAATGCGGCAACCACATGACAAATGTCTTGCATTAAATATAAAATATGTCCCAACGGACTAAGCCCAGGATTCGGCTCGACCCCGCCGCTATCCCCTCTCTTTCTCTCCACCAGTGTCAGTGTCCAGTCGACGGGACAAACGTTTCAGGCTGTGTGACCCACAAATGCATAAATATGCGTATGTGTGTGTGAGCCCAGGATGTGAGCCTAGTAGATAGAATCCTAGGCCATCTGACAGCCAGTTTGAGTTACCACATAGGCCTGCAATTTGGCAGGACACCAATTTTCTCATTTACTGCAGTTGAAGCTGAGCCTAGTTTCAATTGAAATGTCCTGCAAATGTCCTGCTTACTTAACAATAAGTCAACATTTTAGTTAAAATGAATCAACTGAAAACGAACTAGCCAGTGTGACCCTGCGGACAGAGATTTTCCCATCTTTACTCCCTGTTCCCATTAAAAATGGAAATGTGAAAAAGGGAGTCATAAAGCTTTGTTTTTTGGTACACATATATGTTTTATCAATGTTGACCAGCTACGTAAATTTCATTACGATCGGATAAATAACACCAAAGTTATGGAAGAATATATTTCCCCCTGTCTCAGCAGGCAGAAGCAACAGTTTGACGGGCTCTGGACAAGTTAAGTACGCTGCTTGCTTGTGTTGCTGCTGAACTGCTTGAAATGCAAGTTGGGAGCAGGGAGTCGAGCACACTCGACTAGAGCATTCTTACTTGTTTGTATTAACTTGGGTATAAACTTTAAAAAAATTTCAAAATTTAATCGCTCCAAAAAGTATGCAACATTGTGAAATTGATTCGAAAGTGGAAAATGGGGACAGTCCTAATAGCTATAAGATGCCGATAAGATGATCTAGCAGCAGCCGCGAGAAAAGCAGAGCAAACCCAAATGTTTTTAAAGTTTACTAACCAAAATAGGTCACTGCCCTGAGCTTATTTTCGACAAGCGGCACCTTTTCGCATACAATATAAACTATGTACAATAAATCAATTTGCTGCCTCATAATGTGAGTTTGTTTACGCACATATATATATATATATATATATATATATATATATATATACGCACGCATACACACATATATATATGTATATAAGGCAGTAAAGGTTCGAATCACAAATTACATGACGCTTATCGTTAGTTTTACAAGCGTTTTCTTTTAGTAAACGCTCTCTTCCTGACGAGCTGACTGAGAAACTGACTGACTGACGGTCTGGATAAATCCTGTAGCTCAATTTGTTCGACATAGAACGCCTGACTGAGTGACTGGCTGGCTGACTGACTGAATGAATGAATGAATGACACGCCGTGGAGCGTACATTTTATCTGGGGCGCCAACAGCCTTCCGAATGTTTTTTGCTCTGGCTGTCGTTTTGGGTCTCCGCGTTTTTTTTTTTTGGTTCTCTGGCTTTATTGGCTTTTTTTTGGTGGGGAGGGTTGGCTATACTCGGCTGTATTGTTGCCATTTATCATCTTTAGTTGCTTGCTTAAATGCGCCTTAAAATTATATTTAATTTAACAAACATTTCAACAAAAAGCTGAGCCAGTTGCCAATTGCCTTCGTTAATGCTATACTCCATGCTCAACGAATCACTTTCTCAACGCAATTTGTGTAGGAGTTTGTATTTTTTTGTTGATTAAAGCGACATCCAAGTGCACCCTCTATAAATTATCAATATATGGCATGCAAAAAAAAAAAAAAAAGAAGAAAAATAAAATGAGCACCATGTCATTAATATCTAGCATCGCTCATGGCAACATTCGCATGTGACACATTAGCGTTAATGAAGCTGCTGCGAAATGCTTAAATATTATACAGTGAAGCCTTTGATAATGTAATGCTCTATCATATGAGCTCAAATAAGCATCTATAAGATATTTCAAAAGAAACTTTTTCTTTACAAACTAACATAAAACGTAGCTTAAATATAACAAAATTTTATTTATTATTATATTAGTTTCTTGATTTTGGTATTTCTGTCCATTCTGACAAAAATTGATATGAAAAACAACACAGACAGCAAAATTGTAAGATTGAATACAACTTGGGGGAGCAGCAGCAGGATCCTTGCCTTCAATTAAAAGAAGATGAATGAGCGTCTGCACAGCACGCAATCGAACAGTGTATGGGGGGGGGGGGGGGGATGAGCTATTGGGTGGCAACGCTGTGGCAACATCCGTGGAAATGATGCGTAAAAGACGCTGAACTGGCATACCGAGCATGCCGAATGATTCTGGGGGCGGAGGGATGGTAGAGGGCATACAACCAAGCCCTTGGCCTTCATCCAGCTCTTAGCCGTAAGCCAGAGCAAAAGTGTGCAATACAGCAAATATACAACTACGATTGCTGCAAACAGTCGAGGGACACCACCTTCATTAGAATTACGCAACCCGAGTTAGCTAGATAAACGAGGCAATGACAAAAAACTTGGCCAAGTTAGCAGCTCGTTATGCACTTTTTGCTAGCAAGTATTTAAGTAGAAACAAGTAAGAACGTTGCAGTCGGATGCACCCGACTGCGATATACTCTTTTTTAGCCTCTTTGCGGACTCAGAAGTAGGCGTGGCAATTGTAGTTTTGCTCAAATCTTTCAAGTTTTACCATCAATTTAAGTTTGGTTGGGCCCGTTCTACAGGTTTGGGAGAAACAAACATTGCTCGATTGCCAGAGCGGGGGTGGGCGTGGCAAAATTGACACTTTGTCTGCCTACGGTATATACCAACATGTATACCAAGCTTGGTTGCTCTAGCTTCAAAATTGTGGAAAAAACCTGCGTTCATACGGACAGACGGACAGACGGACGAACAGACGGACGAACAGACGGACATTTCACAAACCCAATATACTCTTTTTTCTTTTTTTTTCAAAAAATTAAAAAAGAGTATAAAAACAAGAAAACGATCGATGCCAGTGGTATATGAAAACTATTGCCAACTGCTTTCGGACTATGACTTTCACCCAATATATTTAAGGGTATTTTGTAGTCAGGCACTTTCGAATAGAAATCCTGGAAAATTCACAATAATCCCTGTAACACAAGAATCGAACATGCAAAAGATTTAATACTCATTAGCCGAGTGTGCCCGACTACGAGACTCCCTGCTCCCAACTTGCATTTCAAGTAGTTCAGCGGCAACACAAGCAAGCAGCGTACTTAACTTGCCCAGTGCATGTCAAACTGTTGTTTTTGCCTGCTGAGACGGTGGTAATAGATTCTTCCATAACTTTGGTACTATTTATCCGATCGTAATGAAATTACGCATACCGAAAGACATTGATTACACATACATGTGTACCAAAAATCAAAGCATTATCTTAAAAATTGTAGCTGTGGGAGTTTTTTGCGATTTGCAGGTGTGTGGGGGGTCGCATCCGAAATTTGAAATAAACTTGATCTGCGTATGGTATACAGGAACCTGCATACCAAGTTTGGTGTCTCTAGCTCTTATAGTCTCCAAGATCTGTGTTCATACGGACAGACGGACAGACAGACGGACATGGCTAGTTCGTCTCGGCTGTTGATCCTGATCAAGAATATATATGGTTTATATGGTCGGAAATGCCTCCTTCTGTCTGTTACACACATTTGCAGTACTTTATAACTCCCTTTTTCCCATTTTTAATCTATACACAAATAATTATTATTATAATCTTAATGAAAAATGAAAACCAAAAAATTGGAATCGGTTTAGTTTTAAGAAAGTTTAACAAGTTGTTATTTATTTTTAATAGAAGTGCTTTTTAAGCAATATCAAAAGCCAGATTTACGAACCGAAACAAGAGCTGAGATATTTCTGCCTGTTCCGAATTCAGTACGGTTTCCAAAAGTAAAACAGGAATGAATTCCGAACGATTTGCAAATTACTGTTTTTTAATTAACTCTTTTTTTCCTTATAAGATGAAATATATATAAAAAAAAATAAAAATTGAATTTAAGAATTGTTTTTTTGAACTCCTTGTGTAATTTAATTCCAGCCATGAAAACAAGAAAGAAAAAAAATGTTTAGCATAGTTTTGTGCTTTTAACACGCAAACTCTGAGTTGTAATTTGAAAAATCTTTTTGAATATGTGTTATATATATTTTTTTGATGTCGTTTAATTAAATCTCTCCATTGCGTTGTCTGTAGTCGTTTTAGCATTACATTACAGCCGCCCAAGAGCACCGTAAATGGCAGACCCCACAATGTTCATATTCCCTGTTATTTCCTAATTTTCCTAACCATTAAAAATGGGAAAAAGGGAGTTATAAGGTACTGCAAATGTGTGTAACAGGCAGAAGGAGGCATTTCCGACTATATAAGCAATATATATTCTTGATCAGCATCAACAGCCGAGACGAACTAGCCATGTCCGTCTGTCTGTCCGTCTGTCCGTATGAACACACAGATCTCGGAGACTATAAGAGCTAGAGACTCCAAACTTGGCGTGTAGGTTCCTGTTTACCATACGCAGATCAAGTTTATTTCAAATTTCGGATGCACCCCCCGCACCCCCCAAATCGCAAAAAACTCCCACAGCCACAATTTTAGAGATAAAGCTTTGATTTTTGGTACACATATATGTTGTATCAATGTTGATTTCATCACGATCGGATAAATAGCACCAAAGTTATTGAAGAATATATTACCCCCGTCTCAGCAGGCAGAAACAACAGTTTGACAGGAACTGGGCACATTAAGTGCGCTGCTTGCTTGTGTTGCCGAACTGAACTGCTTGAAATGCAAGTTGGGAGCAGGGAGTCTCGTAGTCGGGCACACTCGACTAGAGCATTCTTACTTGTTTTTAAAGGACACAGAAATATTTTAACACAGAGATGGCAAGCACAAAGGATCTCTGCCGCATCCTCTAAGCACTCACATTGAAACCCATCCCCCCGCCTTACCATCCCCCTCCCACGCTTTGTACTATACTGCCTATTGTCGAGTTGGCAGAAACCAAACGAAATATATGTGCTAAATGTTTGTTGTTGTCTTTTAACAGCTGAGGCTGTAGTTTGGAATATTTAGCAGTTTATTATCCCACACACTTTGCATACTCCTACCCACCTCCTTGCCAAGTCCGAGAATAGACTCCGATTTCTTTAATTTGCCCTGTGTGCGTAATAAAATTCAGTTAAAGTGCAATCTCACATATCATAGCATATATGAAAGAAAAGCAAAATAATAATATTATAGCTTACTGGAAAACAATTTATTAAGTTTCTATATGACCATTTTTTTGTTTCCAAAGTTATCTTAATCAAACTCACTTATTCTAAGTTTTAGCATTTTCTTGGCATGCTGATAAAATTTTTATAGCTGCCACAGCAACAATCTGATGAAAAATGAGTTTGTGGCTGGAAGTCGGGTTTTTTATACGTTTTTTTTTTTAATTTTTTTAAAAAATTATAGTTTATTGGGTTTGTGAAATCTCCGTCCATCCGTCCGTCTGTATGAACGCAGTTTTTACTCCCTGTTCCCATTAAAAATGGGAAAAAGGGAGTTATAGAGTACTGCAAATGTGTGTAACAGACAGAAGGAGGCATTTCCGACCATATAAACTATATATATTCTTGATCAGGATCAACAGCCGAGACGAACTAGCCATGTCCGTCTGTCTGTCCGTCTGTATGAACGCGTCGATCTCAGAGACTATAAGAGTTAGAGAAACCAAACTTGGCATGCAGGTTCCTGTATACCATACGCAGATCAAGTTTATTTCAAATTTCGGATGCACCCCCCCCGCACCCCCGCAGCCACAATTTTAAATATAAAGCTTTAATTTTTGGTACACATGTATGTGTAATCAATGTCTTTCGGATGTGTAAATTTCAACACGATCGGATAAACAGCACCAAAGTTATAGAAGAATCTATTACGCCCGTCTCAGCTGGTAGCAACAACAGTTTGACAAGCAGTTTACGAGTTAAGTGCACTGCCTTCTTTTGTTGCCGCTGAACTGCTTGAAATGCAAGTTGGGAGCAGGAAGTCTCGTAGTCGGGCACACTCGACTAGAGTATTCTTACTTGTTTTCCACTGTTTTGGAGCTAGAGCAACGAAACTTGGTATATATGTTGATATATACCATAGGCAGACAAAGTGTCAAAAACTTCCCCGTCCACCCCCACCCATTCCCCCACAAAGGGCAAAAACCTATATCTTCCATAGTTTTACAGCTAGAGTAACCAAATTTAGCACAAGGGCTACTAATCACTCTTGATTGATCTGACTAAACAATTTGGTCACCCCCGCCCCCACACACATTTTGCAGGTTGAATTCTGTTGCCCTATTAAATAAATTGAATATAAATAATTTTGCCACGCCCACCCCGGCCATTGCAATGGAGCAAAGTTTGGTTTTCCCCAACTTGTAGAACTTTCACAACCAAATTTAAGTTGATGGCAAAACTTGAAAGATTTGACCAAAAATACAGGTGCCACGCCCACTTCTGACTCCGCAAAGAGCCTAAAAAAAGAGTATATCGCAGTCAGGCATATCCGACTGTAAGGTTCTTACTTGTTTTATACAGATTTCTCAACAAAACTTAATCTTATTTATTTCAAAATCGCGCATTTATATCCCATATCGGTATTAATTTATGTTTTTATATGCAAAACTTTTCTTCAACGGTTTATATCTTCAATACAATGTAGTGTCGGAAAACAAGATGAAGTTTTGCCATTCACATATTTATGTCGGAAAACGAGATGAAGTTTTTGCCATTCACATATTTATCAGCTTGCTACTTAAACTTTAGCTTATAAACAATTTATCGACCTGAAATATATACAAAACGGTCCTATGTCAATTTGATTATCACAAAAAAAATGCAGACGATGGCTAAATTAATTTGCACATGAAATTTATAGGATGGGAAAAAAATCTTGTCATCAAGTTAATTAAACCAAATGAAATTATCCAGAAAATAAAATCGCATAGCTGCAAAAAAGCAATTCAATAAATGTACAATATATGCGAATTTCAACTTCGTTACGTAAAATAAAGTATCGTTATACTGAGTGTATATATGTTTTACAGATATATTTTGATGAAAATTGGCACTTTATGATATAACTGTGATATGTGTTTACTAAGAATTGGCGAGCAAATGAGTATTTCAATATTTTATCTGTACATGTGTGATCCTAATTTAAATCGGTCAGCTAACATATAAGTGTCTTAGAAACAATCGTTAGAGAACTGAGTTGTAGATTGAATACAGTTTCGCTGATTTTTGATCAGTAAGGGTATTCAATATTCAGCATACCCAAAAAAAACTATCTGTCATTGATTTCTTGTTCCCAAGTCTATTTCGAATTTAAACCAAGTTCCAACTTTGTAATGGTATTTTCAATTTCTCAAACCAAAACAATTGAAGTATTTACCAGCAATAGGAACTGGAGCACAAAACATTGACTTTGAGCTATACCCTTTGCAAGGATATTTCAATTTTATCACCAAACATAAAATGTGTTGATTGAATTGGAATATGTTTGCGGAATTAGAAACTGGCTCGATAATATCCATTAACCATTTGCTGACTAAAGTTAACTGAAAATGCAGCGACATAAAACATTAAACAATTTTGAAATTTTCTCTATATTTTGTTGTTGTTGTTGTTGTTGTTATTGTTATTCGTTGTGCATAGCTCTACATCCTGTAGTGCAATTTTTTCATCATGTTTGGTGTTTGTTGTGATAGTTATTGTTGCTTTTGCTTTTGCTTTTGCTTCACTCTGTTGAGCAGGACAAGAACGAGACCATGCAGGCTGCAGTGCAGTGGGTGTGGCTGCATAGTTTTCAGATAAATTGCATTACTTTGCATTTTTGTTTTGTGCTTTCAATGAAATAAACAAAGAGGGAGGAGCAAACAAGGAACGAGGCACATACGAGTGCTCGTACATAGGCGTTGGCCTCGATACTTAAATCAGCGACAAATAAAACTTTTTACAACATCACCAATACAACAGAGAGAAGCAGAGAGAGAAAGGAATGGAGCAACGATGGTAGAGTTGGCAAAAGGATACAGTGGTAGAAAGCAACAAAAAGCAAAAGAGACACACACACATACTCATGTGAGGGGCATTCAAAACATGAGACCTCTTGGATTAAGGAAACATTTTCGCTAGCCTTTCGAGAAGGGGGTTCGTGAAGGGTGCAGAGTGGTAATCGAAATAGAAAGAATTTATATATACACGTATATATATATATATTACAAAATGAAAATGCACACGAAAAATAAAAAGGAAAACAGGAAGTGCTCTTGTCCAGACAACAAAGAACTTATATGTGCAAAGTGTAAATCAAAAGTAATCGCTTTCTAAATGCCCAATTCCCCTCTGCTTCAAGCGCTCTACAGCAATACGACTGTAATGAATTCTCTTACGCCCTTTATCGACTATCGTGTATTTTGCCTATCGTCAAAGCATTCGTTTGTGGTCTGACCTGCATGTCAGTCATGCACTCTGCTTGACGAAATGATTGATGAATAACGGCTGCGAACCACGCACAAGACTCACGCTTCCTGCCAGCAACATACACGACCGCAACAGCAGCAACATCAACAGCAAGAACTGCAACAACTGCAACAACTGCAACAGCAGCAGCAGTGACAGCAACAACAGTGGCAAAGTCCAAGTACAACTGCCACATGACTAACTTAACAATGCGGACAAGGACTCGCCGCAAGGATGCAAATGATCTAAGTAACGCACACAACGGCGCAATTAGAAGCAGTGCAAAAGCAACAAACCGCAAGAATTTTGAGTTTGCCAAAGCCTCAAAGACCCAAAGCAACAGTACAGTAATTGATAATTATCACAATGATTCAACAGAAAATATAAACAATTCTACAATCAATCCGCAGTTATCGAATTGAATTCTGCTTTCTAAAAACTATGGTGTTTTTTTAATATATCTCCACATTTTGGTGGTATATTGAAGACTCAAAAAATTCAGAAATATTTACTATACTCAAGAAGACAGAAGACATATGGTCATTTCAAAATGTACAAAACTTTTTGAATTTTTTTCACAGAGTGTATTGTGCGGCAGAAGTAAAACAAGAAAGAAATGTTAAATTCGGCGTGCCGAAGATATGTATATACCCTTGCAGAATAGTTTTGTATAAGAAAACTTAATGTTCAACCGATCTTTCCTATGGCAGGTATAGGTGGTCCGATCTGGCCAATTCAACTATAGGTACTACCTGCAATAAGAAGATCCATCTATGCCAAGTTTCAATAAGATAACTCTAGAACAAAGGCTTGAAAAGCGCATATAAACGGACGGGCAGACGGACAGACGGCTGTTGGTGCTGAACACGAATATACAACGCTGTTTTTGCTGAGACGTCTCCTTCAATGCGTTACACAGTCAGTTTGAACTTTTTAATTTTTTTTTTAATTAGACACAAAAGTTATATAGTTGCAAATAGTTTAGTTTCAGTATCTTTAATATCTATATAAAAACTATTCAAAATTAAAAACTTTTTAATACATTTCTCACTTATTGCAAAGTTCTTTATATTTAACTCGAATTATAAGTAATACCTAAACTTGTAGAGTAGTGTTATAATTTCGTATTACTTTTCATATTCAAGATAACTTAAACATGCCTATGTAGTTGCAATTGGCAGCATAATCTTAAACTTGTCTGAAGCCGATAAAGCCTGTATAAAAAATTTAATTAAAAATTGAAAAATCCTTTAAATTTATTCAGCGTTATTTACATACTGTTATTGAAATATTGTTGTTGCCTGTCAGACAGATTGAATCACGTTAAGGAACAAATTTAAGAAAAACAAAATTCAATATTGATTTCGTTTGCATACAAAGCGAACATATACATATATATATATACATATGGTGTGTATATATATTTTAATTCGCTTGGCTTTGAGATAGTATTAAAATCAGAAATTCAGTCGGTGAAAGAAATGTAAAGATTAACTGTAAATCGTTGCATTTATTATGTACAACATATCAGGCTACAAGGGATATGTAGCATATGTACAAATAAGTAAAAACTACATGTATATTATATGTTATAATATATATATGTACATATATATTTATAAGTTTGACTGGAGAATTGGTTTGGGGTAGAGTGCCTTCAGGGCCTTTGGGGTCAAAGGGTTGCGCAGCGTGGAGCAACCTTTTTACTATTCGTCTGGTTGGGTGTGCACGTAATCAGAAACGCAATCGCGTCATGGACTGGCATGGTCATTGGGCTTAGGCTCGGGTTCGGGAACAGGTTGTGGCTCAGGCTCAAGCCTAGGTTTGGGGGCGATTTTGCAAATCGAATTTGTGTCACATTTTCCTTCCATCTTTTTTTTGTGGCATTCAGAAAAGGTAACACGAACAATGCCAAAACGGTAAAATCTTGTGCATTGACCTTTTTCCAAGCGAATGCCAGTTGGGTTAACTGACAGTACGGCCATTGGTGTAATCTTTTCCAAAATGTGTGTGCTTGTGTGTGTGATTGTGATTGTATGTTTGTGTGTGTGTCCATCATTTCCTTTTGTATTCGAATTTAAGCATGCCGCCAGCTGCTTGACTTAATTACACTGTTCAACAAAATCAAAACTGTTTGCCGTGTTCCACAAACTTCTTTTGCATCTAATTTGTTAATTTCCTAAATTTTTAGTCAGTCAAATATACAAATATTTTTACAGTTCGTGTTAAAGTAATAGTCGATCCTGTAAGGAATTAGAAACAAATTTCGTTGATCAAAATGTTATTCATTATTATGTCGTTTATTTTCTAGATTAAATTAATTATTATCTATCTATATATATAAAAGAGTTTGTCCTCACTTTGGCGATTAGTGATTGGCGATTTGCGATTGGCAATCAACGCAGGGCCCAAACCATAAGAGCTAGATTGCTGAAATTTTCACAGTAGCTTAGGCATATGCCGAAAGTGAGCACTAAGCCCGGATCTTGGAAAATTCGGTCGGGAAATGTGGAAAATTCGCAGAAAACCGTTGTATGCAACTTTTTTGTTTATCATACGATCAGCTTCAAACTTAAATTCAATGATCTATATAAAAAATAATTTATGACTGCATACCAATTTTCCGGAAAATTCTCCCCTGGGTGGAAAATGGGTGGTCAAGGTTGTATTGGCGAAAGTTGAGTTTTTATGCGATTTGCTTCAAACTTATTTGCAAAGATCAATATGAAAATTCATTTAAAACTGCATTCCAATTTTCCGGAAAATGTACCATGTTGGGTAGAAAAACGTTGGTTAAGGTTGTAGGAGCGAAGTTAAATTTTTGCGAATATGATTTTATACGGGGCGTAGCAGCGCACGCCGGGAAATGTTAGTCATATTATAAAACAAACGAGTATTTGGAACAGATAGTTCTGCCTTTGAAAAAACAACAGTTACTAAAAGGTTGAATTAAAAGTACTTAAAAATTAAAAACAAAACAGGGGGAGGGGAAGCGGTTACCAAAAATATAACAATATAAGGTGTACAAAAATATAACAAAACAAGCAATGCTCTAGTCGGGTGTGCTCAACTACGAGACTCCCTGCTCTCAACGTGCATTTCAAGCAGTACAGCAGCAACATAAGCAAGTAGCGCACTGAGCTTGTCCAGTGCATGTCAAACTGCTGTTTCAGACTGCTGAGACGGTGGTAATAGATTCTTCAATAGCTTTTGTGTTATTTATCCGATCGTAATGAAATTTACGCAGCTGATCAGCATTGATTAAACATATATGTGTACCAAAATTCAAAGCTGTAACTTCAAAATGGTGGCTGTGGGGGTTTTTTTCGAATTGCGGGGGTGCGGGGTGCACTTGATCTGCGTATGGTATACAGGAACCTGCATGAAAAGTTTGGTGTCTCTAGCTCTTATAGACTCCGAGATCTGTGTGTTCATACGGACTGACGGACATGGCTATATTGACTCGGCTTTTGATGCTGATCAAGAATATATATACTTTATGTTGTCGGAAATACTTCCTTCTGCGTGTTACATACATTTGAAGTTCTTTATTTCTCCCTTTATCCCATTTTTAATGCAAAGAAACTCAGCGCATAAAATAAATTTGATGTTGACCAGTGTTATTAAATACTTGTTCAGTCTAGTTGTTAAGCACACAGCTAATTGGAATAACTCTCAAATAATGCCCAAGCAAACGATGGCCTATAAAGTCAGACTTAAATGTTTGGGAATACAAATAGACTGTTATGCAATATATATGCATATATAGTTTATATATATAAATATATACATTGTACATATATATATTTAGTAAATACGTATCCTTATACAAGTATACTTTGATACACGCAACAAGGAATCCAAACGCCAAACGGCATAAAATGTCAAGGACGTTAAAATGTACGTTTTGAGGTTTGCCACGCTTCGTTTGGCTCCTTGGGCAATAGGAACAACCAACAGCAACAAATAACAACAACAAACAGCCAGCTCTTGTGCCTGGCATCTCTAAGCTAAACCTTTGCGACATCCAATTCCATATCCACATTCACTTTTACATCCATTGCAACGAACAACAAGCACATACATGCTCTCGCTCTCTGTATGTGTGTGTGTGTGTGTGTCTGTGTAAGAGGGTGTGCGAGTGTGGCTAATAGCGCGTATGAGTAATATTCCATGTGGTCATGCCTGGGACACCTACCAGCAATACTAACGAGTGCAACAACGAAGCTAGATACGAATTTATTTATTTGCCTCCACCTGTCGCCTGCAATTGTGACCCACAACCGCAGTCAGAGTACACAAGCAATAAAACGTAAATACATATCCATATATACAAAATACCTACATTTATACTGAATATCGAAAAAGATTTTAAAGACTTTTACTACAGATGAATACATGCTGTAATACATGTACAAAAGTTGAAGACATTATCTTTAAAATTTAATTTGTAGTCATGGTGCGGCGGTGGGAAAGAAATATCTAAGATTTTAATCAAGCTTGTTGAGTCTATAAAACATATGGATCTTATAGTTGATAAGATTTACGCGTTTTTAAAACGTTATCGAGGCTGAAAACTGGTACGGTTTGGGTTCTTAGGATGCTCTGAACCATACCATGAACCGGACTCTAAAAATTTGAATGCTCCTGAACGTGAACCCGTGCAGGCACAGCTTTTAACAAAATGGATTCGGTTTAATGAGATATTTCTTTTACAAACAAGTAAGAACGTTGCAGTCGGACTGCGACTGCGGTATACTCTTTTTTTAGCCTCTTTGCGGTGTCAGAAGTGGGAGTGGCAATTGTATTTTTGCTCAAATCTTTCAAGTTTTGCCATCAATTTAAATTTAGTTCGGGCCGTTCAACAGGTTTAGGAGAAACAAACTTTGCTTGATTGCAAGGGCGGAGGTGGGCGTACCCAATCTATTATATGGGGCAACATAATTCAACTTGCAAAATTTTGTGATTCTAGCTAAAGGGATGTGGAAGATACAGACTTTGCTTATTTGTGGGGGCGGGGGTAGGCGTGGCCAAATTTTTTTTTAATCAGATCAATTAAGGAAGTTATTAGTAGCACTTTTGCTAAATTTGGTTATTCTAGCTGTAAAACTGTGGAAGATATAGGTTTTTGTCGTTTGCCGAGGGGGATAGGGTGATGGTGGTGGGGAGATCTTAACACTTTGTCTGCCTATTGTATATACCAACATATACACAAAGTTTGGTTGCTCTAGTTTCAAAACTGTGGAAAAAACTGCGGTCATACGGACAGACGGACGGACATTTCACAAGCCCAATATACCCTTTTTTCTTCTTTTTCAAAAAAAATAAAAGAGTAGTATAAAAATATCTAGGTTTGCAGCCTTGATCGATATATTTAGATACTTAAATTTAATATTCCGTTCTGCACCAATATGATACTGTCTGTTATATATCACCTCTAAATTGATATATTTTAACTAATCAAATATTATCGATTATAATATCGAATTAAACAACATTAGAGTCATAATAGTGAGTGCTCCGAAAACCGTCTCAATTGAGAGCGTTTCGAGAGCTATAACGGTGCAGCCTTCGAAAACTCTCTCAAGTGAGAGTCTCTTAAGACTCTTTTTTAGGAGCTCTCCGAAAATGATTTGATGTGATGAATTCAAACAAATTGATGAACCGACGCTTACCGACATTTAACGAGCTTTATATGTTAAACAATGTCAAAACAGCGGTATAAATCTTTTGATATGCATATATCGATGTTCCTTAGCTATATACTCACTATAAATGCACATTTTTGATATGAAATTTACGATTATTTGATGCTAATAAGATAATATATAGTTACTTGTAGCTTTTAAAGCTATCAAATAAAGTTTCATTTAACTAACCCACAAAAATAAAAACTACAGAGATTATCTGGATAATTCAGTATTGACGAACGATACGATAGCCAACCAAAAGCCGCAAAACCCAAAAAATTTTGCGGGTTTCAAAACCCGTTGCGAAGCATAACACAAACTTGGTAGAACAAAAATATAAAAAAAAAATAAAAGTTATGCACTTACTTGTGTTGCTAAACAAATTTTTTTTAGCTGCGTTTTATAGCTTTTCATGAAACTTAAATTGCTTTTATACCCTTTGCGAAGAGTACATTAATATTGTATAGAACTTGTTATGCATTTTTTGGAAGTAAAAAAGTTAGTTATCAATGTATCTACATATATAACATATAAAAGATGTTAAAACATTCCAAAATTACAAAACATTTCAATATAACATTACAAATGTTGAGTTTCGCTAACTGTTTTTAGAATAATCTCGCTAACGCTTTTGAAAGATATTTAAGAGTTAGTACTTGAGTAGAGATTGTGGAATGTATATATATATACATATATATACATATATATTTTTACAGTGTGGTTAGTATCTTGGCCGTGTCCTTGTATAATTGGTAGTATATTCCGCGAGTGGCAGCTAAGTAAATTCATGCATAATTAAGAGGATTGCCACACAAGCACATACAGACATACACACACACACACATACAATCTTTATGTGCAACGTGTCCTGATCAAGCGCAGCCTACACAATAATCCCCTTTTCCCATTCACATTCCCATTGCCATTCTCTGGTATCCTCACATGCATATTTAATATGGGCACATGACTCTAAAGCCCGCAATTAACTTGCGATGAAGGGGCCACTCACTCGCTTATTTCCACACAATTAAGAACAGTGCGATGATGATGACGATGCCAATGCCGATGCCGATGACGACGATGATGAAAAGAAGCAGAAAGAGGACATACATATAGTATATGATTGTGACGAGGACAACGATTATTCAGAGATTGTTCCCCCAAGAATAAAAGCGAACTTTAATCGAGACAAGCCTTGCCACAGACACACGATATGCAAATTGTATTTGAAATAAAAGAAAGTGCTATGGCAGAGCACACACATATACACACACACACACGCGTGCACACATTGCGTATAAGTAACAGTTACTAAAAAGCACACATATTGCGTATACGCCTTCAATTATTTGAAAAATCTTCCTTCTTTATTTTGGAACATTATTGTTTGCTTTTACTACGGAATGAAAACAAGAACTTAGCAAATATTCAAAAATATCATGTATACCTACTACAAATACTAAATAACAATCAACTTTTAAAATTGAATTTCTTTTTACTGTGTTGTTCAAACTGTACTAAAAAAAACAAAAAGATATTAATTATTTCTAGAGTATGCCAGCTTCGTTGCACTGAACATTCTATATATATATACCATAGATATATATACTTATATTTTTCTTCGGGTTTCTCTTTTAGTCTTTGTTATTATTTCGTTTTTGCACTTCGCACTTTTACCTGCTTCTTATGATTATTACTCGCTGTAAATTATGTTTATATTGTTGAAGCGTGTGCAGAAGGCAGCCAGCGGCGTTTTGCCTCCAGCTGGATTGAGGTGGGTTCGAAGTGGCTTGAGTATTGTGGGTTGCGAGCAGCGGGTAGCAGGTTGAGTGGGGCAACGTCCAGACCAGAACATAACTGGCGACAGCATAAGCTGTGCTGATTATGTGGCGCCAAGTGGCCAAACGCAGCCATCTTTTTGGTGGCAGGTGTCAAGTAGTAGACAACTGGAGAGCCCATTGGGACCTAGACAGTCCTGAATCCCAAGAACCCAACAAACCCAACAGAAAGAAGAAAAAACACCAAAATAAAAAATAAACAGAACAAAACCAAACCAAGCCAAAACCCACAGCCAGCAATTGCCGTATGCGGTTCTTTCTGAATTTGTATTTAAGCAAAGCACGCGGCTTTCTTGTCTTCACAAATTTGAAATCTTGACACTTTGTCTGACTATGGTATATACCAACATGTATGCCAAGTTTGGATGCTCTAGCTTCAAAACTGTGGAAAAAAACTGCGTTCATACGGACAGATGGACGGACAGACGGACGGACATTTCACAAACCCAATATACTCTTTTTTTCCATTTTGGAAAACAGAGTATAAAAAAAGAAACTGAAGTAGAGACAGGAACAGAAACAGCAACAGAAACAAAAACAGGGACACGAAAATTGGGGGCACTTTCCCGGTTAGTCATTTATGTTGTGCGTACAATTTTGTTTGATATCAAATGGTTGCTATTTTTAATTAAATTATCTGGGGCAAGCAAGCTGATTTTGCTTACAGTCGTACATTCTTGGACAAAACTTGCTGCTTGGGCACATCGACCCGAATTCAGTCCCAAACCTCCCAATTTATGACCAAGTAACCAGCATGTGCAAGCACAATTTCAGTTTTTGGCCAAATGAAAAGCCAGTCCCTAATTAACTACAAATATTCTGGTACTTTGCTATAATATTAAAATAATAACAATATTATACCTATTATGAAAACAAAAATAAAACAAACTAAAAGCGTTGATAAAAATTGGAAAACACACAAAACAACTTTGCACCATCAAAAAGTCTGAATCGTGCCAACATTATAATGGACAGACAGTTCAAGAAATATACTATGCAAAATATACTTAGTACTATACACAATCGAAAATAAAGTCAAGGATACTCAAATCCAGTACAAACGGTGAAAAAGTCCCTCCAAGTACAAAAAACCTTCTTTCAAACACAAAATTCTTATATTCTTATATGTGCAATTCCAGTAAAAGTTAAGCCAGCACCGAAAATTTCAAAGTCATTATTAATACCTATTTCTTCTGAATTATATGCTTTAATCGATATAAATTGTTAGAAAATGATCAAATCTAACAATTTACAATCCAGTTCAATAATTATCATGAGCGAACCGACTGGAATCTGCAAAAATGGCTTATTGCCTTATTTTTTTCATATTTAGACAATTTATCTCTTTAATATTTACGTTGTCAAATGAGCTGATACTCGATGAAAGTTATTTTATAAGACTTCAATAACAACAAGCACTAACTAATAGAAATATACAGAGATCAATTAAACCTAGCTTAACAATAAATATGTAAGTGCAAAGTCAATGGAAATCTTGTAACGTGAGCTACGTAACGTCCGCAACAGACAAAAATTAAGATTTTTTTAACGGGACTACTTGTCATGCATTTTTAAGCTGGATTTTATGGTCATATATTCTACTTAATTTTTTGTATTTGGGTTTTTTTTTATTATTATGCAAAATTCGCTAAAAAGTGTAGAAATACACATAAGCCCCAAAGTCGACTTCCATTTTTTATAACGTCCGAAATGCAACTTTAAACAAGCATAACTTTTTTTCAAAAATCTTTTATTTTAAAATAGGTTTAAAAGTACTCCCAAAGATCTGAATTTTGCAAAAAAAATTTAATTAAAATATGCTAATGTGAACGCTAGCTGTTTCAATATTAACAAGCAAATTTGCGTACGAATGTAAGGTCCGCAACGCAGGATTAGCCTATACACAGTTCGAAACTATTTAAAGGATATCATATTTTACAGCCTTTCAGGGGTATTCTAAATTTGTCACGAATTATGTTTTTGACCACATATAGTGCATGTATGCTTTATCAGCATTAACAGTAAGATTGCATAAAAAAATATAAGATCAATATCTGCGAAATTATTGGCTATATGAATAAAATGTAAAGAATTTATTTGTTAGGTATATATTGACTTTTATTTTGTTTATAGAATACTTATATAGTTTTTTAAAACTCGTAGTGATATACACGTTGAAATAAAAGAGCTCACCTCAAAGAACTTGAAAAAAAATATTATTTTCGTGATTAACGATCTCTTATTAATTTTTTCAATTTTAGACTTAGACCAGAAAGTTTTAAATTCAATTAAATTAAATTAATTTGTCTCACTTTTACAAGTTGTTCACACTTCACAAATAATGTTGCCTAGCTTGGGATTTCCCAGCTGAGAAGATGGCCACAAGGAAGCATGCTTCAGACTACTCATGCCCCATATTCTATTCTATTTTCTATTCCTACTCCCCAACACGTATCATCTGCAAGCATAAAAACGAAGCATTTATTAAAAATCAAGTGACTGCCTCGAATTAAGCCCGGGCTATGAACGCAAAAGCAGAGCAACAGCAAAAAAACCAAAAAAAAGACCGGAAAAAGAAGTCAAATCTAAGGAAAGAAAGCGCCGTTATTGCTTTCAGCTATCCGGAGTATTTTTGGTACTGCGTCTGGCTTGAACGCATAATACTCATAAAGCACGCTAGACTGGATGCCTTTTTTCATTGGCAAGGTTTGAAGTTTTGTCAGAAACTTAAATTGAAAATTTTACAGCATTTAAAATATGTTTAAATTGAAAGTAAACTAGCTAATTTTATTTGAAATTAACAATATAAGATATTTAAACTAATCATACGAATCTGATGTTTAAATACATTCTTAAAGTTATTGTAAACATCACAAAATAGTATCTGTAAAATATATCAAAATAGTATTCAAGTCTTGTTGTTTCAATATTTCTTCCTTTTATTATCTATGGTTACAATTCTTAATATAAGATTTTTCAATTTTTAGAATCAATTTCATTTAAAAATTGAACATTTTGTCTATGAAAGCAATTAAATTTGAAGCAGCCTTTGTTTTTTTTTTTTTGAAGGGCATAATAATACCCGTAAAATGTCAACGTGTCAAAATATGCCAGCAGCTTCCTTCCGTTTACGAAGTGAAACACAAAAAATATTTTAACACACACACATACACACTGCCATGCCCACACTCACACCCTTATCCACGCATGATCTCTGACAATGAGGAAAAGGCTCGGATCTGCGAAAATGCGTAGCAAAACATGAAAATGCACCCCTCAACCGATAAAAAACGGAAGAGGAAATGCTGCGAATTGTGAGTGAGGCACACGAAGAGTGCATGTATGTACATGTGTACATGTGTGTGTGTGTGTGTGTGTTAGACCATCCTAAATAAACAATTTAACAACTTGAAAATTCCATTTATTAACCTTTTTCCGCATAATAAAATTTGAAACCTTTCTACACACAACAACAAAACACACATCCCTATGAACGAACAAACGTGTCGCAGAAGAATTGCACAACGAACTAAAGAAGCAAATATATAATAATATGCCAAAACAGAAGAGCAACATTGGAGCAACAAAGAAAACAACAACAGCAACAACAATTTGCTGGAGTGGATTAATAACAAAGTCAACAAGGATAACACGCCTTAATTATGTATGTACAGGCGTTAGTGCGCACTGTGGGCGGTGAGTGCTGAGAGGTAAGGGGTAAGGAGTGAGGGGTGAGGGATGTGCTATGGGAGGGTTGGAGAGGGAGTATACGATAGGCGGTACCCTCGAGCAGGTGGTCGCCTGAAGGGCAAACTGTTTGTTGGAGCTGTTACAGGACGTGCAGGTGTTTGCGGCTGAATGACGTAAATTGTACTCAAACAGCGAAAGCACAAGCAACAGCAACAGCAACAACAACAACAAAAACAGCAGCAACAACAACAACAGCAACAAACAAACAAAACAGTCAACCAGCCAACTAACAGTTACACGTACAAATATGCATGGATATGCGGGTCCTGGCGCTGCGTTGCGCACAGATCCTGGCACGTTGCCGTCTTTGCCACATTGATGAGCAGCAAGCGGCTTGGAGCATGCGGCGATAGGCGGCAGGAGGGTGTATGTATCTATGTGTGTGTGTGTGTGTAAAAAGCAAATACTTGTTTACGAATGCGGGCAAAGAAACTAAAGAGGTGGAACGGCGGGTTGGCGGATTGCTTGCGGATTGGCAGCCGCTTTTCGTATTTTCATAAATTAATATCATTTGTGATTCCTGGCAAACTACTGTCAATACGTTCTCGTCTTTTTTCTTTTATTTTTTGTATATTTATTTTTATTTTTTTTTAATTGTCAGGCAATTTTTAAGCAACCCACACAGTTTAACATCGACGCTGTCAGTTCGACAAGTTGTGTTCATCAAGTTTTTACAGTTACACTAAACTTAAAAGTATTTGTATGTGCCAAATGCAAATCTCATTCGCTCAATGAAAAACAAGTAAGAACGTTGCAGTCGAATGCACCCGAAATTAAAATAGGGTATAAATATGTAGTCTATAAATAGTTATACATTTGGGAGCTTGTTTTTAAAGGTATTTTTAGACTTGTTTCGAATTTCACTTTCGAATTGATTACGAAATAAGACATAGTTTTAATATCGTCTAAGCATTATTAAACAAACCAAAAAAATAGCATCGTAAGCCTGCTCCAAAAAGTATGCTACAAACTACAAGTTCAGTATATTTAAACCTTGACAGTCAGATTTTGTAGATGTGTCAAATTCTAAGACAGAATTTTTAAAATCATTTGTTTTAGGTTTATTTTTTTTTTTTCAAAAATATTTAACATGTTTTTAATTAATAATAAACAAGTTCGTAGCTGAAAATATGCATAACAAGAAATTTTATCTTCGGCGTGCCGAAAGTTTTTCATAAGAAAACGTAATTTTTAGCAGATTGTTCCTATGGCAGCTGTAAGATACAGTCGTCCGATTTTCATCAAATTTGATCAGAATATATAGAATATTCTTAAACTAAGGTAAAGTGAGTTTGGTTGTGTGATCTTGATAATCAAAAAAGTTTTTCATACAAAAACTTATTTTCCAACAGATCGTTCGTATGGCAGCTATAAGATATAGTCGTCCGATTTGAATGAAATTTGGTTAGCATGTATAAAATATGCTTAAATTTAGGTAAAGTGAGTTTACATAGATGGGTTACCTTAAAAAACAGAAAAATTGTCAATCAAAATTTTTTTTTTAATCCATCGGTTCTATGGCAGAGAAAAAAGAGAAAGGAGAAAAGTTTTTCATTTAACAATTTTTTTTTCAACCGATAGTTCCTCTGGCAGCTATAAGATATAGCGGTCCAATCTGGCCGATTCAAACATAGGAAGTACCTGAAGAAAGAAGAAGCATATGTGCCAAGTTTCATCACAATGGTTCTACAGCAAAGTCCTACAAAACGCATATAAACAGACAGACGGACATGACGGACACGACTCGGCTGTTGATACTGATCACGAATATACAACCCTGTTTTTTCTGAGACGTCTTCTTCTATGCGATACATATTTCGTGACAAAATTGTAATACCCTCTGCACGGAAAATATATATCGACCAAACGTATGATATTATAAGAAAAACGATATGTATATCATAAAAGTTTTTTAAGTAAGACTGTTTCGAATTCCACTTTTAAATCCTTTTCGTATAACCTGAGTTTTCCGTAAATTCATAAAATTGTTGATGATCATCCAAATATGTTTAACATATTTCAGTTGAAATAATTTGAAAGTGAAATTTGGAAATGTAAAAGTCGTAGAATAAAAGCTTAACAACTCGTTGAACAACATCAAATCGTACTTGGACAAACAAGTTGTTCACAAATGAGTTTAAAAAAAATTCTCCAAGTTTTTTAAAGAAGACGAAACACAGAGCACAAGTATGCTGCTATAATTGAAGCTGGTTTGAAGCACATGTTGAATATTGAAAGGAGTGATTACACGGTCGTTGAAGTGTTTTCAACTTAACAGGAAGCTAAGACTGACATTTAAATAATTTGCATACATTAGCTTAGCACAGCTCGGTTAGGGCCAGATGCTGTGAATTATTTAATATTGAAATATTTGTGAGGCTAAGATGTACAATAAGAATTTAATTATGGCAGACAAAGCTTCGCTCAGCCGAGAATAAGCTGCCAAAGCAGACACTTTATAAACATATACATATACGAATACACAAAAACACAAGTAAAAACATGCAAATACATGTAAATGTTTTGGTATGCTTGATACATACATACATACACACATACATCCATATATACATACATAAAAATATGCAGATTGCTCAGAATTTCAATTCAAGTTTCAGCTGTTGAAACTACACGCGGATTTTGTTTTTCCCGTTGCTGCAATTAAAATTCTTAATCACATCCATTAGCCCAGACAGACAAAACGGACCAACAGACGGACAGCCAGACTGACAGTCATACTTTAATGCATGCTCCTACACCCGCTTCCTCCCTCCATTTTATTTAGGCACATTGAAAGCGGTTTGCTGAAGCAACAATTTGAGCCCATTAAAATTGTATCACATGAAGCGTTAATGAAAATGTGTAGACATAATATTTTTGAATGCTATAATTGTCGTATTTGGAACTTAGTTCACCTTAGTTCACCTATATAGTACCTAGCAATTGAAAGAAGTGTTTACAAGTATGCTTACATCTATTATATATGAATAGATGCAATTAAAAAGCATTCACTGTAAAAGTAAATAACAAGCATAAAACATTCTCATTCTCTTTCATTTTCATAATAAACATTTTTAATTGTATTTTGTAGATGATACACATAATAAGTAACATTACTTTGGATTATGAATTAAAACAAATCTAACTAGTTTTAATTTTTGAATTTATATGCCGCTCTTAAATAAAAAAAATGCTATTATTGTGCCTGTTTTAAATTTCACTTTCAAATTATTTTCACAAAACAGAATTTTGAATTTTGAAATTGATACACAAATTAAAAGGTACTTCGAAAGCTCCGTCCGTTACATCACGAGCATTCCTTTTATCATATCTGTTCCAAACTTTGTTTCCAAATATTTCTGTATAGTGGACTGTAGCATACAGAGACCGTAAATAATCAGGCCTGTTCTGAATACCACTTTCAAATCGTTTTAACAGAAAAATGTGCAGCATTCTTTTAAGGGCATTCTAGATTTATAAAACGCGTGTCACGGAAATCTTTAGAGATTTGGCTTCGGTTTGTTTTTGCAAAGTCATAGGGTTGCCAGCTTACTGAAATGATTTAGTTTTATATTTATTCTCACTTTTAATATACTTTTTGATGAACTTATTAATTGAGATTAGTTTTTATTCAATTTTGAGTGAGCTTATTTATTTTTGCAATTATTCTTTTTAACAAAAAACTTTCAAAATTTGTTGCCCGCTAAGCTAACCAAACTGTATGGTAACTCTTAAATTTTCAAGCAAGTTAGCATGTAATATGTTTCGCTTGGGCTGCTGATTTAGACATTTTGTAAAATGTAAAATTAATAACCTAAACAAGTCAAATGTTTATAAAATATAATGCAAATAGTTCACAAAACCATTTTTGTTTCCACTACGGAAATTGATTTTATTTTTAAAATTAATTTTGATGGTGTTTTCAATGAAATCTCTAGTAATTTTGGTGAAGCTTTCAAACCAACCTTAAGAGAGTTTTGTGGCATCTATGATGTTAAATTTGGCTTTAAATTGGTTGCAATTAAATTAAGTTATCTCATTCATAAGTCAGAAAACCAAATATCTTAAAGCTTTTCAGCAACGGCTGTTTTTAAGAGCGAATGAAAATACAAACCAACCGAAAATCTCTAGAGATTTTCGTGACACCTCCGGAACATTTTTATATTACGATAAATGTAAGTACGCCTTACACATTTTAATGGATTTGATTTGAATGTGGAATTCTGAACAGGCCAGAATTATTATTTTTGTGTTTCTAAGGAAACAAAAGAAGTGCATCCGTTCAAGTTTTCAGCTTGTGATAAACTTTTAATTTATCATATATATTTTCCAGAAATAGTAAAATTTATTAAATAAAATAAACTTAGGCTGTAATGATTACTTTTGAGCAAATAAAAAAACATAATTTAAAACACTTCTACATAGATAGTTTTTGTAAATTCAAAAGCAGCTTCTTAGTAGCGGCAGCTTTCAACAAGATAAATGCTTTTTATCAAGCCTGTTCCTAATTCAACTTTTGAATCAGTCTCAGATCTCAGCTCGTTGCATTCTGACGTGCGCTCTTGACAAGTTATTTTCGCAAGTGATCAACACAATCTCTTTATCTCTTTATCTCTTTGTGCTTCTCTTGCACTATTTTTAGCCACTGCGGTGGCGGCAACTTATTGCGGTACTTTACTAAAGATAAGCCAGAGTTAAACGGTGCTAAGCTTGCCCCTCGCCCTGCGCTCTGCGCAAGCGAGAGGTTGGTTCCGTAAATTCTTATCTTTTGATCTGGAAAAGTCAACGACAATTGCATTATTTGACTCCAAATAATAACAATTGAAGATATGGAAAATAACTCATCGAATCAGTCGCTGCCTAGTAATAGGCAAGCTGTACTGGAGGAGATGAGAAAAGCAGTTGGGGTAAGCCCTGGAACTCTACGCTCTCAAATCCGCAGTAGCGTAGCATCCATTACAGCAAGCACTGGTACCAGCGTTACCTGCACTATCTCTATGTCGCAAGCAAGTTTGACATCTACATCTACATACGTATACTGTAGCGGCAACTGTGGGGCCTAACATTTCCTCGACTACGTTATTTTACAACACATTGGGTGAATTCTTATCAGCAGCAACTCGTGAGAGGAAGTGCTCGTTGCAAGCCCGTGGCCTGCCTGCTAGTAAAAAACATAAAGGAGTTATAAACACATCTAAATCTATACAGAAAGCTGAGCTGCACAGGGAAGTAGATAAAGACACAGCATCCACGTCGACTGCAGCAGCACTGAGTAATAACCGTTTTGCAGCTCTGGACGAAGAAGCGGACAACATGATGGAGCAAGGATTGTCAGAAAGCGGTTCAGACGATGAAGATGAGCATCGTGCTGTTGGCAATGGGAACAAGCAATCCTCAAAAACGCTCTTAAAGCCACCAGCAATATGTGTACCAAATGTCAACAATACCTTAGGCATGGAACAAGCACTAGACAAGTGCGTGGGTGCCAACCACTATAGCATTCGCACCTCTAAGTTCGGTGTATCATGGATATACACCGCAAACTCTGACGCTTTCCGAGCAGCTGTAAAAAATATGACGGAACTTAACTGCCAATTCTGTCACCATCAATTTAGGGAGGAAAAGCCTTACAGGGTTATCGTCAAGGGCGTTAATGCCAATGTCTCCACATCACTAATTACGCAAGCTTTTACTGACAACGGTTTCGAAACTCTCAATATATATTGCCCAAGAAAGGCAGATTGACGTAACTACAAGACTAGGCTAAATCAATTTTTTGTCAATCTAAAACAAGTACCCAACGTGTCTAATGCTTTGAAAATTACACAAATCGGCAGATACAGAGTCTCAGTGGAGCGTGCTCCTCGCAGAAAAGAGTTGCCACATCTTCGGTCATTCCAAAAATTATTGTCTCCAGGACCTAATCTGCGGCAAATGCTCTGGCTCTCATATCACTGGTTCTCTGCTTTGCACGAGTAAAAATTTCCTGTGCGTCAACTGCGGTGGTGATCATGCTTCGACAGATAAAGACTGCCCAGTCAGGATTGCTAAACTATGGAATTGGAAGCCGAGCCCAAGGCTCCCTGTTACTGACAACTCTTTCGGCTGACGCTATCAGAGGAAATATGTCGTACGCTGACATTGCTTGTCCTAAAATACATAAATTTGATTCAACTTCTTTTAATCAGTCTCAACGAGAGTCAAACTCACTACATGACATAGGTGTTGGGAACAAGTTCCTGACGCTAGAAAACTACATTCGAGCGATCAACTCCAGAATGGACCAACTCTTCCAACTGGTACAGGAAACTGTGGAGGCAAATAAGGCCTTTCGCGAACTGGTCCAGGTTCTCATTTCACGCATTCCAAAATGACACAACCAATCATAAAAATCGGATTGTGGAACGCACGTGGAATAGCTAGGTGTTCGGAAGAACTTCGGCTATTTCTCAGTGCACATAAAATAGATGTCATGCTTGCCACTGAAACACACATGCGTGAGGGTCAGCGCATCTTCCTACCTGGATACTCCATCCATCATACCTGCCATCCCAGCGGTAACCACAGAGGTGGCGCTGCTGTTATTGTGCGCTCCTCTATTAGCCGTAGTCCCCAACTGCACATCCCTAGCAATGATAGGCAGATTGCAAACGTGCTGCTGCAAACTTCGGAAGGGCCCTTAGCACTTGCGTCTGTGTATCTTCCACCAAGAGAACGATGGACGAAAGTGGAATTTGAAACCCTATTTGCAAGGCTAGGCAATAAATTCATTGCTGGCGGATATTTTAAAGCCAAGCACGCATGGTGGGGCAACTCAAGAGCCTGCGCAAGAGGCAAGGTATTGCAGGAAGCGGTTGCAAATAGCCACTATCACATATTAGCAACTGGAGAGCCTACGTTCTACTCGTACAACTCTCGGGTAGCACCATCTGCGCTAGATTTCTTTACTGTCAATGGGTAGGATATGAGAAGGCTTAATGTGCGAACGCTTCACAAGCTTCCATCGGATCACGTTCCTCTTTTGGCTGAGCTACACGCAACACCGCAAAACAAACCACATCGCTCCTGTTTTCTCGCTCGAGGTGCTGATACTAACGTATTCAAGGCTTGTCTGGAACAGATTATTGAGCTAGAAACGAATATCCAATCAGCAGATGATATTGATAACGCTATCCAAAGCTTCATGGACAATTTGAAACTGGCGGCAACGCGAGCTGCACCAAGAAACCAACAAACTTTTGAAGTTTCTCGACAGCCTCTGGTACCCCCCGAAGTTGCTAATCTTCTCCGACTTAAACGCAGAGTCAAAAGAGAATATGCGAGAACAGGCGATGTTCGAATCCAACAAATTCACAGTAGGCTTGGCAATCGTTTAAATAAAGTGCTGATCCGCAGAAAACAGTCTCAAATTGATATTATATTAGAGAATTTGGGAACAGATGCCTCCACAAACTACTCTCTTTGGCGTATTACTAAGCGGTACAAGTCCCAAGCCACACCAAACTCGGCTATAAGAAACCCGGCAGGAGGATGGTGCCGTTCATCCCTGGAAAAATCAGAAGTGTTTGCCAACTACTTAGAGCAACGCTTCAAACCGCTCGCCTTTGCAACAGGGAGTCACATCCGAATGGTTGCGGAGTCACTTGAAACCCCGTTTCAAATGGCACTGCCTGCTGAGCCAATCACTCTGGAAGAAGTGAAGCAGCTTGTGTCAAAGTTGAAACCAAAGAAAGCTCCGGGCGGAGATCTTCTTGACAACAGAACCATACGGATTCTACCAGAACAAGCCCTGCAGTTACTGGTGCTCATATATAACAGTATCCTAAGAGTGGGATACTTTCCAAAAGATTGGAAGACGGCCAGTATCATAATGATACTTAAACCTGGTAAGCAGCCAACTGACGTGGACTCATATAGGCCGATCAGCCTTCTCCCCTCACTGCGCAAAATGTTGGAGGGGTTAATTCTTAATAGGCTTCTTACTACAAAGGCTCTCACTCTAGCGATCCCAAAATTCCAGTTTGGGTTCCGGTTGCAGCATGGCACACCAGAACAACTTCATAGAGTTCTTAATTTTGCGCTCAAGGCACTGGAAAATAATGAGTATGCGGTAGCTGCTTTCTTGGACATCCAACAAGCTTTCGATAGAGTGTGGCACCTCGGACTTCTTCACAAGAGCAAAATTCTCCTATCTCCACAGCTCTATCAGCTCGTAAGAAGCTTCTTGGAAGAGCGCACATTCTGCGTGATGGCCGACGGATGCAAGTCCTTTGTCAAATATATTAAAGCTGGCGTCCCCCAAGGTAGCGTCCTAGGCCCCACACTGTATTCCATCTTCACTGCGGATATGCCAACACAAAATGCAATCGCTGGAGCTCTGGACTGCGATGCGCTTATCGCAACCTACGCCGATGATACTGCGGTGCTCACAAAAAGCAGCAGCATTCAAGAAGCTACGGGTGCCCTACAACAGTACTTGGACGCTTTCCAGGATTGGGCTATGAAGTGGAATGGAAGTGTGCATCAATGCTGACAAATGTGCTAATATAACCTTCACAAATCGAATCCGCAACTGCCCTGACTCAATAAATGAAGAGTACTAAATCACTCGACGGCATATAAATACCTTGGTGTCGTACTGGACAGAAGGCTCACGTTCAGAAGACACGTCACATCGCTGCAGCACGCATTTAGGACGAAACTAGCAAAAATGTCTTGGCTGTAATAAGCTTTCCCTGGAAAACAAGGTTAGAATATACAAGTGTATTCTAGCTCCTTGCCTCTTTTATGCCATTCAGGTGTATGGTATTGCAGCCAAGACACACATAAACAAACTGCGAGTTCTCCAAGCAAAAACTTTACGGAAGATCACTGGGGCTCCGAGAGAGACCTTAAGGTGCCAAAAATTGGTGACAAAATACAGGAGATTGCCAAAAAAATACTATGAGAGATTGAACATTCACCCAAACAGCCTGGCCAGACGACTAGGTATTGCAGCCCAAAGAACTGCTACCCCCGAACTGGAGCAAGAAGAAGACTGAAACGCTACCACCCTCAAGACCTGCTGGACCGGGTCTTGACGTAAAACTTTCCGTAGAAATCTGTAAATTACATTCGAATTCATTCACCCCCCAAGCTTTTAATCCAATGTCTGTTTTTTTTTGACATAGCCAAATTTGTTAATTTGTTTTGTTTATCCAATTAGATTAAGCTGCCATATAGGTAGTAGAGCGCTCATTAATAAATATTTCTTTCTTATAATAATAAAAAAAAAAAAGCTTTTGAATCATTTTCACAGAAAAATATGTAGCAATCTTTTGAGAGCAGAATCGAAAATGCCCTTAATTTTGTTGTTCTTTGATTTAAGTTTTCAATGAACCTAAAATTGAGCTTCACTTATTTCTATGGAATTCATTCTCAATTGGATTTCTATAAGAGAGCCTGTAATATTATACTTTGTATCTTTTTAATTGTTATCACTTCAAGTCACTTTAGTGTAATGCTCAACACTTGTAATATTTGTAGCTTAATTGGATCAAAGAATTATGCAATTAGCTTCAGATAACAGCACTCACCATATATATATATAGAGCACAGTTTAAAGTATGCCTATTAGAAAGTTATTATTAGAAATTGTTTCTTATTCGATTTCTTTTTTTTCTTTTTTTGTTTTTTATGTTTTTTCATTAACACTTGGCACAAATTGTTAAATTGTTCCTTTGCCAAAGTTTTTGGCCAAAAGAAATTAAGCCGATGAGGTCCTTTGACTTGCGAGTTGCCGCTTTAAATACTTTCAAAAGTAATTAAGCTGACTGGGTAGCTCATCGCATTTGAATTTCAATTAATTCGATCTAGACAAAAGGCCTTTGAAGAGCCTTAGTTCTTTCCAAAGTGCCTGGCAATAAAAATAAGTCGAAAGAAAATAATGCAACCATAAAATGAAAAGCCCGAAACGAAATGGGTAGCTAAGTAACAACAACAAACCAAAAATGCGGGAAAATGTTGGAAAATGATGCTGCTTGACAAAATGTTGCAAGCCTGGAAATTGTATTTTTTGCCTGGCTTTCACTTACAACTATTCACAAAACAAAAACGACAAAGAATGCACAATAAAAAAAATTTATATTTTAGCTTTGTCTGATCTTTAAACGCGTTTTCGTTTCCGGCTTTTCAATTCAGAATTACGGCAATAGATGCAACTGCTACAATTGCAACTTATACGCACGTGGCACGAACTACGTTGACTCTACTGACTGCGGCTCCAGGTTTGAATTGATGCGACTGGTCGACCGCTTCATGCGAAAGCACGACCTCGACTGAACGACGAGCACGAGCACACGTTGCAACGTGGCGACTACGGCAACGGCAACAGCTACGGCAAAAGCCACGACCACGGACAATGTTAGAGACAGAGACGCGACTCGCTTGGCTGCACTGCTTTGACTGACAAAACTGAAATTGTTACTGAACTGGAATCTGTATAAGCATCTCTGTGGCAGCCACGTGCAGCAGCAGCAGCAGTGTCCGAGTCCGACATCGGCAACAACAACGATTCCGAAGTCCAGTTTGCTGTTGCTGCTCCTTGACACGAGCGTTAACATTCGCAGCATCGGCAGCTGTTAAGCGCTCTGTTAACCAAACAGAGTGCCGGAATGTTATGAAATGTAAACACATAAAAAACAAAGTTAACGTTGACGTTGACGTTGACTTCGACGTGGACGTTGCTGTTCTCATTCATTTGCCAGCCTGCACTTTACCTCGTACTCGTGTACCTACTCCTACTCGCTTTCTTGCCTAAATTTGTTTTCATTTCATGCTGCAGCAGCCACGTGCCGTTCATGTGAAGTTTATGCTCGCTTTTGAAATTAACTTGAAATTAACTTGAGAATACCCTGCATTTTAACAGCAACAACCCAAAACAAGCATGCTGAATCGTACAGAGATAACAGAGCTTCGATTTAAGTTTATGGTGCTCATTCATTGCGATCTAGCGTAGACAAGCGATCATTTTGTTTCAATGCAACTAGGTTCACACTAGAAGTAGAGCTTATCGACTCTACGACAAAAATAACATAAACAATTAACATATTGATAACTACACGCTAATGCGTGCACATGATTGCCGTGAATGGACTTCATTACACTCTCTCTCTGTATGCAAAGTAACATATATCTTCATGTATAACTTCATATTTAAAAATAAAATTAAAAAACCAAAATTACATATGTATGGCAAATAAAGATACTTCAGATTTTGCATCATTTTAAAAGCTAAGCTATTGAAAATTTTTCAAAAAGTTATAGAACACAGATTTTCGAAATGAAACACATACATATTTCATTAGCATTAAATTTTTGAGTCTGGACTTGATTTGGTTGTACAAGATCCTCGCCATCAAAAAGCCTTTTTCGCGCGAATGTGCTATGACCATAGCAATTTTTTTTTAATTAAGTAAAAAGGAATGAAATTTTTTGGAAATCGGGAAACCAAAACAAAGCTATTGACATAGGCCAAAAAGATACGAAAGCATGCCGAAACACGTTGGAAATGTGAAAAATGCGCCTAACTAAATTGGTTAAAGGAATGGGCCCAAAAAAGTTGTCTGTGAACAAAAGCAGGATGAAGCCATGATGCTTCACCGTTTGACGATTTTAATTAATAAAAGCCGATTTGGCTTACTTTACCCCACTTGTCCCACTTATCTACGAAGTGGGCCACATTTATTATAACAGTTTTTGAGCTCAGCCGGAAAGTTATTGTACTCGTTTAATTCAGAAAAAGCGCAAATATTATTATCGGCTTTTATGAACTTGGTTAAGATATAATTTTGAATATTTTCTATACTTGCAGTGAACCCAATTGTAAATCGGTAATAAACCGAGTCCAAAATTTAAGATTAAGATTAATAATTATATAGACACTGTTCGTTTAAATAATTTGCATTAAAAGAACCTAAAAAACAGATGTGTAAATTGAAATTAATAATAATAAAATAATCTTGCATTTTTAAATTCTAAGTTTTTGGAATATCAGCCAAAATCGATATATTTCAATTCAAGCCATCGTCATCATAGCTATAATTTCTCATAAAACTGAATGTTCACAATATTCAATTTTAAATTACATTTATTACTGGGTAATGTTACTTAACATATTTACTAACAGTGTTCTCTACACAGGTGCATGTCTTTGCTAGAGCTTTGAATAACATTTCAATCCAAATATGTTATATACATACATTACGTCAGGTTAAACCTTCGTTGAGTATGAATTGGTTGAGTGTGGAACGTATTGATTGATAAGCTCAGATCGCAACCACTTTACCTTTCGACATTCCGCCATACAAATTAGTGGCCCAACAGGTTGTCCCAAAAGAGCTATAAAAAATAGGCATAATATGAAATTCGAAAATTTGATTTAGCCGAGTTTCAAGCCCAACTTCAACAGCTACATATATATGAATATATGTATATTGAATAACTAGCTTTTACTGTGTTGCTCTAGTTTATTGACCTCATTGGCAAGATTGTTGTTGGTGTCTCTTTAACCCCAAATATTTCTCAATAGAAGGAATCAAAGATGTTCCAGTTCATTTACATAGAGGGGGGAGATCTTGACACTTTGTCTGAATATGGTATATACCAACATGTACGCCAAGTGTGGTTGCTGTAGCTTCAAAACTGTGGAAAAAAACTGCGTTCATACAGACAGACAGACGGACGGACGGACATTTCACAAACACAATATACTTTTTTTTCTTTTTTTTTTCAAATAAATTAAAAACAGAGTATAAAAACAAATTTTACCAAATTTAACTTATTTTCAGAAGTTGAGCATCGTCAATCAATTGGAGAAAATAACAGTAAGAATACAAATATTTACCATTACATACTATTACATATTACATAGTCACTTATTTATACATTTTATTATTATTGACGCAGAATACCTTTTGCATGCTTGACGCAGAATGCCATCTGCATGCCAACTAGGTAGGACATGCTTGTGTGAAAATCCGGCAATTTTAACATATGGCTGGAATGGGAAAACAAGTAAGAATGCTCTAGTCGAGTGTGCCCGACTACGAGACTCCCAGCTCCCACTTTGCATTTCAAGCAGTTCAGCGGCAACTCAAGCAAGCAGTGCACTTAACTCGTAAAGTGCCTGTCAAACTGTTGTTTCTGCCAGCTGAGACGGGGGTAATAGATTCTTCCGTAACTTTGGTGCTATTTGTCCGATCGTGTTGAAATTCTCACAGCAGATCAACATTGATGCAACATATATGTGTACCAAAAATCAAAACTCTATCTTTTAAATTGTGACTGTGGGAGTCTTTTGCGATTTGCGGGGGTGCGGGGGGGTGCATCCGAAACTTGAAATAAACTTGATCTGCGTATGGTATACAGGAACCTGCATGCCAAGTTTGGTGTCTCTAGCTTTTATAGTTTCCGAGATCTGTGTGTTCATACGGACAGACGGACAGACAGACAGACGGACAGACAGACGGACATGGCTAGTTCGTCTTGGCTGTTGACCCTGATCAAGAATATATATAGTTTATATAGTCGGAAATGTCTCCTTCTGCCTGTTACACACATTTGCAGTACTTTATAACTCCCTTTTTCCCATTTTTAATGGGAACAGGGAGTAAAAAGTACATTCTCCACCCTGGAAAGTACATTAAGTGTACGTCTCAACTGCGGAGGGTGACTGAAGGGATGCGACTATTGCTCTTGTTGTGCGCTTTTTTGGCACTGCGAAAATGGAAATGTCGTCAGTTGCAGTTCAGCCGTCAACAGCGCCCGACCACGCTACGCAACTATTTCATGCCACACTGTGAAAAAATGTTCAACGAAAATTGGAACATTTTTGTTTTATCCAAAATATGAATAGCGAAGCGCAAGCGTAATATGCTTTAATGTTGCCTGCAAATGTAATTTATTTTTCATCAAATGACATTAGAGTGCAATGCACGATGGGCTTGACAAATTAATAGGGGTTCATCGCTTATAAAGGCTTTTAGAGTTAAAAGCATAATTTTTTTTCTTATTTAAAGTGGAAGATGATGACAGTTTTGCCATTAAATATTTTGTCATCAATGCGCGCTTGAAATGTTTTTCCAGTTTCAAAAAGAAATTCATCAATATTCCGTAAATTTGTAAGGAAGTTCTCAGGCCAGGGTACATATCTCAGTCCACCCAAGGTTGCTTACAACAAAATTTATTAATTGGCCGGGACTGGCTGGTTAGAACTAGTGCTGGTGCAATAATGTTTGCAACATAAAGGCGCTACGAACTTAACATTTGTAGAGAGAAAGGTATTATTCCAGATAAAAACGGCCAAATAGGTGGATCACGGCACGGCGACATATTATTCTAACCCTAATGGCCCGTCGTGCAGATTATAACAGCCAACGCTTGCAAGATCTCGTACGCTTTCACAGTCAAATATTCACTAAACTATCGCCAGCTATAACATCCAACACTGACAAACTCTAGCGCAAGCTATAACAGCAAACACTAGCTAACTCTAGCGCAAGATATAACAGCAAGCACTAGTTAGCTCTAGAACAGGCTAGAACAGCAAACTCTAGCTAACTCCAGTGCAGGCTATAACAGCAAAACACTGGCTAACTCTAGTGCAAGCTATAACAGCAAACACTAGCTTACTCTAGATCAGGCTTTAACAATAAACTCTGGCTAACTCCAATGCAGGCTATAACAGCCAACACTGGCTAACTCTAGAGCAGGCTATAACAACAAACTCTAGCTGACTCGAACACAGGCTATAACAGCCAACACTGGCTAACTCTAGTGCAAGCTATAACAGCAAACACTAGCTAACTCTAGAGCAGGCTATAACAGCAAATACTAGCTAACTCCAATGCAGGCTATAACAAAACACTGGCTAACTCTTGTGCAAGCTATAACAACAAACTCTAGCTAACTCCAATGCAGGCTATAACAGCAAACACTAGCTAACTCCAATGCAGGCTATAACAAAACACTGGCTAACTCTTGTGCAAGCTATAACTGCAAACACTAGCTAACTCTAGAGCAGGCTATAACAACAAACTCTAGCTAACTCCAATGCAGGCTATAACAAAACACTGGCTAACTCTTGTGCAAGCTATAACTGCAAACACTAGCTAACTCTAGAGCAGGCTATAAGAACAAACTCTAGCTAACTCCAATGCAGGCTATAACAGCAAACACTAGCTAACTCCAATGCAGGCTATAACAAAACACTGGCTAACTCTTGTGCAAGCTATAACAACAAACTCTAGCTAACTCCAATGCAGGCTATAACAGCAAACACTAGCTAACTCCAATGCAGGCTATAACAAAACACTGGCTAACTCTTGTGCAAGCTATAACTGCAAACACTAGCTAACTCTAGAGCAGGCTATAAGAACAAACTCTAGCTAACTCCAATGCAGGCTATAACAGCAAACACTAGCTAACTCCAATGCAGGCTATAACAAAACACTGGCTTACTCTAGCGGAAGCTATAACAGCAAGCACTAGTTAGTTCTAGAGCAGGCTAGAACAGCAAACTCTAGCTAACTCCAATGCAGGCTATAACAGCAAAGCACTGGCTAACTCTAGTGCAAGCTATAACAGCAAACACTAGCTAACTCTAGAGCAGGCTATAACAGCAAACTCTAGCTAACTTCAATGCAAGCTATAACAGCAAACACTAGCTAACTCCAATGCAGGCTATAACAAAACACTGGCTAACTCTTGTGCAAGCTATAACTGCAAACAATAGCTAACTCTAGAGCAGGCTATAACAACAAACTCTAGCTAGCTCCAATGCAGGCTATAACAGCAAACACTAGCTAACTCCAATGCAGGCTATAACAAAACACTGGCTAACTCTTGTGCAAGCTATAACTGCAAACACTAGCTAACTCTAGAGCAGGCTATAACAACAAACTCTAGCTAACTCCAATGCAGGCTATAACAAAACACTGGCTAACTCTTGTGCAAGCTATAACTGCAAACACTAGCTAACTCTAGAGCAGGCTATAACAACAAACTCTAGCTAACTCCAATGCAGGCTATAACAGCAAACACTAGCTAACTCCAATGCAGGCTATAACAAAACACTGGCTAACTCTAGCGGAAGTTATAACAGCAAGCACTAGTTAGCTCTAGAGCAGGCTAGAACAGCAAACTCTAGCTAACTCCAATGCAGGCTATAACAGCAAAGCACTGGCTAACTCTAGTGCAAGCTGTAACAGCAAACACTAGCTAACTCTAGAGCAGGCTATAACAGCAAACTCTAGCTAACTTCAATGCAAGCTATAACAGCAAACACTAGCTAACTCCAATGCAGGCTATAACAAAACACTGGTTAACTCTTGTGCAAGCTATAACTGCAAACAATAGCTAACTCTAGAGCAGGCTATAACAAGAAACTCTAGCTAACTCCAATGCAGGCTATAACAGCAAACACTGGCTAACTCCAATGCAGGCTATAACAAAACACTGGCTAACTCTTGTGCAAGCTATAACAACAAACTCTAGCTAACTCCAATGCAGGCTATAACAGCAAACACTAGCTAACTCCAATGCAGGCTATAACAAAACACTGGCTAACTCTTGTGCAAGCTATAACTGCAAACACTAGCTAACTCTAGAGCAGGCTATAACAACAAACTCTAGCTAACTCCAATGCAGGCTATAACAAAACACTGGCTAACTCTTGTGCAAGCTATAACTGCAAACACTAGCTAACTCTAGAGCAGGCTATAAGAACAAACTCTAGCTAACTCCAATGCAGGCTATAACAGCAAACACTAGCTAACTCCAATGCAGGCTATAACAGCAAACACTAGCTAACTCTAGCGGAAGCTATAACAGCAAGCACTAGTTAGCTCTAGAGCAGGCTAGAACAGCAAACTCTAGCTAACTCCAATGCAGGCTATAACAGCAAAGCACTGGCTAACTCTAGTGCAAGCTATAACAGCAAACACTAGCTTACTCTAGATCAGGCTTTAACAATAAACTCTGGCTAACTCCAATGCAGGCTATAACAGCCAACACTGGCTAACTCTAGAGCAGGCTATAACAGCAAACTCTAGCTGTCTCGAACACAGGCTATAACAGCCAACACTGGCTAACTCTAGAGCAGGCTATAACAACAAACTCTAGCTGACTCGAACACAGGCTATAACAGCCAAGACTGGCTAACTCTAGAGCAGGAGAACCTGAGAAATAATCTTAGCATATTTGTAAAAATTAAGAATGAAAGAACAGGTAAATTAATTACACTGTTAGTAGATACTTGTGCAGATATATCCATATTAAAAGAAAATATAGATATATTCGACAATGTAAATGAAACAATTACTACCCAAATATCGGGTATTGGCGAAGGCATAATTCCTTCAAAAGGCTTAGCCTTTATAGAACTCACTACAGGAAAATATATAATTCCACATAACTTTCATTTAGTCGAACAAAATTTCCCAATACCTAGTGATGGCATACTAGGTTTAGATTTCATAAAAACATTTAATTGCCAATTAGATTTCAATCAAAGTGGCGACTCACTTATTCTTCACCCAAACAACTTAAATTATCCGATTCGATTACAAATACTTCATACTTGTGACAATAATGCCACAGTACTCCCAGCTCGTTCCGAAGTTGTCCGTGAAATACAAATTCCTTCAATACAAAATCAAATTCTTATATTAAATCAAGAAATTGATGAAGGACTTTACATCGCAAACACGATATCCAATCACAAAAATATATGTCCGTATTATAAATACAACAAATGCCAATAAGATAGTAAACTTAAATAAAATAAAATATGAAACTTTGGACAATTATGATATAGTAAAAGAAACCAACGAAGGAAGAGACAACTTCGTTATGGAAAAATTAATCAAAAACTTTCCACCTTTATTTAAAAATCAAATAAAAGATTTATGCACCAGATATACCGACATATTCGGACTAGAAACCAAATCGATAACAACTAATAATTTTTACAAGCAAAAGCTTAGATTGAAGGATGATGAGCCCGTATACATAAAAAATTATAGAAGTCCTCACAGCCAAGTACAAGAAATTCAAGCCCAAGTGCAAAAATTAATAGACGACAAAATAGTCGAACCATCAGCCTCAGAGTATAATAGCCCACTTTTATTAGTTCCGAAGAAGTCCCTTCCGGACTCTGACAAGAAGAAATGGCGATTAGTAATTGACTATCGTCAAATTAATAAAAAGCTATTGTCCGATAAATTTCCGCTACCGAGAATTGATGATATCCTAGATCAGCTAGGTAGAGCAAAATATTTTTCATGCCTAGACTTAATGTCTGGCTTTCACCAAATCGAACTCGAAAAAAGTTCTAGAGATATAACGTCATTTTCAACGAGCAATGGCTCGTATCGCTTTACGCGATTACCATTTGGCTTGAAAATAGCCCCAAACTCCTTTCAAAGAATGATGACAATAGCATTTTCTGGACTCGAACCATCTCAGGCTTTCCTTTATATGGATGATCTGATAGTAATCGGTTGTTCCGAAAAACATATGGTCAAAAACTTAACTGAAGTTTGTGATAAATGTAGGAAATTCAACCTGAAACTACATCCAGAAAAATGTTAATTTTTCATGCATGAAGTCACATTTTTGGGACATAAATTCACTGATAAATGAATATTGCCAGACGACAAAAAATACGACGTCATAAAGAACTACCCAGTCCCACATGATGCGGACAGCGCTAGACGATTCGTTGCATTTTGCAATTACTATAGGCGCTTTATTAAAAATTTTGCCGACTATTCACGTCACATAACAAGATTATGTAAAAAAGACGTTAAGTTCGAATGGACATCTGAATGCCAGAATGCCTTCGATCACCTCAAAACGGCTCTTATAAACCCAATCTTGTTACAATATCCAGGTTTCGCTAAAGAATTCTGCATAATAACTGATGCAAGTAAGCAAGCGTGTGGAGCGGTTTTAACTCAAAACCATAATGGACTCCAACTTCCAATTGCATACGCATCAAGATCCTTTACTAAAGGAGAAAGTAACAAGAGTACTACTGAGCAAGAATTAGCGGCTATTCATTGGGCAATAACGCATTTCCGACCATATATTTATGGTAACCATTTCACGGTTAAAACTGACCATAGACCGCTAACCTACTTATTTTCAATGGTAAATCCCAGTTCAAAATTAACACGTATGAGGCTTGAATTAGAGGAATATAATTTTACGGTAGAATATCTGAAGGGTAAAGATAATTTCGTAGCCGATGCGTTATCAAGAATAACCATCAAACAGCTACAAGAAATAACAGGGACAATCCACAAAGTCACTACAAGATTTCAAAGTAGACAAAATTCCTGCGCAGGAAAATATCAGGTAGAATTGCCAAGGCAATCTACAAAAAAAGCTTCACAGCCCAACGTATACGAAGTCATTAACAATGATGAGGTACGTACAGTAGTGACCTTGCATATAAAAGATATGCTATGTTTCTTTAAACATGGCAAGAAAATTATTGCAAGAATTGACATTGGTGATCTATATACAAATGGAAATATTGACTTAGGTCAACTATTCCCAAGGCTCGAAAATGAAGCCGGTATATTGAAAATAAACCAATTGAAAATGGCACCGTGGGAAAATATCTTTGATACAATTTCAATAGATAATTTCAAAAATATGGGCAATAAAAAATTGACTAAATTAAGGGTAGCGCTACTCAACCCGGTGACCACAATAACAAATAATAAAGAAAAAGAAGCTATATTGTCTACATTCCATGATAATCCAATTCAAGGAGGGCATACGGGAACAACAAAAACTATTGCAAAAATAAAACGCTATTATTATTGGAAAAATATGACGCGTGATATCACAAATTATGTGAAAAAATGCCCAAAATGCCAAAAATCAAAAGTGTCAACGCACACACGAACTCCTTTAACACTAACAGAGACACCACTAATGGCCTTTGACAGAGTAATAGTAGACACGATCGGTCCACTACCAAAATCAGAGCAAGGTAATGAATACGCAGTCACACTGATATGCGATTTAACAAATACCTGGTTGCCATACCCATACCTAACAAAAGTGCAAAAACTGTAGCAAAAGCTATTTTTGAAGATTTTATTCTGAAATATGGTCCAATGAAGACGTTCATTACGGACATGGGTACAGAATATAAAAACTCAGTTATAGAAGATTTATGTAAATACCTCGGTATCAAAAACATAACATCAACTGCACATCATCACCAGACAGTTGGAACAGTCGAAAGAAGTCACAGAACTTTTAACGAATACATACGATCTTATATATCAGTTGATAAAACTGATTGGGACGTATGGCTCCAATACTTTGTCTATTGCTTTAATACGACCCCTTCT
Source organism: Hirtodrosophila cameraria (assembly GCA_949708635.1). Classification (NCBI taxonomy): domain Eukaryota; kingdom Metazoa; phylum Arthropoda; class Insecta; order Diptera; family Drosophilidae; genus Hirtodrosophila; species Hirtodrosophila cameraria. The sequence goes on along the minus strand of OX453090.1, from coordinate 33,833,626 downwards.
ACGGCACATAATTATTGTCCGTATGAATTAGTATTTGGTAAGACTAGTAATCTACCAAAGTACTTCAATAGCATAGCAAACATAGAACCTATATATAACATAGATGATTATGCTAAGGAGAGTAGGTATAGATTAGAAGTAGCATACAAAAGAGCAAGAAATATGCTCGAATTAAATAAGATGAAAAATAAGGAGCTATATGACTTAAATAGTAAGGAATTAAATTTATCTATAGGAGATAAGGTTTTATTAAAAAATGAAGTAGGACATAAACTAGATTTTAAATACACAGGGCCCTATAGAGTAGAAAAAATAGAAGATAGGGATAATATAGTTATTTCCGGAAATAAGAATAAAATTCAAACAGTCCATAAGGACAGATTAAAAATTTTTAATTCATAATCAAGCATGCAAAAATATAAAAAAAAAAAAATAAATATAAATTTATGATTAATTAATACACGAAAATTTATACTATACATATATATCAAAAAAAAAAAAAAAGAAAAAAAAAAGAATTATTATAATAACAATAAAAATAAATAAGAAACTAATTAAATAAGTAAAATAACTTCATTGTATTACGTCATTTTTATAGCGAATGCATACTGTACATAACATTTTATGTAAGCATGCACATAGCAACAACACATTGTTGCAATTAAACAAACCAACCCAAGCGAGCGCGTAATATGATCGCCCACTTATGAGTTGGACCCAAAACGCTTGATCAGCATTCTCACGCTGACCACTTACGACTAACACATATATACACATGTGCATAAGACTCTCTCTCAATACATAAAGACATAAGCGCAGCTATGCGGCTTTATATATAAGAACATATATGTACATTAGGCTAAGAACGAACTTTATGCGAAAAGAATAAATTATTTTAAATATAATATCATTCATTACACTATAACAACAAACTCTGGCTAACTCCAATGCAGGCTATAACAGCCAACACTGGCTAACTCTAGTGCAAGCTATAACAGCAAACACTAGCTAACTCTGCAGCAGGCTATAACAGTAAACTCCAGCTATCTCGAACACAGGCTATAACAGCCAACACTGATTAACTTTAGCGCAAACTACAACGGTAAACACTGGCTAATTCTTATACTGTATGCCAACCTGATCGATCTTTTGCACAGCCACCACTGGACCAAAACTTGAGGCTTACACAGCCAACAACGTGGGTCGCCGTGTAAACAAGACAGCGGGATAGGGGAGGGAATAACTACCGCACTTAATGACCACTGAAAACGCTTCAGCGTTATATGTCTCATTTGTGAATAACTAGTCCATTTTGATTCAACGTTATAATACGTATATTGATTAAAAATTGAAAGGTAAACACAAAACCTATACCGCACTTCACAAACTCCTAAAACATTTGCCCAGGGCCAGCTCAACGGTGTCTCTGTTATCCGTTTATCCTGGTTTGTTTGGTTTCTTTTTACTCCCTGTTTCCATTAAAAATGGGAAAAAGGGAGTTATAAAGTACTGTAAATGTGTGTAACAGGCAGAAGGAAGCATTTCCGACTATATAAACTATATATATTCTTGATCAGGATCAACAGCCGAGACGAACTAGCCATGTCCGTCTGTCTGTCCGTCTATCTGTCTGTATGAACGCGTCGATCTCAGAGATTATAAGAGCTAAAGACACCAAACTTGCCATGCAGGTTCCTGTATACCATAAGCAGATCAAATTTATTTCAAATTTCGGATGCACCCTCCCGCACCCCCGCAAATCGCAAAAGACTCCCACAGCCACAATTTTAAAGATAAAGCTTTAATTAGACATGTATGTTTAATCCATGTCTTTCGGATGTGTAAATTTCAACACGATCGGATAAATAGCACCAAAGTTATGGAATAATCTATTTCCCCTGTCTCAGCAGGCAGAAACAACAGTTTGACATGCACTGTGCAAGTTGAGTACGCTGCTTGCTTGTGTTGCCGCTGAACTGCTTGAAATGCAAGGTGGGAGCAGGGAGTCTCGTAGTCGGGCACACTCGACTAGAGTATTCTTACTTGTTTGTATTCCTTCTGTGTAGAATACTTTCTGCTGCCGTTGATAAGTTTCCGCTACGAATCTGTGCACTGCTAACACGCCCGGCTAACAGCTCACTTCGATCGCCTCGGTGCGTCGATGTTCAAAACTTCGCAATCTTTTCTCTGTCGCCTTGCTGTCGCCTCTGCCACGCGTCGAGTTTACGGCCGCTGCTCTGTGTGCATCCAGCATGCGCCGTTTTCGGTGGTTAGTCGGTCGATCCTCTTTTGTTTTTACCGTTAGTTTCCGGCTCTACTTTTCGGGTCAAGTAGCCCGCGTTTGTTATTTTTACTCCCTGTTCCCATTAAAAATGGGAAAAAGGGAGTTATAAAGTACTGCAAATGTGTGTAACAGGCAGAAGGAGGTATTTCCGACTATATAAAATATATATTCTTGATCAGGATCAGCAGCCGAGACGAACTAGCCATGTCCGTCTATCTGTCCGTCTGTCCGTCCGTCTGTCTGACCGTCTGTCTGTATGAACGCGTCGATCTCAAGGACTATAAGAGCTAGAGACACCAAACTTGGCATGCAGGTTCCTGTATACCATACGCAGATCAATTTTATTTCAAATTTCGGATGCAAGTTGGGAGCAGGGAGTCTCGTAGTCGGGCACACTCGACTAGAGTATTCTTACTTGTTTTAATATGTACAGCTTACTACTATCCGAGGACAAACTCAGTGCGCAGAGCTGGATTTTTTAATGCCACAAACATATTTTTCACTTGACTTGCTGAAGAAGTAAAATGAACTAAAACTCTACGAAAAAAGGAGAAAAGAAAAAAAAATACATGTTTTGCTTTGTTTGTTTTTTCATTTAAAACAGGGTTGTCCAAAGCTGTCTTATGGATGTGTACGCAGCAATACAAATAAAAGAAATCGCACGCACACATGTACCGAAATCTTTTTTTGTTTTCCATGTGTACACAGAAAAAAATTAGAAACCTGTTAAGCTAAATGACAAATAAAAAACAAGTACGAACGTTGCAGTCGGATGGACCCGACTGCGATATACTCTCTTTTTCGCCTCTTTGCGGAGTCAGAAGTGGGCGTGGCAATTATATTTTTGCTCAAATCTTTCAAGTTTTGCCATCAATTTAAGTTTGGTTGGACCCGTTCTACAAGTTTGGGAGAAACAAACTTTGCTCGATTGCAAGGGCGGAGGTGGGCGTGGCAAAATTATTTTTATACAATCTATTAAATAGGGCAATAGAATTCAACCTGCAAAATTTGGGGACTCTAGCTAAAGGGGTGGGGGAGATACAGACTTTGCCTATTTATGGGGGCGGGGGTGGGCGTGGCCGAATTTTTTTTGTCAGATCAATGAAGGATGTGGTAGATTTCGACACTTTGCCTGTGGTATATACCAACATGTATACCAAGTTTGGTTGCTCTAGCTTCAAAACTGTGGAAAAAACTGCGTTCATAAAGACGGACATACGGACATTTCACAAACCCACTATACTCTTTTTTCTATTTTTTCGCTGCATCTAAGTTGTACAACCCTCGTGCTTAACTGTTATCCCGAGCGCTCGTACGCCATCTTACACGTACCAACTGTTTACACAACTTGCTTGTACAACTTCACAAAATGGCGGCGGCTGGTGATCATTAAATAATAATTGCAGTGATTTTCTTTATTTAAATACAGAATTTAAAGCAGGATAAATTTGAAATTTAGTGGATATATTATATTAATAGAAATTAACGTAAATTATGAAAAACAAGTAGGAATGCTCTAGTCGAGTGTGCCCGACTACGAGACTCCCAGCTCCCACTTTGCATTTCAAGCAGTTCAGCGACAACTCAAGCAAGCAGTGCACTTAACTCGTAAAGTGGCTGTCAAACTGTTGTTTCTGCCAGCTGAGACGGGGGTAATAGATTCTTCCGTAACTTTGGTGCTATTTATCCGATCGTGTTCACAGCAGATCAACATTGATACAACATATATGTGTACCAAAAATCAAATCTCTATCTTTTAAATTGTGACTGTGGGAGTCTTTTGCGATTTGCGGGGGTGCGGGGGGGTGCATCCGAAACTTGAAATAAACTTGATCTGCGTATGGTATACAGGAACCTGCATGCCAAGTTTGGTGTCTCTAGCTCTTATAGTCTCCGAGATCTGTGTGTTCATACGGACAGACGGACAGACAGACGGACATGGCTAGTTCGTCTCGGCTGTTGATGCTGATCAAGAATATATATAGTTTATATGGTCGGAAATGCTTTGTTCTGCCTGTTACATACATTTGCAGTACTTTATAACTCCCTTTTTCCCATTTTTAATAGGAACAGGGAGTAACAAATAAAACACAAGTGAGAACGTTGCAGTCGGGCTCACCCAACTGCGATATACTCTTTTTTCTGTACGTATATTAAATTAAATTCTTTTAAAGACTACTTATATATATATGCTACAAACTATAAAATTCTATCTACTAAGTGCAGAACGCTGCAAAAAACAACGATCTTGACACTTTGTCTTACTATGGTATATACCAACATGTATACCAAGTTTGGTTGCTCTAGCTTCAAAACTGTGGAAAAAACCTGCGTTCATATAGACGGACAGACAGACGGACGGACGGACATTTCACAAACCCAATATACTCTTTTTTATTTATTTTTTTTTTTTTCAAAAAAAATTAAAAAAATAGTATAACTATTATTTTTTATTGGGTAAATAAGATACATAATTAAAATAATTAGCAATAATAACATGAAGCATTAAATATTTTAACTTATTTCACTTTTTTGTGAAAAAGCACGAATTTAAAAACAATTACATAGCCGAAGCAACAGAAAACACAAACGTCAAATACGAACGCTACACGAAGGCCAAAAATATCAAACTCATTTGATATTTTTTCAAAGTTACATGAACTTCGTGTTTCGCGCACGACGGCGATCGGCAGCGTACGAGGGTGCACGAAGGCGTTCGAGCGCGCTACACGAACGCGCACGAACAGTAAAACAAAAGGGTTGTACAACATAGATGCAGAGTCTGAGGGCTCATAAGCGCACACACATTATATGCCCAATGTGTCATACAAAAACAAATGTGCGTCGCGTGTATAGGCTCTGGGCACCCCTGATTTTAAATATCAGAGAGCGTAACCCACCACCTCTCTCTCATTTTCTCTCTCAATGCTGTCTACAAAGTCCTGGCTCTCTTCCTTACCAATCAGTACATTAGCATGACTTACCGGCCAGTTACTGCGTTTATACACGACCAAAATTCATGAATCAACACACGCATTTTGCTTGGCATGTCTGTATAAACGCAAAATAAGTGAATTTTCCAACACACGAAAGTTAACTATGAATTCTGAGGACATACATGAATTTTTTTACCCTCAAATGTCAGGCAACTCCGCCATTTCAAACAAAAGCAGTTGATTATTTATTTAGTGCTAAAATATATAAAAAACCAGAAAGAAATGTTATCTTCGGCGGGCCGAAGATATATACCTTTGTAGAAAAGATTTGCATAAGAAAACTTATTTTTCAACCGATCGTTCCTATGGCAGCTATAAGAATTGGTGGTCCGATTTCGCTGAAATTTTGTCAACTTTTGTGAAAAGTGCTAATACTTAGACATAGTGGGTTTGGTTGAGTAATTTTGAAAAACAAAAATGTTTTTCATACAAAAACTTATTTTTCAATCCTATGACAGCTATAAGATATAGTGAGTCAATTTTGATAAAATGTTGTCCAAATATGTAGATAGTGTTAAACATAGTGTGTTTGCTTGAGGTATTTTGAAAAACAAAAAAGTTTTTCTTACAAAAACTTGTTTTTCAACCGATCGTTCCTATGGCAGCTTTATGTTTTAGTGGTCCGATCTGGCCGATTCTGACATATGCACTGCTTGCAGAAAGAATAAGCATCTGTGCCAAGTTTCATCACTATAGCTCTAAAGCTGAGGGACTAGTTCGCATATAAACAGACAGGCAAACGCACATGACAGACATGACTCGGCTGTTGATGCTGATAACGAATATACAAATTTTTTTCTGAGACGTCTCAATGAGTTACACATTTCGTGACAAATTATAATACCTTCTGCAAGGGTATAAAAAGGTTGTGGTCGAGAAATGCAATGTTTTCGAGGCGGAGACGGAGTGTGACCATGTGGAAGGCATGTCAACATTACCATCCACAGAAGGGGGAAGTTATTGAGTGAAGAGTAAAAAAACAAACAGGAAAGGATTTCTATACATCTGTCTCTGTCGTTTCTCTCGCGTCAGAGAAAAAGAGTGACCATCAAAGTTGAGTACCAGAAATTCCAATAGATGGCGCCACATTCGCAAAGTCTTAATAATATCCCTATCTCTTTTCCACTCACAAAGTAAAAGCAGAACAAAGCAAACAGAACGAAGTCAAGAGAGCATATTTACTGCCTCTTTCGAATGCCCTCAGGCCAGGGTTGCCCAAAGCTGTCTTATGCTGTCTTATGCTGTCTTTTGCAGTCTTATGGTGTCTTACGCACCACAAATAAAAGAAATCGCACGCATGTACCGAAATCTTTTTATACCCTTTTTTAATTTTTTTGAAAAGAAAGGAAAAAAGAGTATATTGGGTTTGTGAAATGTCCGTCTGTCCGTCCGTCTGTATGAACGCAGGTTTTTCCAAAGTTTTGAAGCTAGAGCAACCAAACTTGGCACAAGGGCTACTTATCACATCCTTGATTGATCTGACACCGACTTCCCTTTCAAAAGGGAGTGATTGTCAGCAATACGTCGTTGGATGGCTTGTATCAATATGTAGGAGCGAAATATGGCATGGATTACTTAATAACAAGTAGGATTTTGCTTTAGAGCATTTTTTCGGCGCTCTGCGATCAAAAGCCGGATTACACGACCACCCTTATCCTATTGAATTTAAGTATCAACTACACAAATATTTATTAGGTAATGGATTGGTTACATTTACGTAATTTTAATATACATAGTTACCTTTTTAAGATATTACCATTTGTATGTTCTCTACGTCCATATCCACGTGCTTGTCAAGTATGGTTTGTGTTCTATGTTAGCTCTTTAAAAACGATTTTATAATGTAATCCCTTTATACATATACAAGCATTTCCCGGCGTGCGGTGCAACGCCCCATATAAAATCATATTCGCACGAAAATTTAACTTCCTACAACCTTAACCAACAGTTTTCTACCCAACAGGGTAAATTTTCCAGTTGCAGTTTTAAATGAATTTTCATCTTGATCTTAGAAAAATGATTTGAAGCAAATCGCATATAGCCTCAACTTTGGGCTTTTTCCTACTTTCCACTCGGGAATGTAAATGGTGTGCAGTTTTTAATGAATTTTCATATTGATGTTTGAAAATGAGTTTGAAGCAAATCGCATTAGAAATCAACTTTGGCCTTTTCACCACCCACTTTCCACCCGGGAATGTGAATTTTGCATAAAG